>JAWQUT010000431.1:74713-99084 GCA_033807755.1 Ellobium chinense | reverse complement strand
TATCGATTGTATTTCGATTCTGATACCTGGAAGGTATTTCGATGTATTCGATGTTTTCAACACTTTCGATGTTCCCGATATTTTTGATCCTATTGATACCGCTAGATTTACATTGAGAAGACCGACTGGTAGATTTGTACTAAGGATCAGAATAAATTTTGGTCTTGTCGATCTTTTGATATTTTCGATACTTTCGAGACAATCGAAATTTCTGAATGTCGAAAGTAGAAGAAACTTAGAAACACTTAGAAACCATTCTAGCCACCAGAAGTATTCCACAAATTAGGTCATTGCAAAATATGTCGGTGGTATTTAAATTTTGTACAGAATTTTACGTATTTTTAGACGATTAACAGTATTGCATTTCACACAAGAACGCAAACACCCGAGAACATGTGAATTTTATGAGAAATTAAGTATCTGAATACCAAAAACAACAAAATTTTTTTAAAAAATGCTCCATGGTGATCCCACTTTTATGTGGAATTTATTCCTTATATACTTGAGCTCAGACGAGATAGATGACATATTTCTTATTATTCTATTTCAGCTCTCGTATTGATCAGTGATAAGTAGCTTTGTGTATACTTAGACAGGCAGTGTTTATTGTCATTTGTATTATTATATCTTCACGGTATAATATTATACCTATCACTCCAGTAATATAATTAGGAATACGAGGTGACCTAATCGAATTTGCATCAGAAGCTGAAAACTTCTAGAATAATTCCCTCTTCCCCTACACCCCCATCTCCTCAACCTTAAGGTGGTTGACTGGGATAAAGGAGGCTGTGTACTTACTGCTTAGGAATAAAATGTAGTGGGAGGAGGGAGGAAGGAGGGAAGTAAGAAGGAAGGAAAGAAAGGAAGGAAGAAAGGAAGGAAAGAAGGAGGGAAGGAAGGAAATAAGTAAGAAAGGAAGGAAGGGAGGAAGGAGGGAAGGAAAGAAATAAATAAGAAAGGAAGGAAGGAAGGAAGGAAGGAAGGAAGGAAGGAAGGAAGGAAGGAAATAAGTAAGAAAGGAAGGAAGGAGGATTTGCTGGAGTGCATGAAGTGTATGTAAAAAAATATTCCTTGGCATTGACGGCTGCTATTGATGCGTAGAAATAAGGTGAATGCACTTTGACCACTGCTTGTCTGTAAGGGAAACATTTGGGAAAACTAACGGGTGTATGAACACTTTGGTGAACCGAAGACCAATCTGCTGTCTACAGTACACAGTACACACAACTGCACAGCAACTTACAGGTTCTGGTGAAGCTCATTCTGAGCTGATATAAAAGAAGGCAGAAAAAAAAAACAAAAACAGAAAGGAAGAAAGATGTAAAGCACCTAAGTTCACTTCTAAAGATAATAGAGAGCTATTATTTTCAAGTGTGGATCTCTAATGGACTGTTACAACAAATGCAAGCATGCGCATATTGCCATTTCCTGATGGTAAGATCATGTTGCACATTACACACTAGATGTGAAATTGAAACTTTCATGCTGGTTTGTGATATGATGTTATCTTTTGGAAAACCATATGCGAGCGACTGCCTGCCTGCACCTGCTGTAATAGTCATCAAAAATAATGTTGACAAAAATAATGAAGTTTTGTTGGAAAATGTAAACTTTGGAACCTGCAAGCGTCATGTGATCAATGTTTTTGAAGTAAACAACAATGGTAAGCCTAAAAAAGGTAAAATGTGCCATGTAGGTCAATAAAGATGAAATAATAAGATCAGGCACTGCAAGAATCATGATTAATGGACAGATTAGTGATTTAATATGAATAGTTTTAAAATGTATACAGATGAATCATGATATTAAAAAAAACCCGAACTATAAGATAAAAACACTGTACCTCAGAATGTGAACATATTCACCAAGATGGAATTGAATTGTTTCAGAATTTCTTCACATTTATCATAATGCAACACCGCTATCAGCGGAGAAGGCATGAAAAATTGTCCGTTTTGTTGAATAGATTGTTTACTTCTTGTCTTCAGGATGCTGACCTCAAGGATCTGGACTTTTCACTGGACTTTACATTACCAAAGATTGAACAAGACGACGTCTTTGATCCAGGTCTGTACATGGATAGAGGAACACAGGGATAAGGAAAAGGAAGGGAGGGTGTGAGAGTTGTCGTAATTAGTAACAACATCCATTATTTGAATGGGCTGACCATGCCTGGACAGCACATTTCTGACATTGGTCTGCTGATGGACGACATGTCATGATGTGGCCTGTGATTCGTGAGAAAACACAGCAACTTTTGTTTCAGCAAATTCAAACTACAGCTGTCAATTCAATTCAATTCAATTCAATTCAATTCTGTTTATTAGCTCTGGCAGAGTTCTGCCAGTTACATGAAGCTTCACAAAGAAGAATTAGGTTTTAGGTATATAAAGTGTCTTTAATTAGAAAAAAACTAGATGTAGGCGACTTTGTAATGCTATAATTGTAGTTTGAAGGACTTAAAAAGTTTCTGCACAAGTCAACAAATGTGTTTCTATTTTGTCAAGGCTTTATAAATAACAGATGATTAAGCACTTTGTGATGGGAACAATGAAATGTATGTATGAGTGTCATGTACGTATTAGGAACAGATGTATATGTATTTCTTGTAATTATATAGTGTGCATTTGATTATTACAAAGGATTCCATTGTTATAGACCAGTAAGGAAACAACATCTGACACTTGTGTACACACTAGAAGGCCCACACTAGGATGTTACAGCAGTTTTTTATACCAGGTGGCCAAGTACTGTATAACTTCAGGAGTTAAAGAAAAGCTGGGATGAAATTTTAAGCACAGTAACAGACAGGTATATAATAATAATAATATATAATTTCTGCAACATTCTTTGATCTAGGTGCTGCAGTTTTGTCAAAAACAATTAAAATTTATTTCAGAAAGTTGCTGGGACGAGTGTGTTAGGCTGCACACCTGACATACTATTGATTGACATATGTTCTTTTACTTCCACAGCAGTAGTGACATAATCATAACACCTAGGTAATGGACATCTGTAACATTGGCAGACAATAAGTGTCCATTAATATTCATAAAATGTTAATAATATAAGATATGAATAAAGTAAGTAATATTTTTGATATTTTGTGCCACCCAGTTTGTGATACAGTTAGAAGCTGTGATGATCCTTGAGTGCAGTGGCAATAACATTGATTGATCTGTAAGGGGGAAGGGGGGGGTAGGGAGGAGGGGATAGGGTTGATGTTTGGGGTGGGAGGTGGGGAGGGGTAGAGGAATATTAAAATCAGGTTCAAATATATATCAGTCTGTATTTGTGCTCACTACCTCTGATGTATGGATATGAAAATATATTTCATTTTTTTATTCTCTTGTCCATTGTGAGTGTAGGAGTACTAGTGAAGAATGAACCTGGCTCACCATCCCCGACATTGAGTCTCAAGTCAGGAAGTGATGGCTACTCCCCACAGGTGAGTTCAGAGTGCTGCATGGAGACGTGAACACCTGGAAAGAGAATGTCAGAGTCATGAGTGGCTTAAAATTGGAAGTGAGAGAAACAGTACAGCTGTATTCAGATAGTTGGGATGTACGGATTATATCACCATCTTTGTCTTCATGATAGCTGAGGGAGTTCAGACAGAGACAAGATTCTATGTACAGTTTATGGTATCTTTCAGCATTGGGTACACAACTGCAGTTTAACAGTTATTATGCAAACTCCTTAATGGTGGACTTTCCAGAAAAGTACGGAAAGCTTTATATCACTTGATGATTCACTTTGCTCCTCCATGTGGGATATTACCTATATCACCTCCAAGAACTTATCATTGAGTGTACCCTTCCCCCCGCGCGCCAGTTGTTCTCCTATTTTTTTGTGTGTGACTATATTTGTCTCTTTTGTAAACGTTTCTCATCTCTGTCTGAGTTGTTGTCCGCCCTTCTCATATTTGTTGTTTATCTTTAGTATTCTTGTTATATTCTGTGTAGTGTCTCTGATGGAGGAACATACTAGTTCCGAAAATTTGGATTGTTTTTTGGAGAGTTTTTTCTATTAAAACCTTACTGGTGGAGAACGCCTTCCTTCCATTTTTCCAAGAACTTACCACAGGTCATGTAGCTGTTTCTCAGTCTCAGTCAGCTTGGAGATAATATTCTCCCACATTCAATGTAGATGCAGATTACAGCATTTTTCTCATGCGGTGATGAATATGCAGATCCTCAGCCTGTATGAACAGGAGTAATATTTCACAATGAAAAGCCTTTGCTTAAGAGATTACAGGTATGAAGATGCCAATGTTTTCATCACTGTTGGTCATATAAGGTTTTACACCTCTCATTAACTTATCAAGGGGTCCCATGCCAAATACTTTCCAAACATGTTGTTTAGCTCTTCCTCCAAATTTCAGCACAAAGAAAAATACCCCTAAACGAATTAGATTGTGAGAACTTAGGCAGTGAGGCAGGCTACCTAATATTTTAGGCCTTTTCACTCAATAAACAGGGTAATCTTACCCACCCAGCAACAACCACAAATTTTATACTTGAGTGTCTAAACCTCACCTGTTCTGAGTCTACACATGTATTTGCACCTATCTAAGCCTTCGAAATTCAAATCTAAGCTCTTCCCCCCCCTCCCCAAGACCAGTTTTCTGATTTTATAGGGACTGTTTAAAATTGCATACTTTCATGCCAGGTGCTATTGGCATTACATACCTACAGGTGTCAAGGTCACAGAATAAGAGATGATCTCAACAGCAACAGGCTTATCCAAGATGGTGGCTTTATAGCAAGGGCCATTACTCTGAAAAAAAAAACCATTGATTTGTTCAGTTGTCTTGGGTTAGTCTGTCTCTGAAGATGTTTTCCCCAAGGGTCTTTCTCACAGCAACACAGTGTAGAATGATTCAGAAGACTATGATGTTTCATTGTATATGGCAGTGACTTAAGAAAATGCTCAAAATTTTAAGGGCCATAAGAAAAAAAAGAATACAGTAGAACTTTTTAACCTTTAAAAAGCACCTTACACATCTAAGAAAAGTATTCTTAGGTTGTTTGGAAATCTTCGCTTGGGGCAACCGCTCTAGGAGACTCTGAATATCACCAAATAACCAACCAGTCAGTTAACCTTGTGACTGTAGAGATGTATAAACAGCTGGTGAAAAGAATCCCCATTAAGGTCAACCCTATAATTTCTTTGATACAACCACATATTTCATATTAAATGTACAATGTAAATTATTGTATGTATATATGCAGTAAGAATGAGATGTATGACATTGGATGGCTTTGCAGGATAATTTCTCTATGGGGTTAATTTGTTCAGACAGCCACCTGGCTGAAATGGAAGCCTCAGTCATTTTGCTGGTTTAGTACTCTCCTGAAGAAAAGTTAATGTCAAAACATGGATGACTTTTCCAACTAGAGTACACTGTTTGTATGATGCAGTTCATAAATTTGGATCAATTCTAAGAATGCTGACAAGATATGTTTTGCCTGACCACCCAGTTCAGTTGTTTGTTTTAGATAGGAATTGGTCAGATAAATCAAAAGGAAGAAGAAAAAATGCCCATTCCGGACTAATCATGATAACTAAAGGTTTGAGAAGTAGTCTATGCCTTCATTTAAATAATTAATGGTTATCTGACATCATTCAACCACTTGATGTATTTCCATCTGTCATTTTCTCCCACCAAACATCCTCCTCCCCTCCCCCAAAGGGCAATGGCAAAGACCGCTTTGTTTTTATTATTTTTTTTTCCCTCCGTTGTTTATATTTGTTGACTGTGTATAGGTGCAATACAATCAGGCCTCAGAGTGAGGATGTTCCGTTTCAGCACTTGGGTTTTGTTTGGTTTGGTTTTGCTTATTAACTTGTTAATTGACAAATATTCATTTGGTCATGAGAAAAATAAAGAGAAAAGCACAAGATTAATAATAAAAGGCTGTAGAGTAACTTCTCAGGAGTTCTCAAAATCAGCCAGAAGGATGATAAATATCAAGGGATTCAGTGTTGAGGATTTTCAGCCTTACACATATTTCCCTCACTACTGTTACAAAATGAATGTGATGAGTATTTTGAGAGATGGAGAGAAATATGAAGTAGGTGTCAGTTGCAACTTAAAGTAGGCCCTCAAGATGAATGTGTTTACAGCATGTTGTGATAGAGAATACCCTGTCATTAGCACCCAGCTAGCCAGAAGCAGACAGCAGTGTGTTGTTCAGGCTGATCCACGGAGAATGAGTAACACTGTTGAGATTCACCGACTGTATGAGGTAGAACACCTGGGCTTATGTGGGGATCAGAGACTGGACAGTGCAGGGAATTTTGTATTGAAATTGCATGTCTGGAAAAAATAGTAAGAAGTATTTAAAAACAATGCAAACTTTTGAAAAGTATGTTGAAAACATAAAAAAACTCAAACTATGTCTTTTGGAATATCAAGCTGACTGCAGCTTTGAACTTGTGTTTGAAATTGCTCCAACAAAAGGGAAAAAACATGTATGCCTCTAACATGTATGCCTCCAGATGCATGTAAACTTTGTTGTTGTTAACGTTAAAAAAACTGTTTTGTGAGATTTCATTTTCTATTGATGTTAAGGATGACTTTCTTTATTGTGAATAGTGATGAGGCTTTAGTAGTAACATTTGTTACAAAAGTTGTGATAAATAGTTTCAATAATTGCTTGGTGATAGAGAACAAGCTGAAACAGCAAATTGCTGCCAAATGTTTTGTTTTGTGTGGACATTCTGATATTCTTTGACCACTGATTCAGTGACAGAAAGAGAAGGTTGAAAATGAAATTTCTTGTTACCTGTCACAATTTGAAGGGATATCTTTGTGTTTTCAAATCATATTCAATGAAAATATTACAGTCAGATTTCGAAGAAATCAGATATGTCACATCATATAATTAATGGTCAGGTTTGGTCCAGGGAACTAAAAATATGTGAAGTGAGATGAAGTACATTCGAACACGATGAAGTACATTCAAACACACTTATCACAAAATTCACGAGACCCTGTAAAACTGTTGTATTCATCATGTATTGTGATATCCATAGAACTGATTTAAGCCAAAAAGCAAATAAAGAGTTGCAGATTCTTACAAAATAATGTTAGTTTCATATATTGGTAAAGGGAGTTTGTAATATTAAGCAAGTTGGCTGTAACTTGCACCAGTGATGTAGCTTTCAGTGGAATGTCCCAAGTCCAAGCAAATTGTGGTTGTGGAGAAGAATGCAGAGAACAGTCCTTACAGTAGTCACGAGGCGGTGGTGGCAGCAGGATATTGGTGCAGTCGCCACACGACTCTGGCCATGAATTTTTCTGACTGGGCAGGCTATGTGGATTCCGTCTTTCAGCCCAATCTTGTAATGACACTGTTATTGACTTTGACTTTCACCTCTGCTTCTTTGACACATATCGCTGCACAGTTTTTGCCACCTCATCTTGTGAAGTTTTTGTGTGGTCTGTGTAGTCTTGTAGTGGGATTGTACCCTGGGACAGACTTACATTAGTTGAAGGTGGCTTTGGATTGATGCTGGTTTTGATAGCAGATGTAGGCGAACTCTTGTTGCACTAGAGCTGAATTTAGTCACTCAAACTGCTCTCATTGGTAAGGCAGAAGACTCTTTCAGATGTGTCATTCCCTGCCCACTGGAGATAAGCTCAGGCAGGTCTAGTTCAGCTGGTATGAGAGTGGTCAGGTGGCAGCAGGCCCAGAGAGGCAGTAACATGGTGTAATCAACTGATATTGTCAGGATGCTGGAGGTGTAGCTTCATGACAATAGGACATGTAAAACTTAAAACTGTAGATGAAAACTTATAACTGTCAAATCTTAAATTCAACATGATCTTGTTACGAAGCTCCGGTCCTGAACTCCATACTTCTATATCTTAATTCTTTGTTTGCCAGATTGCTACCATCATCAGCTCTCCAGTCTTGCTGCATCACCCACTGTCACCCCTACGTTTTCATTCTAGAAAAACATTTACTTGTAATTGTATGTACATAAATAACTTCACTGTTAATTGTTTTGTAACATCCATATTAATTTTGGGAGAGTTGTGCCCGTTCACATGGTAGTTGGACTAAAACAATGAGGCTGGTAACTGGGGGGTTAAATTTACCTCAATATCTTGAAAACCTCATGATCAGGAATTTTGAACTGGTTTCCTGGAATTTGAGATCTTGAGTTGAGGAGCATACAAAAAAGCACACGATAATTTGTTTAGCTGTAGTATCTTTTGCAAGGCCTGTCATATAGTACTGTATATACTGTATATACAATAGTACTGTATATACAATAGTACTGTATGTACAATGCAAATATATGATACTGTAAATGACTGAGAGTGAGAGAGGGGCTAGATGAGGAAGATCTTGCCAGTATGTCAGAACTTATTTTCTGAAGACTTTCCTAGAAAATTATGCATTATGGCTTTAACATTTTACTCCTCCCTTGTTTTTGACAGGGAGCTTAAGCATGTCATCTTTGCTCTTTCTCACATCAGTTAATGATATTGTCCACATTCTAAACATTTCCTTTGTCTTTGTTCCATTTCAGCACCAAGTGTCTCCAGACTTCTTTGGCTACCACAGTGACGTCAGTATCAAGGATGAGACCAGTTCACTCTTCTCAGGTGGTTCCCACCAGCACTTTGATCCTCTCAGCCCAGCACCCTCATTCTCTCCTCAGCAGAGCTACACTGTTGTTGAGTCTCTCTGCTCCCCCATCTCACCCACACTCTCCCCGTCTCATCACCAACCCACATCTCCATTGTCTTCACTGTCATCCTCTCAGGCCTCCTTGGGAACACCAATATCTCTCACAAGTTCAGCATCAGTTGGTTTCCCCCCTCAGTACCCATACACCCATCGTCCAACATCAAACCCTCACCATCCCCAGCCTTCACAACAGCTGAGCACCAGCTTGAAAGATGTATCCAGTGGTTCCCCACAACACTCCAGTCCCTCCCCCACATCCCAGCACAGCTATGTGGTGTTTCCCAACATCAAGGAGGAGTCACCAGTTCCTGTCCTGTCACAGCCGGGGCTTGTCCTCCAGACAGGGGCTGACACTAAACCAGTTGCCGCCTTGAATATCAATGCAATCCTCAACAGCAAAATCAAGATCCAGCCTAAACCAGGCTCGGAGGTCGTCAGTCCACCAGGTAAGATTTTTTTTGCTTTGGTTACTCTTAATACAAACATATCCACTCCAGACTTTTTTGGATAGGGTAATGACATACATGGATAGGAAACATTTGACCATGGGATGTGAAACAACGGATCATTCTCGGAGAAAGAATGCCCCTTGCACAAAATCAGTGTTTCTACTCTTTGTACGTGCAACATCTCACTACGAAAGGGCTCATCTTTGCTTCCAGCACTATTTTGCATCATAATTGTGATCATACAGTTTATTCAGTTATAGGAGTTGGTGGAGACTGTGAGGCGCTGCTGTATTTGCGATGCCTTTGATTCCTTGTTTCATTTCATGTTCATCATCATCTCATAATGCGCCAACCACCACAACTTCTGCCTCATCAAATGCATTGTTGTCTTTCCAGCTGCAGGTGTTCAGTGGATGTCCACTACAGCCAGTCAGGTGCCTTTCACTACTCAAGCCATTCCTATCATTTCTACATCATCCATCATCTCCGGAGGGGGCATAACTACTATCACAGATGTAAGTACACTGCTCTGCCATCAGCTCCAAGTCATACTGGCAGGCAGGTTGTGTAGGTTAACTGCCAGTGACAACACTGTTTGTAGGAGGGTGAGAACCATTCATACGGTGACCCAACAAACAAGCTCAAAGCACTGATGATCTCCCAATATTCACTGATCGATAATAGAATCATAATGCACAATGCAGTGAAACTAGCAGGAAACAGACAAGTTTCTTAGCCACCAACTGCCGTTAACATTTTGAGTCCAGTACCATCTCTCAGCATATGTCAGTGATATAGGCCTACATCTTCTGCTATTTTTGGCATTTTCAGCTAGTTTGATGGCCATTGGGGCTTCAGTTTTCTGATATCAGTAGTGTAAGTGGTGTAATAATGGTGTAGTATTTTGTCGTTAACAGACATTGCTCCTAACTAATCTTGACAGTTTTCCGCATTGCCAGTTACATTCCTGAAATTATGTGAGAAATGCTGAAATGACATGTCTGTTTGCTGAGAGCTCTTCATCCTAGTGATCCAACATTTTGGTATTTTAACCAGTTCTCTAGATCTGAATCACACACCTTCCTTTTTGTCTCAGCACTGTTGGTACAAAACTTCTTTTTTTTATCTCAACCATTTTTGTTTTCCCAGACATCTCAGAATAGCCAGTGTTAACTGTATGTCACATTAGTATTATTACACTCAACAGATTGATCCTGTGTGTTATATTAGCATTATTACAGTCAGAGATTGAAACCATATGTCACATTAGTGTTATTACAGTCAGAGATTGAATATGTATGTCACATTGGCATTATTACAGAGATTGAAACTATATGTCATGTTAACATTAATTACAGTCTTAGATTTAAACCAGATGTCACATTAACATTATTACGATCGGAGATTGAAAACGTATGTTACATTAGTGTTATTACAGTTTGAGATTCAGTTTCAATTTCAGTTTATTTATTGAAACCCAAGTTACAACTTGATAACATATAGGTAGTCAAATAAAAAACACATGTAAAAAACACAACTACATAAACACTAAATGAAAAAAAAAATGAGGAAGGATCTTGCACATTCCCACTGTGTAAATTTAGCAAGTGCTCACAGAAGTGTTTTGCTCCAATAAAAGGCTTCCTTGCTGAATTGTTGCAGTTAACAGAAAGCACTCTGAAGTGACTTGTCACAATTCTCTACTAATGAAATTCCATGCATGTCATATATGCATGTGAGTTCTGATTTGCTGAACTACTGTTTATCACAAGGGTCTTGATCTTTTCCTGATCACAGCTATTCAACACAAGATGCATCAGTTTTAAAGCTGGTGCTAAGTTTTGAGCATGACATCCAAACAGGCGTCGGTGAAAGTAGTCTGGGCTTTTCCACTGTAAAACTTCTTCAGGTTGTATTGCTATGCCCAACCATTGATCTACCTACCATCCCAGGATAGAACGTTTCAGACCACTAGCATTGTGAGTGCAGATAAATGTCAGTGTCATCATACAACCACTTACCGCCTTGTACTAAGTCTGATGTACTGGAGTATGTTATGGAAGCTATTATTATTGTAACATTGAGCATCCTCTGTTATTATCCCTCTGTAATACTTCTCAGGAGAAATCACTGAAGCGAGCGCAAAGGATCATCAAAAACAGGGAATCAGCCAGTTTGTCCAGGAAAAGGAAGAAGGAGGTAAGAATCAAGACTGAATCTGGCTTCTGCATGAGATAGTGGATCAGGGATGCCAGTTTTCTGACTCTAACCAGGTTTCTGATTTGAGCCAGGTTTATGACTTTTTCAGTGTTTTGAGAGTTTTAGGTTCATGCCAGTGACTCCCACTGTCTTGTTAGACTTCACTGTCATTAATGAAATGGATGAAACAAAGAAGTTGACACCGGCCACTTACAGGTGATAGGAACTGAAAACAGATCCAAGTGTATAGGCCTTTTTTAAAATCATTTTTTAAATTTACTTTAGATTGATCTGAAACATTTGACAGGTTCCATTTTGAACTGGTTTGCCTTAGTAAGTGTAACATGCTCCAAAAGTATGCAGATTTCAGAATGAAAACAATTAATCCAGCAAAATGAGAGACCCAGTATGCTCTGTGCAGAAGGATAACTGCCAACCTGAAATTTTTACCTTTATGATCCTAGGATATTTTCATGTTTAAGAGTCACTGGATAATTCCAACTTCTTTTACTGCAATGTTTTGCATGCTCCTGAAGAGTTGCAAATAAGCAGAGCTGGCTGTATGTTACATTTCGAGCCTCTGGTGTTGGGGGCATTCTGAACCATCTAACAAGCCGGATGTTCTTCCTGCCTGCTTAATGGCTATTTAAGAAGGATTGCATGTCTGTTACATGGAATTACAGTCGACTCCGCTTAATCTCCCATCCTCGGGATCACGGAAAAAGTGGGGGATTAAGGGGAGAAGGTAATTTCAACCATATGTTTGGTAATGGGGTTAAATTTCTTTGATGTCGTGTTTGATGTCGTGCATTGACGCCTTCTCGTCGCCAGACTTAGGACAGACTTGAGTTTGATGGTATTGTAGCGCACACAATCTTTGATCTCCGCGGTCTCTCTCATTGGCCACCTCGCAGTAGCCCAGCAGACAATAAGGAGTAGGATGGCACGATTTGGATCGACCGGTCATCCACATGACACGTTCTCTGATCTAGTCGAAATCCACCAGACATTCTCAATACAATGTTTACGTTCTCCGCCTCTCTGTGACGGAAGGCGTGGGGGGGAGGAGTCTGTTTAAGGCTTTCGGCGCATTAGCATTATCGGACAGGAGACAGCGGTGATGCGTAGCGTGGGACGAAGGGGGATAGGTGGGGAGGAAAGGCTTATCACACTTATTACGGTGTGGGAGCTGTCACTTCCTGTGTGTATGCCATCCGTCGCGCAGTTAAACCGTCTGTGTACATTTGTCAACTACCGCAGATCTATGAATTCACGGGCACTGGAGAGTGGTCGATTATCCGGAGTGAGAGGCGATTATCCAGTGATTTTTATAGAGAAAAAATTCGGTTCCTTGGGAAACGAGGCGATTAAGCGGAAAAGGTGATTAAGCGGAGGGCGAATAAGCGGATTCGACTGTATTATGTTCTTGTACTCCCCAGTATCTCAGCAGTCTGGAGGAGCGCTTACAGCAGTGTAGGGATGAGAATGAGAGACTGTCAAAGGAGAATGAGACTCTAAGACGTCAAGTAGAAATCCTACAGAGAGAGGTGAGTCAAAGTTCCTGTTATGAAGTGAAACAGTAGATGTGTGTCAGTCACACTGTAGTAAAGTTAGAGGGATGTGTTCTTGTAATGTCTATGCATTTTAGTATAAAATTATCTACACCCTGGAAATCTGAAATGCCACTATGTTATGTCTGTGCTGAGTTGGGTGGCAGCCTCTGTTTAAATGCCAGTTGTTGTTTTAAATTTGCTTAAACAAATGTGGGTTGCTTCCCGTGGTCAAAGTTCATAATTATGTAAGAGGTTGTACCATGCTTCATTGGCTGTTGTCAGTAGATCTGCCATATATCAGAATTAGTCGTTCAGGTAAAGCACCTATTTGAAGATTGGGTTTTCTTTATAATTTTTGGATACTTGTTGTTTCCTGGGAAGGTTCCTTAAAATGTTCCTTGTGCAGCGGACATGATGGGGGTAAATGCTGATACATGTAATATAGTTTTGTATTCCGCCAGATGAAATCGGACAGGTCATGTGTTTGTACTGTGTATAGGAGTCCGGTCTCATGCACATGTAGCAGTGTTTTTTTCAGGCAGTTGTTCAGATATTCACATCAGCTTGAAATTTTTTTTTGTGAAGCGGAAAAACACTAGAAACAAAACCCATTCTGTGAATGGGATTGCCATGAACAGAGAATTTCAGTTATTGGGCATAAGCTTACTCATAACAAGGAATGACACATCCTTTGACCCTGGAAGTATGACCAAAGGAAGATATACAACTGTTGTTTGTTTCAGCAAGTTCAAAAGAATGACAGGCTGTCACACAAATCGTCACAAAAAAGAATGAATGTTTTGAAAATATAAGGACTCTCGAAATAAAGAAACTATGGCGACATCGAAACCGGTGGCATGTCATGTTTCCTGAGTGCAGATGGTGGTTCCATTATGATATGAACTCCTGACCTCAGCTTTTTAAGAGTATGACTGTGATTGTTTGAAGTGAAGTTTTTCACCAGTGTCTCATGTCCTGCTGCTGGTGGCGTAACCTTTTGTTCTTTTCTTTCATTTTGTGGGGAAATTGTGGGGATTGGGAATCTGAGCTTGATAAAACATTCAGATGTTTCATTACTCTGAAGATCTAGATAATTCTGATGATTCATTTGTGTTTTGAGCAGCTCAAGTCTCTGTGGTTTCACATATCGTCACCGTCACCTAACACTGTCGTAACTGATTTTTGGTAGATTTGCATTTACGACAGTATTAGGGGACGGTGACGATATAGTAGCTGATAATGGTGGGAAATAATAGACCTGGGGTTTGAAAATATTTAAAATCATTATTGTTATTTTATGAGCTTGGTAAGGATGGTGTGGTTTTAATGCTGAACATCTGGAATGTTGTTTGTCATTAAAACTACTGTAAGGTGGAATGTTGAAGCATTGAAAGTTACATCTGTGATCTAGAAGAACCTGATCACATGGTCTCATGTGTGATTGTTTTGGGTGATCTCTGCATTTGCTGTTCTTAGCTTGTATTATCCTGAAGCATCTTGGTGTTGAGCATGTGTTGCTGAGCACTGGTAAAACATTTGACTCATTTCTTCATTCTTGTTCCTCAGAATGTTGGGCTGAAGAATTTTAGTGGTTTGAGTCCAGCCAAGAAAGTCTGTCTGATGTGCTTCGCCCTTTTACTGACTCTCAACTTGTCTCCATTTAGGTAACATTCATTTAAAATCTCTCTGGTGTCTTTCTCTCACATCTTTCAATTCTTACTCTATGCCTGGTCACTGTCACTGGGTAGTTTTCATTCTCCTGCTGTGCTTCTGGAAGGCATGTGTCATTTGCTGAAGGAGACCAGTGCAACACTGAACACATGATATCAGTTAACCACTCAAAACATGTCAGACATTCTGTTTGGACTGACAGTGAAAGGTTGGTCCACAGTAAAACTCATGTTCTTCCAGAATATCTTTCACATACTCACAAAGAGCCATCATTACATTTTAATTTCTTGAATTTTTAAAGTTCTTTACAGTGAAGCCACCCCACGGAGTCTGTAATGCATTTTTATGAACAGGAGGGCGATTGGTGTGGGACTCGGATGCATTCTAAACTTTAAACATATGTGTGAACCCTGGTATGTTATGAGAGAGTGTCATGAATGCTCACATCAGATAGAAAACAGACATACTTTTTAACAAAGACAGTGGTGGCATGGATCCATCCAGCTGAGAAGTCCGTAAGTCTCAGAACTGGACCCAAGGAGTAGCAGTCTTGATTCTTATTCAGATCTCAGACATTCATCCAAAAATTTGTTCAGAGTTCAGCTTTGCCTACTATGGCTTGGAGAATAAGAAAAGAATAAAAACTAAACTTGAGTCTTGAGACTTCATTTTCTGATTAGTGAAATTCATGGCATTATTTAGGGGAAGAAAGAAGAAACCGATTCAAGGAGGGGTTAGGGTTTGGGGAGAGACAAGTAATCTGATTAAGAACACAAATGACCTATATCTCTTTTCCAGTTTTCTGGGTGACTCAGGCAGCATTGACTCTCAGTCCAGCATGAGTGCCAACCATCACATGACAGGTCGTCACTTGCTATCAGTCAACAGCGACATCATTGGTGACATGTCAGGCTATGGTGGCAGTGACAGTGGCAGAGAAGTGGGTGGTGGTAAGGATCTGTTGTCACGTGGCATGATGCTCACGTTAGATGAGGAATTCAGTTTACTGATGGAGAGGATGAACCTGACGGAGAAGTTGGGCAACATGTGCCCCAAGTACTTCAACTCTACTGAATCTGTGAGGTAACTAGAACCCTTCCCTCCTCTTCCCAAGTATAGGATAAGCACAGGCAAACCTTGTTTACGATGACTAAGCAATGAATGGCTCTGTATGGTGTTAATAGCAACTGGCCATTGTAGACATCATATTATTTCTTTGGATAAAACAGCTTCATATTATCATATACATGTATATCATAAACATAAAGTTTGGAGAGAACTGAGATTGCACACAATGTTCTTGTTGGCAAGAGGAGAGCCAGTTCATTATAAAAATTATAACTGCAAATGGACACTGAGTCATCTTGGTTTTAACATTGGAATCAGTTTATCATGGAGGTTGGTAAAAGTGAGTGTCTAATCAAAGAAAGAAGTGACTGTACTCGCTGATTCTTCTCTTTACATGGCTCATTTAGGTCCTTCAGATCTTTAGACCACCTCACTTTTGTTAAATAGGCATAAAATCCTTAAATAAATTTGGTTTTACATTTTTGTTGTCAGGTTCTTAAAAAATATCACATTGTCGACGACTACCATCTCTTTCCAGTTGTCGTTCATTTATTGCATTTTTATTTGTTTATCTCATCATTGTGAGCCAAAGATATTAAAATGAAAAACTAAATGTATTAAACTGAAATGGATTGAAATTGGATTGTGAAAGTAAAAATAATTAACTACCGTAATACTATGCCTACCTCATACTGAGAGCGCCTGGAAAAGTTGACTGATTATGTCATGCTATTGCTTCACTGGGCCCCATGGGTATTAGTCAGACTAGACTAGTATATCATGGGAGGCAGCGTGGCCATGCGATTTGTGAGTCGTACTCAGAAACTGAAGACTTTCAAGTCTAAGGTTTATGTGTTTGACTCGCGAGCTGGGTGGTGTAAGTTGTAGTGTCCTTGGGAAAGACACTTGGCTTCCATTTCCTCACTCGACTCAGGTGTAAATGAGTACCTGGCTTTAGAGCTTGGGGGGACCAGGGCGCTGCACTGCTGGTGACCAGCAATGACTTTGTTATGTATTTCATTTGTAATATTATGTATTTACATGTATGATGTGTATTGTTATATGTGTTTGTATTATGAATGAAATGTGTAACACTGTATGACATTGTAAAACAATTTCCCTATGGGGTAAATAAAGTCGTATTTATTTATTTATTTTATTAATCTATAACTAGTATAAGCTTATTTTACTTGAACAGGGAATGAGAAGTCAGATTGTCATCCACATCACCTGTAGATACTAGTTAGACAGACAGACATCTAGTTCCATTGCTACAATGGTTAACATTGACACTTTTTTTTCAAGTCCATAAATTTTCCTGAAAGTTCTTTGGACAGTTATTAATATTATCTTATTGGCACTTTTTTTTTCAAGTCCATAAATTTCCCTGAAAGTTCTTTGGACAGTTATGGTATTATCTTGAAAATTTTGGGTGAACCCTAGATTTGTTAAGAAGTCAGAGATATGAGCATGGCATAAGGCAAGAAATGTCATGAAATCTTCTTTCTGATTTGTCAGACTTGCTGAACAGCTAAGAGGCTGGATGATAAGTCAAGAGGAGGAGAAGAAAAACAAAGAGAAAAAGAGACAGAAGAAGAAGAAGGACTACCCTCCTCTCCGACGGTTTGGGCCCAACTCCTTCAGTGGCTACGCACAGTCTGTTCCCAACAATGAGGTCAACGGACCAGCAGTAAATGGGAACAATTATCCAATCCAAGTTTTTAATGGTGGTTATGACTCGAGGCAACAATTTCTCAATGCCATCCCAAGAAGAAATGATACTTTTTACGTACTTTCATTTAGCACGGTGAGTCTTAGAGAAATGTCAAAATGCATATGTTTATATCATGCACATTTACAGATGTTTGAGGTGGTAAGGCTAGCCCTGTTACATGTTGTATTTTAGTTGATGCTTCAGTAAAGACTGGCACCGTCCTGTTTATAAAGTAGTGTTAGTGTTATCTCATGGGACTTTGTCACAGCATAGCTGTGGTAGTCACCTCTCATGCCAGGCACCAGGACCAATCCTTGATAACTTGCAGCTGTAATGTGGGGAATCCTCACCAGTGTTTTTGTTTGATGAACTGATCCCAACCAACAGTTAGACCAAGCACTCATTGTTGCACATTCTTTAAAACTGGGAATCGGCTATGATGCCCATAAGAGGTTCTGCACTGGATAACTCTATCAGTGTTAAGACAGTGTGGGTAATCTCCCCTCAAGACAATAGTGCAACCCCATATAGGGATGTGCATGGATGTTATTAGTTTACTGGACATCTGAATGAAGTGATGTTGCACTTGAAATGAGATGGACTTACTGTGACGTCGCCACTGGCAAAGACAATTCCTTTGATCTTTTTCTGAACATGGCTTGCTCTGATGAGGAATACATGGTTGGGCATCTCTTTATGAATGTATTCTTGTATCCTTGACCTCAAGATAGGGTTACCAGCTGCAGGAGAATGATCCATGAGCAAATGAAAAATGCAAAGCATAGACAGGTTACACTGTGCAAAGGTAAAATTCAGATTGCATTTTATTCTGACTTGAGATCACTCTGTCAGCACTGATAAGAAGCAGCTTTGGGAGCAGTCTCTGAACACATTGTGAGCCAAGTATGGATATCCTTGAAAAAGATAATGAACATTGTGTTGGGTGATACCAGTAATGCCGCTTTCTGTATTCATAAGTATATGGTATCTCATCACTGTCCTGTCACAATGTTTCCCTTGCCCATGTAATTCTGATCATTGTATGGCAATATGTTCCATGAGAAGTGTGTCGTATATTACTTTCCTGTACTCATTTTCCTGTGTGTTTTGTCCTACAGGACTATTTCCTGGTACCAGCCACTGCCCACAACAAGACCATGCGGCCCAGGATGTCTCTTCTCATGCCACTAGTGACACCATCCATTAATGGTAGGTAACTTCACAAAGTATACATCTAGACCTCAAAACTGAGTTTGTTGGTAAACATACAAATGATTTGGTGAATTGGTTGCTCTAGAAACAACATCTGCACATGCTGTATCAATGTATATGTGCACTGTTTTAACATAGTGGACTCTTCTTTTCTTTCTTTTTGTTGTTTCAAGAAAATTTTAAACGTTGCAAAAAAAAAAAAAGTAGACGCAATTTTTGTGTCAAACAGACCACAATAAAGTAAGCCCTTGCGATTACGCTATGATTTCATGCCAGAGGATTGGCACATTTCATGTTCGCCTTCATGTTATTATAGGGCTTGACTGAAGGAATGTCATCTTCTCAAAGTGTGAGTTTGCCAGTGTGTTGTTGGCATTGTTGCAATATGTTGAAGTCCATTAGGACTGATTGCTGTTTGAATTCTACTGTCACGAGTGTAGCTGCAATGTTTTTTCATTTGCAGTTTTATGACTGGAGTAATATTAAAAAAACATTGTTAAGGCCCATAATGGTTGAGGAAAAGGGTAACTGTTCTCAAGTCTAGATTTATGAAGAAAGTGTAATAAATGAAAAGGTCTCTAATTTGAAATAGCTAATCATCAGGTCAACAGCCCTCTGTGCAGAGGAAAGGGTACTTTGGGAAGGAATTTTGTAACCACAAGATAACAACAATCTCCTTTCATAATTCCCATCCCAGAGAGCACTGGCCAGTCAGAAGACAGAGTGGGCATGATGCAGATTGACTGTGAAATTCTCAATACCAATCTCATCCACGTGCATCGGTCAGCTTTTCCCAAGGACAATTCCTTCAATTCAACCACCTATGACAGCGAGCAGGAGAGCCCGCATGGAGATCAGAGTGAAGGCAATAGGGGCAATGGAACCCAACAGTACAATGAAGACCTGAATACCAACACTGGGAAAAGGCAGGAAAAATATTGGGAGCGCTTACGAAATTCAAATAAAGGCTGAATATTATTGTTCATTCTCTGAAATTCATGTAGATGTCAAAGTAAATATCAGGGCATTTGTTTTGGTACTGTGTCCTTAGGGGGCATTTCAAAGTGAACATTGAAAATTTTGAATGACAGATTTTATGGTGAACGCCTGCTAACAATATTCTTATTCTGGCCATTTTTGCCTAGGATAATTTTTATTTAACTCATGAAGCAAGTTTACTCATCCTGACTGTATTCAACAAATCATATGCATAATCTGATCAGTGAATTCACGTGGTCTTAACATTGAATTGATGCCCAAGCTTTCAAGTTTATTTAAACAATATTTTCATCCATTATAAATAATGTAGAGTTGGTTGCGGTACCGTACAAATGTTCATTCCAGTGATTAAACCATTGTTCTGTAGTTATTAATTCTCCTAATGTGAGAGCCAGATATGGTCACTGTAGCTCTGATCAATACATGATTTGAAACTTGGATGAACTCAGCAGCCCATGTTCAACTATAGCATCAAAAGAGGGACTCACTCTGCTGTATCAGTGTGTTCTTGTGGCAAGTGATTGGTCACACAGTGACGTGGCATGATGCATTGATGCCTCTAGATGGTCTTGCTGTGCTGACTTAACATATTTGTTACCAACCTTCATTGAATAATACACCTTAATGACATCTAGAATTGTTTACCATTTGATATATTTGTAACTGGATTAGTATTAGTTGGACAGTGTAAGGTGAAATGCATGGTTTGTAACTAATGGCATTGTAACTCATACAGGCATAATGGAATGAGAAGAGAACTGGTAAATGTAGATGTAACAGTGGTTAAATGGATGAAGAATGTGATAGTGAATGATTTGCTCAAACTTTACTCCTTCTTATGGTTCATGAAATACACCAACAGTGCAGAGGCCGTGGTGAAAGCTGGACATTGTTGTCATACAAACATTTCTAATTGTTCTTCAGATTATTTAGGCTGCTGGTATGAATGAAATTGAGGATACTGGGATCTTCAGCTAACTTTATGAACAACAAGCATAACTAGAAACTCTGCAATGCAGGGTGGTGTCTGCTGAAAGCATCCTATTCAAAGAGGGTAATTGAAAGTAAGACACTGTTTCTTCCCCATAACACGCCCATATAACAAAGGAAAAGGCATCCATCTTGTGTAGAAACAGCTGTGTAAAGGCTAAATCTGTTCTCAGCTGCTGGAGCACAATAATTATATTCAGATTGTGAAAAACTTCTAGAGATCTTCAATCCCAAAATTTCCATGGACCAATATGCCTCAGATTCGGAGATAATTGTGATTATGAGTGAGTAGTGGAGGGAAAATTTATGTGGATGTTCAGATTAGACATATAAGAAACATCTATTAATATTGGTGTCTGTTCGACTGGCACAGGCTGTTCTGTGAAGATGTGTTAGCAAGTTGTATCAGTGAAGTAGTGAGAAACACTACTTGTCATGACTAAACACTGTATGATCTGGCAAGATAAGCAGCTTCTCGGTCTGCATAGACTGTACACTAGGGACAAATCAATTAAGACGCTAAAACTGTTTCTAGAGTGTGCACATGTCCATGCACAGACAGGGTGCACAGCAAGCGCACAAAGGAAATTAAAACTACGCACATGGGAGACCCCTGCAGGAGTTTTTTTTTTTTTACCCATAATTACTTGTCAGTGTTGTAAATTATTGGCAGTGATATGTTTATGCTAATTTGTTATTTTTTTCCCTAAGCCCAGAGGAAGCTGGACTGAAAAGTTTATGGTCCTTACCAATTTCAGGCTTGCCTCAGCTTGAGAATTCAAGGCATGTAAGTTGTTGTCAGCTTGCAAATAGTTGTCACCGTGCAAGGAGTTTGACATAGCGGATAGTTTATGGGATAACATTTCTGAGTGTGACATGTGACAGATCTGTCTGAAGATACAATTATTGTGTGCCGACAAGACTGTGAACAAAAACTTTTTGGTTCAAACTTGTGTCTCAGATGTAAGTGTGGTATACAGAGTCATGTGATTTTATCTTATGTTCAGGAGGTCTCAGTCTGTATGAAAGGGCTAGAACTTTGTCGTGACTATTTCTTCACTCCATCTTGGGCATCAGCCTAAAGACATCAGCTCTGGTTTAGCATGTAATGTTATGACTATCTCAACTCTGGATATAAAACACAGGCAGAACTTACTTTTGATAGTAATACACAGCTGTGTTTATTTGTTTACATTGTTAAATTAAAAGCACCAACCTTCTCTGTTTTAAATAGGCCAAGTGATTCTTTTATTTAGATTTGTATACCGTATACATTTATGACTGTGACGTAACCAATGCAAGCTGTGCAAAGGGAAGTGATCGAAGTGATGTTGCTTTTATCTTCAAGTACATGAACTGAGAATCATTCTACAGTCCAGCGCCAGATTCCTGCTCTAGATCATGTTCTCTTGACAGACAGTTGATTTTTAATCCTCCAGCTTGATTTCAAACAACTTGAACATTTGTGACTATGCAAACTCCCTCATGTCTTTGAGGCCAGCAAGATGTTAATTAATGAAATATTCCCATGATAAACTGAAATAGGTTTGTTAATGTTGTGTGATTTTCTTCTTTTCCTTCTTGACCCGACACCATATCCACACTCACTTGGTGGATTCTTCCTTTGTTACATGTTGTGCCGTAGACTGATTCATATGCCTTATACCTACTATACTAGTTTCCCACATTTTCCTTTTATTTCACTTATTTATTAGTCGTTATTTATCCATATGGCTCTGAACTATTTTTTTTAAGACTGCCTTCTTTTACATTTGTTATGTTCGAATAATGTGCACATTAAGTGGAGAGATTTGGTGATCATATTTGATAAATGAACTGAGATGAATGCTATATAATTATACAAGTGACAGAGGAGGTGACTGAAACAGCTGAAATTTGCATGCATTGAAAGTAGTGAGGATGTGTTGTTGTTCAAAACTGGTCCGGGTCTTACGGACAACAAGGTATAGCATTGTCAAGATCTGGTCTGCTCCATGTTTAATTGCTTTGATGACGTAATAATGCAATGCTTCAGTTTTGTAACGTAGTTTGACATCTCATGGGTTCAAAAGCATTATCATAGGTCATAGCATATATCATCATCATGCAGTATATATTTAATTTTATTTTTAACAATTAACATGGCAGGAGTGTGGTTATTTGAGATGTTGGTTAATGCAGTATTCTAATTGCTATAGCACGGCAAAGTGAGTGACAGCACAACGAATTCAGCAACAGGAATGAATACATGTATATGAACATAATAACACTTACAGGGCAAAACAGACTTTATTAAATAATGAGAAAAAAACTGATCAGGTTACTACTGGTGATTTTTTTTTTATTGCCACCTGATCACAGATTTGTGTTGACATCCCAGGTAACATTCTGCACAATTTATACACCTACAGAAAATGGCAGTAGCTGGTGGCAGAATTTTGGACTCTTTTTATGAATGTTTATATAAATTAAGAGGTGTGTTCAAAACTGAAATTGTTTTATCATTCTTTCTATAGTTAAGTACAAATACCTCAAAAACATGGAGTTGAAATCAGTTTTTTTGCCAACAGATTTTTCAAACCAAAATTTCTTTTTCTGTACTACCCTTTCTCAAGTTTTATTGAACTCAAACAAGATGACAAGGCCATAAAGAATATGAATTACCCATGATTGATTGCATTTGCGTCCTTATTAAGATGTGCCTTTTGTGAGGATTTAATTTTTGGTTTTCTCAAAATGTTTGGCATTCTGCCATGCCTGGAAATGGTCTGACATGACCTGTCTTGGTTGTCATGGCATTGCATCCTCCACTAGGCACAGAACAATCAAGAGGACAAAGTGAATTGTTGAAATTCAGACATTCCAAACTTTGAAAATGTTTTCCTAACTACTATTTGACAGACCTCAGTGTAGTTTATTAATGATATGGAAAATAATAAGAGTTTGTTGAACGATGTCAAAATGAAAGGCAATGCATTAGTTTGAGCTTTTGAATGATGAGGTTTATAACATTTTCTGTGTTTTTTTCTTGATATTTTGGCCCTAGTAGGATATATATATATAGCCTGGTTATTTTTTTTACAACTAAAGATGAACCATATGGCTGGTTCCTCTTTGTCAGTAAACCTTTCAAAATGTTAAGATTGACTAGTCAACCCAGCACATCTACATTTACATGCATGTGTTATCAAACATGGAAATAAGTGAAGTTGTGAACCATATTTACACGTGTTCAGCTCTTCTTGAGCTGGTCAGTCGTAAAGCTTTTGATAGTTAGTCTTCTGGCAAAGGAAAGTGGCAGCTGCATGTTTTTGCTATATTATAATGTTATACATGTTATATTGAGTTGATACATTTTCACTGTAGCCAATCTCATCTTAATATTTTAATGTGCAATTTAATTTTAAACATAGTGGAGGGTGAGGCGTGTTGGTGCACTTTTCACAATTGGTGCTGTTTAAATGCTACCTGAATCTTTTAACAAGTGTTTATAGGCACCATTATACTAAAAATAGGAGACTCACTTACTCCGAGAGCGAGGCAACAGAAGATCTTCAGAGAAAGATATTCCCGTCGAAGTGTTCCGGCCCTTTGACTTCCTGACACTCTAAAGGGGCTGGGTCTCACTTGGGTCATGACCCCCAAGTGTCTTTCTGTTGATTTTTTTCCCCTCTGCACAGTGGGCCAGAATCCCAGAAAAGTGGACAAAAATTAATAACTCGTTTATTTGACGACTTAGACTAATGAAATTTCGCATGCTAGCTGATCATACCACTACTGATCAATACATGGCATCATATTTTCC
>JAWQUT010000431.1:25259-74313 GCA_033807755.1 Ellobium chinense | reverse complement strand
GACGCATTTGGCGATGTGGTGTACTCGCAGCTGCAGCTGGCTGCAGATGAATTTATTTGGATAATAACTTGCAACCATTTTACATTCAAATGATATGTGTTAAATGCCCATCATTGCCCATCGAAAATTTCTGCACATAGCATGAAAATATTACCCCCTTCAAAATTTTCAATTTCGAGGGTCATTTCCTTTAAAGCCTATTTTTTTTCTCGATTTCATACATTTTGAACTAAATCGAGTTGCAGTTTCCAGCACCCATGCCTGATTAATGAATTTCGCAAATATATATGATTTTGAAAATATGGCCGGTGTCACAAGAGGCAATAATGCCATGGATAAAAACAGGAATAACAAAACAATGAAATCCATAATCAATAACCCTGCAGATATAGGACGNATACTAAAAATAGGAGACTCACTTACTCCGAGAGCGAGGCAACAGAAGATCTTCAGAGAAAGATATTCCCGTCGAAGTGTTCCGGCCCTTTGACTTCCTGACACTCTAAAGGGGCTGGGTCTCACTTGGGTCATGACTCCCAAGTGTCTTTCTGTTGATTTTTTTCCCCTCTGCCTGGGATTTGAACCCGCAACCTTTAGTTCTTTAATTCCTTGCTTCATATAAGCACCATTACACTAAGCAATATCTGCTCTCTACTCATTGCCAAAAACATTTGGTCTCACGCTTTTCATAGTATAGCACAGCACTGCATAAAATGTACTTACCCTGACTGCACCAACTTGCCCCACATACGGGGAGTGATGGTGCACCCAATGGGGCGAGCTGGTGCAGTTGTTTGTTGCCTTGTATTGCTTATCTTCCAGATTTGGCCACCAATTTGGGAATTTTATCACATCTTTTCACAAACTACTAACTGTTCCTTTTCCCTTTTCCTCTTCATTATCATCATTCTTATCATTGTTAATAATATGATCTAGAAAGAATTGTACTTCAAACCCTTCAAAGATTGTAAAAAAAATTCATATTATCACCACTACCACCATAACTATCAATGTCATCATCAGCATCGCCCTCATTTTCATCATAATCTTCATTATTTGCTGTAATGATTTGGAAAAACAAAGTGTCATCACCAGAGGTGGTAAAGAATTTTGAAAATGAGATTTTAAAGGATTAAATACCAATAAGACTGTTACCTAAGATCAGAAAGTCATGTATTTGGGTTTAGATTGATTTAAATTCGTCAAAACAAGTCAGATCAAAGGACTTTCAACCGGCACCTGTGTACATGTTTTATACATGTACTGTATTACAGTTAGGACACTTTAAAGAATTGGGACAGCTTCAGAAGGTGATTTAATGCGACTAGTAATTTTTAAAAAAATGACATACAATAATCCATTGTATTATGACAAGATACAAAGTTCATTATATTTCAACTGCACACTGCACCAACACGCCCTGTCTGCTGTGTAAAATGCCCCGTACCTACTCTTATGTGTTTACCGGTCTCTGGCAAATTAATGTCGCACACTTTCTTTGTTTCTATACCTCTGTTAGCAAGACAATTGGTACATTTTTCACTGCAAATGAGTACATTAGCTAATTTTTACTCTCTTCAAAATTTTAACCCGAGAATGCAGTTTGCAAAAAATTACTTTTAACCCCCCAAGTCTGTTATTTTGATTCTCAGCCATTACATTATGCATCACTATGATTATTTCGTACACAAGTAGAAGAGGCCAGTATCAACAGTGATCCTGTAAAACATTAAGTTACAGAAGATATTATATTAGATAATTCGACTGCACCAACTCGCCTTGTGCACTAACATACCCCACTCTCCCCTACTAGTACTATATGTAATAAAAAATGCATTGTAGTGACTGAGATGGTGAGATGTAATGAATATTTTTGCAGTGATGTTCTTTGCTGAAACTGCAGTTGGAATCCTCTTCTCCCCAATGTTGGCAGTTATGACTAGTAATAGTGTTGTTGTAGAAAGATTAAAAAATATATCAGGATTTAACAAAACTGAAGCAAACTTGGTAGTGAAGTTAGGACTTGAAACTGCACTTCAAACTTCATTTCCAACCAACCTGCTCCATCTTCCCCGTTTTGGAGTGAAAAGTCAGATGGACTTCAGGGAGGTATTGAAGATGTTCTCCAGCATTTATAACTTGAAATGGTGTGTCTAACAGTTTATTACAGTATGTAAAAGTCAGAACACAGAACAGGGATGTTTAAGGCCCATGATGAAAAACATAACCATGACAGGATGGCTGTTAAGTCTGATACTATGATATAATCCACCACTCATACCTTAGAAAAATCTCAATATTAAGTATACCTACTATTATTATTAATACAGAGGTCAACCAGAATAATGAAATGATAGAATGATACTAGAATGACAAGTGTACTTAATACAGTTTTGAGATTCCACTGCATTATTAATAATATTAATAAGAACAATAGAAGCTGCAGCAAGATTAAACAGAATAGACTACATTGTGTTTGTAAAAGGGGTGAATTCATAAAAATAGATTATCGCATAGAATTGACTTTCCCGAGGAAGAAGTCTGTAGACTTGGTGTACCCATCACTTCGCATTATGCTCATTACATGACATTTTCTGTGGTATGTAGAATACTGTTGTATTGTATGACTAATCAATGTTATGGTAATTTATCTCCTGCAAGTTGTTTCGTGTGTTTAATGGTTCATTTTAACATTGTGACTGGATTGTTTTAGACACAACCATAAATTTTACCCATTTTGACTCTCAGTGATTGTTTGTTGATGTGTTTGTTAGGCACAGGCAAGTGGGAGGAATCTTGGACTTGTTCACTGACTGAACATTTCATTACTATCATAACCTAGGAAAATCCCAACTTGTGAAATAATCATAGTCGGCAGCCTCAGAAGCTGTCAAAATGTATGTAATTGGCATTCAGGACTGGTAATAATGTGATGCTATATTCCATGTCTGTGTGTAGTACAATAATAATGTGACATCACAAGAATGTGG
Organism: Ellobium chinense; assembly: GCA_033807755.1. Classification (NCBI taxonomy): domain Eukaryota; kingdom Metazoa; phylum Mollusca; class Gastropoda; order Ellobiida; family Ellobiidae; genus Ellobium; species Ellobium chinense. The sequence goes on along the minus strand of JAWQUT010000431.1, from coordinate 71,323 downwards.
CCTGCTGTTTATTGAGACCTTGAAACTTTAAATCACCTTTGTTAGAGGGGATGACGTTTTAGTTATCTTACAGTATGAGATATCAGACATTTTCACTCACAAAAAAAAGAATAAAACTTCAGTGTGAAATAAAGGTAGAAACTAAAAGCTAATCCTTTTTGTTTGAATGAAGATTAGCATCTTTTTCAGGCTTTAGTCAAAGTGCTGTAAATACAAAAGTAACAAGTGTGAAAAAGGAACCTTTGTAAAACCAGCAGTGCTCATTTCTGGTCCGCTACTTTGCAAATTGATGAAAATGATAGTATACTATGGATATTGATACTTGTATGAAGTTCCAAGTCAGGAAATACCCCTGAAAGTGATCACTTTTTTATCTTTATTGTGATGATTATCTTTGAATTGTAAATGGTGGGAGTGGAGGAATGTGAATTTTACTATTGGCCTTTTATTTTTTTGGTTTTGCCACTTCATTCATTTCATGGTTCAGATTAAATAAATTGTATTTATTTTAAAGTTACAAGTGTTTGACTGGTTTTTCTTACAGCTGTCTTGAATGTGCACTGATTGCTGTATGTCCATTTTCATTGGAAGATTGATTAGCACTCTCTCACATCACCAATACAAAGAGAACTGACACTGAACTAAATGTGTTTATTACAACACATTGCACATACCACAAAAGCCATAACAAAGAGTGTTTTGTATGTTTGTAATTTTATTAGTGTAACATGCCCTCCATCAATCAGGTTACTTCTTCTTGGCCACACCAACAGTTCTTCCTCTGCGGCCTGTGGTCTTGGTGTGCTGTCCTCTCACACGCAGGCTAATGATAGAAAAGAAAAATTCCTAGTCACTAACAAATAATTCAGGATAACTTTTATGAAAAGGGCACTGAGGAATTTCATTTCTACAATAATCAATGACATGCACACCATGAACAGAGAAAACTAAACCTGATTCTTGAATCCACATTGTCTTAAGCAGCTAGAGATATTTAATTAATTTGCGCAATATATTTGGATGGGGCGGGGTGGGAGGAGAAAGCCATGGACGCAATCAAACTACTGTATAAAAACAAATCTTAAATTTGGTTAGCTTTCTCTACACATGCAGGCATACTTTGATAAATACAAATTTGAAATTTTAGTGCAAGTACTTAAGTGCTACGCTTAGCAGTAAGTGGGGAAGTTGTATGACAAGACATTTTTGTTTTGGCAAGTCAAATAGTAAATATGCTGCATGCAAAACTCCTGTTTACATGTGGAAAGTGTTGGTCCAAAAACTCACTTGACTGAGGACTTCATTCAACTTTGCAAACAATAAAAATATGTATTGAGGATTTCTGAATGCAATTTCCAGATGTACAGTTTTGATAATTTTTGACAGAAAAATTGAAATGGCTATATATTATAAATAATAGAGGAAATACAGTATGACGAGGTGACATTTTTTTTTTTCCCCCTTACAGGCCTGCTCATGGCCACCACTACTCAAACTCAAACACACTCGATCCAAATTATCTTTTACAGGGCTTGCAAAATTAGAATAAAAGAAAACAGCAAAGCTGGAAGGGGCAACATTATTAAAATTTCCCCCTGCGATGGAGATGGTGTAACCATGAATCAAAATACCACGGCCAAACAAGTACATTCCTAGTTAAAATCATTTCGAATTTCTGACTTAAGTGGACTCCACTAAAGTATAGGAAATTTCAGATGGCAGGGATGCCAATGCCTGACCAAAAAAAAATCCTGAAAATTGCTTGAGCGCGCGGCGTATCGATATTTTCGATGGAAACCAACCCAACTGTTATGCTTTTAATTCTGAATCATTTTCCACAATTATAAGGCATTAAAGTAAACATTAAAACCAAATAAAGGTTAAAGAAAAGTCAATTTTAGAATTGTGTCCACATAACTTAAGGCCTAAATTTCTTTTGCACAGATAAAGTATAGAAATTAATATATCTACACACAGCAAGGAATAGCCATATCAGGGGTGAGCAGGAACTGCAAACTGTCACTTAGGATAAAAATCTAATTTTTCCTTTCATAATTTCACTTCTGAATACATCACCGTGAAATTTAAACAAACAAGGTGCACATTATTTTCCTTTAACCATCTCTTTACCCATAACTTACATTTGTCATCTCTTATTTCGTCCTGATAAAATATGCACAAATGAGTAGTGCTCTGACACAAAAAGCTGCTGAATGCTTGGCTGCATTCTCTTTATTAATGTCCTTGAAACTCGCTAGAATTCTACTGTTAGTGTAACGATGTGACCATTTCTTGAAGCGTAGAGCTTGGGTGCCTTCTTTCCCGGTGTGCCGTAGTTTATTACTGCACCGTGTGCACCACACGTATGCATCTTTTTTTCAGCTTACGGATGTAATCAGATTCATAATAATGAATATAATTTATAGAAAACAATGGATTCTGAGTAGGACTATTCATTTTACATCACTGTCCTTTCTTCATTGATGACCGAGCGCACTGTTTACACTTTCCGCGAGGTCTAGTGCTAAATATGGCACTGGTATCCCTCTGACCTCGTTAGACACATGTGCGCGCGCATTCCGGAAGTTTGGAAAATATCTAACTTCCGGTTTTCGTGCGATTCGTCCTTCGCGTATTTCATTTCCACGAATGTCATCCGAATAATGCTGGATATTTTTTTCTCCGTCACTCAAAACGCCGAAATATTCGGATTTTCTTTCCCGCCGCTAAAAACGTCAAAAAATCCGGAAATCCGGATTTATCCGGAAAAGGCATCCCTGAGATGGGCTAGCTGAACATGCTAAGAATAGGTCTGGAGGGGAATGGTTTGGAGTGTGTTTGATCCTGACAAAAGACGATAGTCTAAATCACAGTCACCTATATTTGGAATGATTCGCTTTCTATGATTAAGTAAGACTTAAGACGTTGCCCTCCATTCCCAACGAAATGTTAATATTACAAGACCTGGTTTTCATTTAGCAAGTGACAAGGTACATCTGTACCATTTACAAGTCAACAAGTGACTTCCTGTCCTAATCAATAATGTTCTCGTAATATATGGGATCTACCCAGTCCAGCGAGCGCTTAGTCCCCAAAGTACATGACCGGAATCCAGCAAGCTAAAAAATGTGAGAAGATTTTGTGTAATTCATATCCACTACAAAGTCCTGCATATATGAAAGGGCCTAGCATTCTTGTCACTTGCTAAATTCACCATATGGACTTACCCCCAGTAGTGCCTGAGACCCCTGTGAGCGCGGATCTTCTTCAGTCTCTCCAAGTCCTCACGCAGCTTATTGTCCAGGCCGTTACTGAGCACCTGGCTGTATCGGCCGTCCTTGATGTCCTTCTGCCTGTTCAGGAACCAGTCTGGAATCTTGTACTGCCGAGGGTTGGTCATCACAGTCACAATACGCTCAACCTGTACACAGTAGATGCACAAAACAGTTAAGTAATCCAAAAATGAATTTTCATGGTAAACAGCAGAACTTTGATACTGAATATGCTACAGTGCTTATTATCATGGTTTACTTGATACAGAGGCCTACATGGATAATGAATAAGAATAGTAGTAGTGGTGAATCTGTGTCAACTTATTAAATGAGTACTTAATATCAAAGTTTCAGTGTATTCCGTACATTCTTGAGTACAGATCCACAGAAATTATTCGACACTCTCATAGATCATAATGTTAATCTAGTGTTACACAAGTTTCAGCTCTCATACACATGCTGAAATGAATTTGTTACTAATTTCTCAAGTTATAATGGGGATTTAAGACAATAAACATAACACAGAGTTTAAAGGGAGATCATTTTAGAAAACTGAAACGCCGTTCGTGGAAAAATCCCATAGCATCGCCCATGGTGGGCAATTCCGCATTCTGAGTTGACCAAGAAGTTCAGCTACTGGTGCTGGAAAACCAACGTGATGGTAAGAAGAAAGGTCAGAAAGTTCACTATTAATTCCAGATCTAATGACAATACTCATCTCCAGTCTGTTAAGGAAAGCTGCATCATTCTACAGGCCTTATTAAATCATATGATACCCTGTTATTCCAATAAAACATTCTATCAAGTGTGTGTCAACATGATATAGTATCTCTGCCTGCCCTAGACAACCCACAGGGTTACATTAAATGCAAAGTCCAACCTCTTACACCCACTGTGCGTGTGTTGGCCATAAGCTTACATTAAATGCATTCTTGCCGCATGGCCAAGCTGTCTAGCCAGTGCTCTGCAAAGGGGTGATAACATGTCAATATGAATCTTATAATTCCACAGTAAGGGGCAGCTGTGTCATACAAACTTATGCTGTGGCAATAAAAATGCAAGATACTTTACTTGGCTTCTACAGTCAAATTTTACTTTTGAATTTGGATGACCAAAACCTTAATTGAAAGCGTAACAATACATTGTCAGGTAGAGGTGTCTGTAGTTGCTGGAACTTCAGTGACGTCATCATTTTTGCCACAAGCTGCTGCTGTTCGGGGAAGGGAATATTTCTAGATGCAAAGGCAACTCCTGTTCACTCTAGCCCACCAGATTGCGTCATATTACACTAGCGCGCGGTAACAGAACGTTGTTCTTTTCTTCACTAATTTGGCTGGGTGATAATTTTCAGTGAGAAGAAGCTCTAGAAAACAATAAATTATTTTTGACGTGCGTATCCATGTTTAAGCCCAGCAGGCTCAGAATCAGCAAAGGCTACTGGGTTATTTCTGCTTACCTCTTCCTCAGACAGTTCACCAGCTCTTTTCCTGATATCAACATTGGCTTTCTTGCAAACCACTGTTGCAAATCTGCGACCAACACCCTGAAAAGAGATTCATGATTAGATCTACTGCCAGTGCTGCCAGATACAGGACAAGTCTTGCATTATTTCATCATAGATCAGCTACCACATCAGTCTATTCTTGGACTGTTCCAAAATCCTTAATAAACTTCATAACTGTTTTGAAAAAAAAAAAAAAGGCTGCCGCAGCGATTCTAGTATTACCGTAACAGTATCTTCTCCAGAACCATGCAATTCGCCCCCCTAATATACTGAGCATGTGCCGATCTGCACAGCAATGTTTGCTTCACTGAGAAAAAGCTAAAATCCTGCTATTCTAAATATTTGCGGGACAAATTCTGAGTAAGGTCACATGTGATGTTCCTGCCTCGACTGACGTTCCTGTCTTGATCACACTTGACGGCTGTGGTGCAACATGTGTTGACTATTTTCAATTCAATGTCAAGATTGAAGATTGTTAATTTAGACAAACGCCAAACACAATCAATATTGTGCATGCATGAATTGCATGATGAATCGGTAGAAGTAAGGGACTAGTCCAGTTTATTTAAGGGTGGTCGGTGGTGGAGATTTAAAACAAATATCAACACTATAATGATTTATGAGTTAAACCCAAATTTATTAGTAAGTTCCCACTATTTAACAATATATTATTAACAGGAAGGGGAGGATTTCCATATGTTGTGGTAACTGGCAATAAGGAGTACGCTTGCTTCGACTGCTGCTCCTGTCTCCATAGGCATTAATGTTAGGGTTAAGGCTAAGGGTAGAGTGGTTGTATATTGTATTATTACGTTATTCAGAATTAACAGGTCCAGGAAAACCTCCCATTCGGGCAGTTACTGCTCCATTGGGAAGTTACTGCTCGATTGAGCAGTTCTGAGGCGCAGCTCAGTTGCTCAAACGAGCAAAAAAGAGTCCCGTGTCAAAAATCACAAGAAAAAGTTTGCTTAACTCATCTTGCGCACCTCCAATCCCTAATTTCTAGCTGCTAGACTGGCACCAGCACTTGGAGAATGTGGTAGTATCAACAGAATTTACGGCGATTTCTGCGCTGAACGATTAGAAATTTGCCACTGTAAGTACAAAATCTTAATTTACCTTGCATAGTTCACGTAAAAAAATAGCAGTCAAGACCTACTAACTTTGAAAACATTTGATAAGTATGTAGCAACTTGTGAGACAGTTTCTAGTAGGCCGCCATATTGTTTTGAAAGCTTCCTGATATTTCTGGAACCAATGAAAACCGTTCTTATAAAAGATGGGGCAGGGGCGAGAACTTTGGCTGTTTTTAGCCAGAAAGTTGAGAGAGAAAGTATGGCATACCATGATACTACATTCCACTGAAATCATGCCACCAAACTGCTGATTAAGTACCTGGTACCAAGTCCAACAATAACACACAACATTATGCTATTTGTCAAAATAAACAGTAAATCATCCATGGTATAGAATAGAATAGAATAGAATAGAATAACTTTATTAGTCCTTTACAGGAAATATGGCTTGGCCAGGTACAAAATAACATACTGCACTTTACATGACATTAAGTATTATACACATATATACATAAAGGCACCTACACACGCATCCCGCGCAAGCGCACGCACACCGACACACATACGCGCGCGCACACACACATACACACACAGACACAAGCATACATACTCATATACATGCTGCGAGATAACAATTCCATTCTAGGGTAGATTCATAAAGCTCTCTGAAGCATCCTAATAGATGAAGGAATGTAAGAATTTTTGTAACGCTCTGTCCGTGATGGTTTAGACAACAGTCGTTTACTTCTTGATGATATGGTATATTCTTTATTCAAAGGGTGTTCTACGTCGGAAAGTATCTTCTTAGCCTTTTTCACAGTGTTGTTCTTGTACATTTCATCAAAAGATAGTAATTCGTCAGTGTCAGCAATTTTTCCAGCTTTGGCTATTACTCTCTCAAGCTTACGTTTGTCAGATATGGTAATGTTTCCACCCCAGCAGCTGATTCCGAAGGATAGTACACTCTGAATAGTTGCTGTATAAAAAATGCAGAGAATTTCATTTCGGACATTAAAATTCCGTAGTTTTCTCAAGAAATATAACCTTTGATTTGCTTTCTTATAAATGGCATCTGCGTGGGCGTGCCAATTTAGTTTATTGTCAATGGTGATTCCCAAATACTTGTAGGTGTTGGTAATTTCAACCTTTTCATTTTTAATATATAGAGAAGCAGTTGTTTTATTTCTCCGAAAGTCGAAGATCATTTCTTTTGTTTTACTCACATTAACCAGAAGAAAATTGGAATCGCACCAAGTAACAAATCTTTGAACTTCATTAAAATGACTATAAGAAACATTTAACTCCAAAACATCGTCCATAAATAAAGTTACTGCATTTCAATGAGGAAACGTCTATCAATTTTCTGTTTTTTTTAAGCCAAAGGAAGATTGGTAGCAGAAAATTGACGTTTGATGTTGAAAAGTTTGGAAGAAAACACCCATATTTCAACTAAGAATTGAATTTTCTCAAAAAAAAAAAAANCAAAAAAAAAAAGTCAATATGGGCTCATGACAAATGCAAAATCAGCGAAATTTGAATATGGCAGAGATGAAATATTTGAACAAAATCCACCAGATACTTTTCCGAATACCAGCCATCAAAAATTGGGGAGGAATTCCATATGTGTGCCAGAAAGATTTCCTCAAGCAACACACCGAACCAACAACATACCCTTACCAGAGCTGCCAACCTCCAAAACTGGATTTTCATATTCCAGGCATCAAAAATTCATATTCTGACCCTGATTTTCATACTCACACCGGTGCAGAAAAATAATCTCGCGAAATTTAAATGAATGTCTCCTTTTAGCTGTTTAGTCATACTTTTAGGCTTGTAGATAGCTACTGTTTTTGTATCACACTAAAAAGCTTTTCTTCAGCTTTAAACTGAGGTAATGGGAGTCACTCACTGTGGTAAAATAATATACTTGACTATCGACAGCTCTTTCCAAATCCTTCTCATATTCCTGTAATCTAAGTGCTATTTTGATTAGGTGAATTCTTGCTTTTAACTTATTAACTAAAAAAAAAATCCCCCTTCCTTTAAAATTAAAAAAAACAACCAAAAACTGATAAGATATGTAAGATACTGGCAATAATAACACAAGAACGCCCTCATTTTGTAAGACAAGTTTATACAAAAGAAACTTGTTCATCACAATTGCTGCTAAGCTTGAAATTCAAGATCATCAGAGGACAGACTGTAGCACTTTACCATGCCCACTAGGAAATTTAAATCATTTATATCCTGCTAAAATTTTGATGTCACCAGAGACCTTGAACTGCATTAATAGTAGTAATTGTACCCAAGTGTAAAATGCTCACATTCATATCTTAAATTGCTCTCAATCTCAGATTTAAGCATGTCATCTGCTGGTAAAGCAGGAAAGAGAAATCCATCTAGTCTAGAGCTAGCCCTAAGCCTAAACTTTCCAAACTCCGGATTTGAAAGCGGCTCTGTCACTGTCAGGCCTACTAGCTCTAGTCTAGTAGTACAGTAAAGGTCATTATCCTTGGCCCTAAAGCCAACACTATTATAGTAGTACACTATGCTCATCCCAAATGTAGGTCATCTAATGCCCTGGGGGCCTACAGTATACACTCACAACAGACCAAGTGAAACATAGCCTACACAGATAATGTGTAGGCACTCTGGGTATGGCACAATGTATACGCATGACGGAATTCGTCGGGCATCAAAGTAAACTCCCAAACGCTGCAAGGTTATCTGGAGATGGTTTGAACAATAGCATAAAGCCTCCTGTGATGACTGGTATCTTTGTAAGAGACTTCTAGTTTCAACTAAACTTCTTCTGGATCTAGCAATTTTGGTATGCGGCTGGCAAATAGGCCTAGCATACACGCCAAACGGTGCCGGCGAAAGCGAAACTAAGAAACGCGCGTCAGCATCGATACTGCTGTGTACTCTACGGCAAAACGGAATGCCAGTACTGTACTGTACTGTTCGATTTTCAATCGTTTGTTGTGAGACTCGAGTACTTGTACTCATGACTAAAACAGCCCATGTTGATGATTTTCAGTACAAGAAAGTTCTTTAAGCGCCCGACTTCGTTGCGAAAGGCATTCACGGTATTCTTTTTCATATTGACAGTCCATTTTCGTATTTTTAAGAGTACGATTCGTATTTTCGTACTGAGGTCGGATTTTCGTATGAAATACGAAAATTTCGTACTGGTTGGCCGCTCTGCCTTACCCTAACCATAACCCTAACCCAGTGTCAGGGTTAGGGTTAGGGTTAGAGTAGGATTCGGGTTAGGGTATGGTTTTGGTTCGATGTGTTCCATGCGGAAATCTTTCTGGCACACAAATGGAATTCCTTCCAAAAATTGATTCTCAGTTGAAGGATCAAGTCATGAACGGATATCGCTATAATAATAAAATGTGATCCGCCGGGTTTCCATACACTGGTTATTCCGGGGAATTCCCTTTAGCATCCTTGGCAGCGCTTGAAACGCTGGAATTTATTGGTACTGGGATATCCTGAATTCGCTAAGGACACTGGGTAATGCTTGTCACTTCAATATGGCGGTCATGGTAAACAGAGACAACTTCATCAAGCGAGCTAGGATGTCATTTTACCGATCTAAGTGAAATGCCCTTATGCACCAAGTATGGCCTTATTAAAAAATCATGTTTATTTTAAAAAAATTATTATTTTGACAAAATTAGCCAAGTTTTATACTTTCGAAATTAGTTACAAGCCATACTTCAACTTGTCATGTCATTGAGCAGAGCTCTGAGTGTGTAGTGTTCGTGTTCGTCTTGTCAGACGTGCGCAATTGCTCGATTGGGAAGTCAAACAACTGCTGGATCGAGCAGTTACTTCCCAATCAATGGAGCAGTAACTGCCCGACTGGGAGGTTTTCCTGGACCTGATTAAGGTACTGACCTTAGTTGTAAGAGTTACCACATATGGAAATCCTTCCCATGTCTACATGAGCATGTTATGAAAGATAGTTATCATACTTACTCTAATTGATGTGATGGCAAACGAAATTTTCCTTCGGCCATCAATGTTCGTGTTCATCACACGAAGGATGTGCTGGAATTTCTCGGGTAATACGAGCGACTGCAAGAAAAAAAGAGATTAAGAAAGTAGTATCAGGCCTACAGGCTTGATATTGCTTCAACTATTGCTACCGTTGAACTGAACAATAATAGTGCGTGATGACAAAGAATGTAGTAGTCTAGTAAGACTTATCGATGTTTGGCAACCACAAAACACGGTACTACACAAACCATTTGCAGTCTTTCAGAATTCAATAAATCTGCAAATATTAGTTGCTACACATGAAAAATACAATATCATCAAAAAATGATTAACAAAATGGTACAGAGGATAGTAGATAAACCAAGGATTCGATGATATTAAAACGGCCGTGTAAAGTTGATACCTACCATTTTGTAACCCTCTCCGCAAAAAGGAAGTATAAAACCGGAAGTAAATTTACAACAAGTAAAAATATGAATGCAAGACAAAGAAAAATAAGTTAAAGAAACAATTTACTAACTCTGCCAAGCTCTTCGCTGTCCTATTCTATGTCTCATACCAATAAAAAAAAACTACATGGTTTACAAAATATCAGTTGAAATTTTTTACTCATTGCTCTTACTTTTTCGACCAGAATGTTATCAATAGCTCTTGTTTATATTTAGATCAGGATACATGATATGTAGACACCAGTAAATTGTAGTTTTTTATTAACCCAGATAAAGATGGCTGATCAACCTGATACATCAACAGGATTGGAAGATGTAAGTAATAAGATCTAATTTCTGTGTCATTTGTAACTATATCCAGATTGAGTTATTATGCTTGTTGTCATTCAGTTCTTGTTGTTCATGTAGTGTGTATATTTATTTCGCAACTGAAATTGGAAATGCAGAAGGGATTCCGAATGCGCCTCACATCCACGTCAGTTCTCACCGTCCATTTATGATTTGCCAACAAACAAGAGGAGAAAATTCGCGAGATCGGAAGCTGGGATTCAGCCAGGTCCGTTGCGTGGTAATCCAGCGTTACCAACTAGCATTACCGTAACTGGGCATGACTTCTGGATCCTTATTTTTTTCCGCTGTGTGAGTATTAAACTCAGAGGTTCACTCGGTTCAGCACTAGTCTCTCACGCTAGACGGAAAGATTTCTGCATGCAACACAACATACTAAAGAAGGATTATTTTGATGGGGGTGGTACAAAAAAAGTGGGGCATGGTTTTTTGTGGGGGAAATAAAGAAAGAAAGAAAGGAAAATGGCTTCTTCAATATTGCGTGCTTGCGGGCATTTTATGTTGCTGCATATGGTCATTATGACATAATGATACACCTTTGAAATGGTCTGTGAATATCTGAAAGAGAAAAACACCATACATAATATTAGTACATGCACAATGTGGATTAGAACCTGTGACCGTCAAGTCCTTAGTCTGCGGTATAGCCGATATCACCATATGACAAGTTGTAGGTGAGTGGAAATTTGGTGGTCATATACTAAAATTGAAAAATAGCGCCATATTAATGAGTGCACATGCTTTGTTTCGTGAATATAAATGTAAAAACAGGTAGAAATCATTGTTACAGTCAGGATTTTATATCCTAAAGTATTATCAGAGCGCATGTTATTTACATCTTGAATTCCCGTGACCTCTCGCAGTAAGCGCGAGATATGCAGAGCTGCCAACCAGTACGAAATTTTCGTATTTCATACGAAAATCTGACCTCAGTACGAAAATACGAATCGTACTCTTAAAAATACGAAAATCGACTGTCAGTATGAAAAAGACTACCATGAATGCCATCCGCAACGAAGTCGGGCTCTTGAAGAGCTTTCTTGTACTGAAAATCATCAAAATGGGCTGTTTTAGTCATGAGTACAAGTACTCGAGTCTCACAACAAACGATTGAAAATCGTAGAGGACAGTACAGTACACATACTGGCATTCTGTTTTGCCGTAGAGTACATAGCAGTATCGATGCTGACCCGCGTTTCTTAGTTTCGCTTTCGCCGGCACCGTTTGGCGTGTATGCTAGGCCTATTTCCCGGCCCATACCAAAAATTGCAAGATCCAGAAGTTTAGTTGAAACAAGTCTAGAAGTCTCTTACAAAGATGCTAGTCATGGTTACCAGCCACAGGAGGCTTTATGCTATTGTTCAAGCCATCTCCAGATAACCTTGCGGCATTTAGGGCTTTACTTTGATGCCCGACGAATCCCGTCATGCGTATGCATGGTGCCATACGCAGTGCCTACACATTACCCAGTAGGCTGTTTCATTTGGTCTGTTAGTGTATACTGTAGGCCCTCGGGGCATTAGATGACCTACATTTGGGATGAGTATAGTGTTGGCTTCAGGTCCAAGGTTAATGACCTTTACTGTACTACTAGACTAGATCTAGTAGGCCTGACAGAGCTGGCTTTCAAAGCCCCAGTTTGGAAAGTTTAGGGCTAGCTCTAGACTAGATGGATTTCTCTTTCCTGCTCTACCAGCAGATGACATGCTTAAATCTGAGACTGAGAGCAATTTAAGATATAAATATGAGCATTTTACACTTGGGCCACAATTACTGCTATTAGCAGTTCAAGGTCTCTGGTGACATATGGCAAAATTTTAGCAGGATATTATTATAAATTATTTAAGTTTTCCTAGTGGGCATAGTAAAATGCTACAGTCTGTCCTCTGATGGTCTGGAATTTCAAGCTTAGCAGCAATTATGTGATGAACAAGTTTCTTTTGTATAAACTTGTCTTACAAAATGAGGGCTTTCTTGTGTTATTATTGGCAGTATCTTACATATCTTATCGGTTGTTTTTTGGTTTTTTTTTAAAAATTTTGGAGGAAGGGGGAATTTTTTTTTAGTTAAAAGGAAGAATTCACCTGATCAAAATAGCACTTAGATTTCAGGAATCTGAAAAGGATTTGGAAAGAGCTGTTGATAGTCAAGTATGTTATTTTACCACAGTGACTCCCATTAGACTACCTCACTTTAATGCTGAAGAAAAGCTTCTTAGTGTGATACGGAAACAGTAGCTATCTACAAGCCTAAAAGAATGACTAAACAGCCAAATAAGGAGACATTCATTTAAAGTTTGCGATATTATTTTTCTGCACCGATGTGAGTATGAAAATCAGGGTCAAAATATGAATTTTTGATGCCTGGAATATGAAAATCCAGTTTTGGAGGTTGGCAGCTCTGTTTACTGANCAAATAAGGAGACATTCATTTAAAGTTTGCGATATTATTTTTCTGCACCGATGTGAGTATGAAAATCAGGGTCAGAATATGAATTTTTGATGCCTGGAATACGAAAATCCAGTTTTGGAGGTTGGCAGCTCTGGATATGCAAATTTTAAGGTCAAAAAATACAAAAGTTGGATCCGGGTATATAAACAAAACAAAATACCATAATATCCAGGATTCCAAGCTATTTTCAAGGGAGCATCAGTCGAGGCGAGCGTAAAAAAAAGGTCGGATCCATATAGGTACATATAGTGCCAGGGGGGTCCGCCCCCCTGCGACCCCCCGCAAACGGACGCTCCCAAGGTCGCGTCCTTGTACAGTACTACGTAAAAATATCTATCATTGTTCCAGCCAGGGAACAAGTGAAACTTTTGGGTCTTACCTCGTATTGAATGAGGTCGGCAAAATGGCGTCCCTGGGGGTAGCCGAATCACCAGTTCGCCTAATGAAATTGGATTTATTACAAAGATTTTGAACCAAGCATCTTTTTAGTTCAATTTTAGTGAATATTGATTTGGACACCAAACCTCTAGGAATATATTTTGCGTGTGCAGGTGTTATAATTAAAATTTGGCTGTGTGTTGCATGCGGAAATCTAGCCCTTTAGACTTTCTGTCTAGTGCTACTGCTAGTCTAGGGATTTCCATATATGTGGTAGATAACTCCTACAACTACGGTCAGTACCTTAATTCCGAATAACGTACTAATACAACCCTAACCCTACTCCCCCAACCCTAACCCTACACTAATGCTCATCGAGACAGGAGCATCAGTCGAAGCGAGCTTAACTCCTTATCGCCAGTTACCACATATATGGAATAATGGAAATCTTTCCCTAGTATAATAGTCTAGTAATATCTGAGACGATTTTGATGACATCTTTCATGTCAAGCAATATTGGCTCTCTTTCTGGACAGCACCGCAATGGTAATGATACAGTTCATTTAGTCATAGAAAAGTCCTCGAATTGGTGCTATCATGAGAGAAGGCTGCAAAATTTCCATTGATTATTAGATCAGTGCAGGATAAGCTACTGTAATGAGAAATACAGTTGAAAAAAATAAGGATCCAGGAGTCATTCCCAGTTACTTTAACGCAAGTCGGTAATGCTAGATTACCACGCAGATGGACTTAGCTGAATCCCGGCTTCCGACCTCGTGACTCTTCTCTTCTTGTTTGTTGGCAAATGGTGGTGGGGGTGTAAAGTGCGGTCAAAAATTCCTTCCAGCAAGACTAACTTTAATACCCATCAAGACAGGAGCATCAGTTGAGATGAGTACCCAACCCTTATGTTAGTCTAGACGGAGGAGCAATAATCATGACAAGTCCCTAGCCCTAATGTCTGTGAAAACAGGAGCATCAGTACTTTTCTGCTTCTGTGCTCTTGCTTCAATGCTAGAATTTTCCACATTTATGTTTTTAATGGCATTCTTTCCCTGCGCTTCTCTCCAATTTAAAGTCGTAGAAGTTGTATTTTGGCCGAATTAATGAATTGAGGCAGTTTTTTAATCATAAGAATTCTCTCAAAGAAGGATTTAAACTGCTGCAGTTAGTAAAAGAAAAAAATATGTTGTTTAATGTGTTGGACATGTGAAGCACATTCAGAATTCCTCTGGGTGTTTTCCTTCCAGAGTAGCAAGAAAATTTCTATAAAATATGGATTATTAGGGGGGAAGTTATCCAGGTGTGCAGACACCGATCATGTACAGACGCAGGATTGCTGACAATATACTATGAGCAATTTCAATTTCAAGCAGGGTATACTTTAGTTTTCCATTAATTAGAATCCATGATTCACTCTTACTCTTGTTGTCAAAACAATTTTCAGTTTAGGGTCAGGAGGGATCTGAATAAAAGTTTGTCCTTCATTGTGTCAAAAAAAAATGATGTCATGAATGAAGTACAAGTTATTATTTTATTCCGCGTTTTGCTTTAATAATAGAACATTGGCCTCTGTATTAACATGGTACCCAAAGGATTGTCTTTTTGAGGCCCTGGTGAGGTTACAAATAGTCAGCAATGGTCAGTCTGATTTTTCTCAGGTTTCTGCAGTGTTTTATCCAGACCACACAATTTGCTCCCTGAATTTCAAAATCCCTGTAGTGTTAAAGTATATTGAACATGGGCTAATCTCCCATTGTTTTCCGCACTCCAAATTTGTATTACTCCAGAAAAATTAAAATCCCTCTAATTAAAAATTTTCAAATCTCTTCTCATAATGACACTGGAGAAATGTTTCCTTGAAGTCACTTTAACTGGAGAAATCACTGTTTCTGCAATGTTATTTAGTTCATATCTTATTTTAATAGTTTTTTTTGAGCTTCCTTCCTATCTGCTGTTTATTCTCACTTTTCTGTTTCTTTAAATTTATTGGTTTAACAGGCTTTGCCAGACATTAATCTCAACCTTGGAGAGCTTGACTTCACTTCAGAAGACTTTCTGCTTGACGAAGTGGATGGTAAGGGAGGGTTCTGTCTGTGCTTTCAACCTCTTGTTTGTACTCAAAGCTTTTGTGATTTATGTCATCCTGAAAAATACTTGATACTTTCACTTGAATATTGTGGACTTTCACAGTGCATTCTGAATAGTCTGGTTTGTAGATGAAATAGACAGCTAACACTGCTACAAGTGAGCAGTTTGGAACTATTTACTGCATGTGCTTAAGTAATTATTTTTGCAAGGATGCCATTTGAGATAATAATTTTATTGTTATACTTTCATGTTTGTCTTTGTGAATGTGACAATTTTGGACTTTGCTAATCTCGTAAGCTGCGCATTATGTGAAGGCCAATAGCAGACTTTTTTTTTTTTAATGTGGGGTGGGGGAAAAGAATTTCTGGGATAGTGGGTGTCATTCTTAATATCAGAGCACTTATATTTTTATTTACCTGTTGTGAATATCAATTTTCAACATTCCCGTACATTAAATATGTTTGCAAAATTTCTCCTGGTTGTGTTAAAATTAGATCTACATTACATAGCAGAAAATGTGAAAAGTCAGGCAGTTTGAATCAGTAGGAAAATATTTTTGTATTTGAAAGTTACAATCAACACAGTATGTCCAAGGCACAGTAGAGTCATCAGTTAGTTGAAACATGGTCATTTGAGTCATGTACATAAATTGCATACAAAGTTCAGAGAATTAAATGAAACATAAATGGCAACACTGTTTTGCTGGTGTGGATTGTTGTGGCACTAAATGTCACAGATGTCCCTCTCCTGAGAACTCTCTGAAATCAGGGAATGTTGGTGTCTTTCAAAGATTTTTGTTTGACATCAGGCTGAGAAACAGTTTGGATTGAAGAAACAGAATAAAGTGTTCATTCTTTCATGTCTCTTCGTGTTTGTTCTGAGTATTCTCTTCCTGTGTAATGGGACTGGCGGCATCTGGTTATAATCAGTGTATTTATGGACATACATGTCTATATCTGAAGCGGGGTCTTTGTGATAAATAACTTGCTGAACAATAATGACATATTCTAGACCATACAAGAAACTGCAGTAAGTTCAGAGAAGTTTATGAAAAGTGAGTAGCATACCTGAATATTTATTCCATGTTACTGTTCTATCATCTGCAGTTCACATCCAAGAGAATCTGGAAGATGACATTGTGAAAGAGGCATTGAAGAAGGTAGTCAAAACTCTGTGTATATCTGTCTATGAGGATAATCTTATTGCTTTTCATTTTGTTATTACATTTACGGAAGTGAGATAGATTCCAGCCTCAAGTTTCATGGTGCTCTACATATGCTTACGAATTTCAGTTTTATTTGTATGAAATCATTTCATTTTTATGCTACAGTGTTTGTTTTCTTTTTTTTTTCTTTTGTTAATTATTAATTTACACCTGTGGTAGATCTTTTGTGTGTAAATTTATATTTGTCATTTTTTTTTTCATTAAAATTTCAGAAATCAACACTAATGACAAAAAAGATTGAAAATAATGAAATCTAGCCATACAATTTAGTTAGTAGACTGGAATGTAATGAGAAATAAATATATTTTTTTTTTTCCTGTAACCAAATAGTGACATATTACTTAGCTAAACCCACAACATTAGATTGTAGAAAATTCGACAAGAGGTTACTAAATGCAGAAATAGTGACATATTACTTAGCTAAACCCACAACATTAGATTGTAGAAAATTCGACAAGAGGTTACTAAATGCAGAAATAGTGACATATTACTTAGCTAAACCCACAACATTAGATTGTAGAAAATTCGACAAGAGGTTACTAAATGTAGTGATGATGCACTTGAGATGTTTATTCCACAGGGAGTTGACCTGCGCCAGTATTCTAAGGAAATCGAGCAGGATCTTCTCAAAGTGGAGAATGAATCTGTGCAGGATTGTATCCTTTGTTTTAGTATCAGATGGTGCGAGTCAGCGACAAATGTTTGGGGCAACTCAGGTCTCACTCTCAGTGCCATCATGCTAAATCGGTCCTTTTATATCATTTCCATCCTGGGTACTCGGGATTTTACATGGAAAGCATCTTTGTTGCAATCCAGGAGTTGTAGTGTAGATGCTTGGCTATTGGCAGTGAAAGCTGTCATTTGAATATTAGTGAACAGCATCACAAAAGTGGTAGCAGCAGTGTTCTCTGTTCAAGGATCAGAGAAGTTATATTTGATATGATCTGCTAGGTTAATGGTAAAATGATGTCATGTGAAAAGGGACTGCACTGCCTCCATGGAAAATATGAACTATCATTTTCATGTTGTGAATAAACAGATGGAAAGCATGATAGAAAGATAATGATACTTTAGTTTGAAACTGTTGCCATGTGCTGAAAGGTGTCAGTTTTCTATGTTTTTTTTCCTCAGTTTTGTTGTGTGTGTGGGAGAGTGTTGTTAGATGTTGCTGTGATCACTTGGTAGTAGTCTACCACAGTATGATCTGATAGTTTCACTCCAAGACCTGGGTTAACTAAAGTTACTAGCACAGTAGTTAGGAATAAATTTGAATTCTTTATTCACACCCTGTATTTTAAGTTTTTTATCATCATCCTATATTCTGTTTTAGAGATTAGCATGTTGAGCAAGAAAGTTAAATTTAGTTATTCCTGGGCTGCCCCTCATTCACAAGTTTCCCATACTTCCAACTTTTGTTTGCCTTGACAGTTCCTTTCTCAGATATCAAGGAGAGCCAGAACATTGCTAGTTTACACAAACAGATAGCAGCTTGTGACACCATATTGGAGGTGAGTTTTGGTTGGAATTCTGTACATCTTTTTTTTGTGATGGTGATGCTTCTCATTTATATAATGGACATCCATACTTGTTATTGCCAGCTCCACCCTCAGCTATTTTACTGTGTTGTAGAACATTTACAGCAGCTGAAATGCTGATTGTCACTGGCATTATGAAAGTGAAAAGATATGAAAAACACCTGAAGGTGGAGTTGACTGAAGACAGTCTTGGCACAAATGCATGTTGCATCGGTATCAAAATATGGATGTAGAATTTCTCCCTTTTGCAAAGCTCTTCAATGTCATCCGTGTTGCCTGGGGAAATTTCCAGCTGATAAGATGGTTTACTCTAAGAGCATCCTCTGGATGGAAACTGAACTGTATCCCTCAGTTCAGGTCTCTTGTGGTTTGAGTCCAGGTCCTTGTGTTATCATTGCACAGTTGAGCATAAAAGTCAGAATTTGCACTTTCCGTATTTTCAGACCCAGATATATTTCTCAGTACTAGTTCTTCACATATTTCTTGATATTTGGCAGCCTTGAACATGATGAGGTTTGCATGAAGAATCTGAGAGTTCCTGCTTCAGAAGCTCTGTCCTTTCAGAAAGTGAATGACTCGCTGTGAAAATAAACAAATGAGTAGTGGCTGTAGGAGAAGCAAGACTGGATGCTACAGTGTGGTGACATGCAATAACTTTCATGAATTTGATTTATAATACATATGTGCAGTGTTGCTGTATGTGGATGCATTATTATTAATGTTAAATGTATAACAATGTATGGCACTGAGAAACAGATCAGGATGAAGAAAAGCAGGTTTTGTTTCATTTTTTTTCTTTTCTGTTTTCATATTTCTTCACTCATAGTGCATGGTTTGATTTGCTTCAGAAAGTGATGTAACCATGTAGTTTGAAATTTTTGTGGTTACATCTGACTTTTCACCCCATCTTCTCCAGCGTATGGAGCAGATGTTGAATGGTTTCCAAGGTGATCTGAGCAGTATCAGTACAGAGATCCAGTCACTCCAGGACCAGTCCATTGCCATGAATGTGAAACTCAAAAACAGACAGGTCTGGAATTTTTCTATGTCATTTCTTGGCTGTTCTTTCAACTAAAATAATGAAATTTGGGATACAGAACATATATCTCCTTTTTGAGATGTAATACTCTTCTTTTAAATATCTTACTTATATAGCAGCAATACTGATTTTTGACCTACCTGAAGACCTGATCGATATGAGAAGAAAGTAATAACTGCTATACATCTTTGGCTGTGAAATATCCGATATATCTCGTGAATTTGTGTGTATCTCCAGGCTATACGAGGGGAACTGAGTCAGTATGTGGATGAAATGGTCATTCCTGAAACAATGATCACGTAAGTTTAGCTGAGTGGTCTCTGGTGTCCAGTTTTTATGTTGACCCCATTTTCCCTCCCAGATGAACGAGTTAGTTCTTTTCATTTGATCAAATGTCCACTTGGTTACAAGTCAACATGTTTAGTTGTTTGAAAAATATATTGTTTTGTATTTTACATCCTTCCTGTATTGTCACTTATGACATAGACCCTGCACAGTGTCACACCATCTATTTCTGTCCTTTGTAAATATCAAACCATAAGCATTATTGAAGGCATAGGAAATTTGATTCCCAACTGTTGAGGAGCTGCTCCCTTTTTCATTCCACCTGGACTGTGTTTATATTCTGAGATTCATTCATACAGCTGTTCATGTATGCAATAACTGTTGTGTTTGTTCACTTACTTAAAAGATTTCTCTTCTCTTCCTTTCATCCACCCACATGTTCAGGGCAATCTTGGAGACTCCGGTCACAGAGGATGACTTCAAAGAGCAGCTTCATGAGTTAAACCACAAGATCAACTTTGTGAAAGAACAGTCTTTCAGAGATGCCAGAGCTTGCCTCGATGTCAAAGACATTCTGGAGAAACTGAAAATCAAAGTCAGTAATTTTGGTATTTACATTTCTTCACCTCAGATTACTCATGTTGCTTATCCATTTGATATAATCCTGAGACTCACGTGGGTTAGTATTAAGGGTAGGGGTAAATTTAGATATGAAGTTAGGGAAAAGAAAGGGTCTTTAGATTTTGTCCAAGGACTTTCCCAAGGATGTTTTTCTTTTCTCTTATTCTGCCTCTCACACTAATCCAAGTACATCATTTGAGAGTTACTAGATCATTGCAAAATGGACATATAGTGCTCTGAAGTAAAGATCTGTCAGCACATCTCTTAGTATACACATGTTCTATAGATAGGGAAACAGACAGACTGAGGTGTCTTGTCTTAACTTGATCAGTTGGTTGAATTTTAGGAATTCACATCCATCTTGCCCTCAGGTAAATAATTTCAGATACAGTGAAAATAAAGAGATTAAGTGTTGGAAGTATTGAGAAAACTGCTTGTTATCTTCCCATTATTATGCACATAGGAGGACCATGCAACTTAGTCAGCTTGTAATTGAAAAGTCGGGATACGCTTAGTTACACCTATACTGGGGACCCTTAAAATCTATATCAGATTTTACTGGTAAACTTTAATGCCGTATATGCTTGAAGTTCTGAATTTGTCCCCAGTAATTTGAGTCCCTGAGATCCTTTGGTATTCATATGTATATGGTGTTGTAGAGTTTTGATGCCCCTGTCATAAAGTAAACTGTCCCTGTGTTATCTTTCAGGCCATTTCCAAAATCCGAGAGTTCCTGCTTCAAAAGATCTATGCCTTTAGAAAACCAATGACCAACTATCAGATACCTCAGAACACCTTGCTCAAATTCAGGTGGGTGGTCAGGATCTGTTATGTTAATGCCATTTTGTCTACTGTTATAAGTCTCTGTTACATTTCAGGGTAGATATGTGCTGACAGAGTTGATAAGTTAATGTGAAATAGGTAGTAGTAGAAAGATTATGACTCTGAGATTGTTTTGAAATGCACATGTAGTTCTGTCAAAAATAAAATTGACCTGACATGTCTTCTTCTATTTTCCATCTTGCTGTTGCTTTTTTTCTGCTGCTGATAATGTAATGTGAAATGATCAGGAAAATTTAGCAGTTTCATTGGATACACAAAGAAACATAAATTCTGTGGTTGTGCTGCCCACATCTACCTCAAATGTGACCCATTCCCTATGACAATTGAACACCTAGCCACTAGTGCTGAGATCAAACCTTTGATGTTGCAGAATCTTCAATGAGTTTCTCATGGCTAATGAGAGACATGTAGCTAAGGAAGTACGGGATGAGTACGTGGATACAATGAGCAAGATTTACTACTCATACTTCAAGGGATATTCCAGTAGGCTGGCCAAATTACAGGTAAGACTGGTTCATTCACTAATGGTTAACAAAGTTTTGTTATGTGTGCAGCATATTGCTCAACTAACAATAACATTTAACCGCTGAAAGAAGTCATTGACAAGGGCTGTAGCCATGTAGTAACTCTTCATGGGGAACAACACTCACATCAGCCTCACTTACAGCCTTCTTAATTGTTAGAATTTCACTGCTGTCAACTGTTAATGGTGAAGAAAAACAATTGTTGGTTGGCAGTTCTTGGCAGGATTAAGAAGGAGAATTAGGATTTTAAGGAAAGTTTGAGGATCTGACTGACTGGAGCCCCCCTCCAGATCAAACTATATGGGACTGGCGACGAACTCCGGTGCGCAGTCCTGTTCGCGACCCAGGCTGAGCCGAACCTATAGCATGGTCATAATTGAACGCAGAAGAAGAAAAAGAAGTAAGGAAAGCTTCGAGCCTTAAACAAAACTTTAATAGTCCTTGTGAATGTGTGAGGGAGTCATTGGCAATCTGCAAGTACATTTGCCATTCTGTCTAGGCATTATTTTAAGTATTGACTCTGCGGATTAGGTTCCATAGGCAGCCATGTAGTTTCACAAATTTGGACACTTTTTGGCTGTAGGGCTATGAAATCTGCAGTGAGTTTTCCTTGACTATCAGTATGAAATAATTATATTTCCTCTTGTAATTATCTTCTTCCTGATCTACTCTTAGATTGTAAGTATTCGATGTTGAAGATTGTTTGTAGATGGACATTTAAGTTGCCCAGTGCCATAAACCCCTTTCATTTTGTAACTCTTTTAACCTGGAGTTTTGAAACAGTATCTCAGCAGTCTATTTAAATTTACTTGTGTGTCTTACAGCTTATTTGGACACAATTATTTGAGAAGATAGGAAGCTGTGATTTTAGACCTTTGCCACCTGAGATCCACATGAACTTACAGCCTGCAAAGGAAAAGTTATGACTCACCCTAGATTCTTCCGTTGCGTCCCGGGTACTGTACCAGTTCTTGATCTGTTTTATGCCATACAGGTTTCTCTTTACATATAATGACCATTTTCTTTCGTAAATTACAAGTGAAATGAGTATTTTTCAGTATGTGAAACCACAAAAATTTCAAAGAATTTCAGGAAAAATGAGTGGCATTGCTGATTTCATCATTAAGAAACTAAGAAAGATGAAAATAATGAAAGTTATAGTGTAAATAATGGTATTAAAAGTCAGGCTGGGACTGCACGAAGGACTGTTTCAAAATTTTGGGCTTTGTCACTGTGCTCTCACCTTTTCTTTTTCTCTGGCAATAACAGTGCAACAGGTCCACAATGACCCAGTTCTTATTTCTCACACTTTACTTCAGGAATTTTTTTTTCTCCTATCTAAAGTAATTCATAGTTTGGACAGAAATTTTCCTTAGATTTGGTAGATGATGAGGAGTCTTTTGTATTCTTTCAAGACCTCATGCACTCTGTGTCAGTTGTGAAGTAGTGTTTCAGTGGTGCTTCACATTTTCACAAATAAAGATTCATTCTTCCCGTTGTAGTTTCATAATTGAATACATTTTTCCAGATGTGAGAAGAGCATCTTTCCGTTACAGTCTGTGTGTATATGAGAGAGGTCGATGTATTGAATAGATCTGCTTTGTAACTGTGTTGTATTGATGGTGTGTTATGTGTTAAAGCTGGTTCCCCTACCACGTTATGTCATGTGTCGTGGCTGGTTACCTAATACGTTGTATGGTGTGTCACAGTTAGCTACTTTGCCTTTGTGTATGATGGATAGTGAGGATGTTCTTGTTCTATGTGCATCTCACACGCCACTGAGTTATCACTTCTCCTAGTGCCATGAGGACACTCTCTTTACCACTGTAGAAATTGTTCAAGATGAGGAACTCATATATTCAGTCAGTTCACACAACCAGACATGTCATTGTAGTTCTACCATGAAGTATCTTTTTAAAATAATTTTTAACACTAACATGGCAATGTGCTGAAGTGAACCAACAAATAGTTGCACTCTGGTTTGTTGGACAGAACAGGGAATAAAGATTGATCGGGGCAAAAGCATGTCATTATTGTACTAACAGTGGTGAGAGAAAGAAAAGAGTGTGCGACTAGAGCAGGCAAATATTGTTGAAGTATTGCAGCAGCAGGTGAAACAAGGTGGTTCAAAATACAGGATTGTATTTTCTGAACTGTAGATAGTACTGAACAGGAATTTAATTGCAATATGCAGCAAGTTGTGATAGACACTTAGATAGATCCTTTCTAACACTGTGACCTTTCTAACACTGTGACCTTTCTAACACTGTGACCTTTCTAACATTGTGACCTTTCTAACACTGTGACCTTTCTAACACTGTGACCTTTCTAACACTGTGACCTTTCTAACATTGTGACCTTTCTAACACTGTGGTAGGACCCAGCTGTGGAATAACTGGATATGAATGCATGCTACGCCTTATTATGCCTTTTTCTCCATTAACTAACTTTTATATTTGTCACCGTTCTCAAGATTCATCAAAACAAATCAAAACAACATGTTTCATCTTTCCCACTGCCTATCATTTCATCATTAGTTCAGTGTTAAATGGGGATATGAATCAAAGCTTTTTCAAGTAATGAATGTAGCTTTCATAAAAACTGTATCTGTACCATGTTTCAGGAGCCTAGTGAAGAAACCAGGGAAACTGTGGGGACTGTTTTAGTCTCTTGCTTTTCATTCCGGGCTCGATACATTTCCAAGATGGTAAATCATATTGATGGGCAAAATCTTTAAGGGTTTTATTACACTGTAAAAGAATTTTCTGCTACTGGCAAGAGCTTGCTATCGGGGTATTGTGTAAGTTTTGTTCACGTGGGACTTGTCATTCGGTCTCATCCATTCTCCTGTGTACACCCAGCTTGGGGATGAGGTTTGATTTCCATGGTTTTATCCATTTCTTGCATCTGCTGGGAGAATGTGGAGCATGCATGGAAATAAAAGGTCAATAAATTCCAAAGGCTGCTACATAAATTATAATTCTCAGATTTGTATAACTTTCTGAAAATTAGGAACCTCTTTAAATTTTACAGTAAAATTCCTGGATGTGAGAAAGTCAAAAATTGATTTTGACACTTCTGGGAGGTTTTAGCAACTTAATGCCAGGCTGTTGTTACAGATTTTACTCCAGTTTTTGAACATTATTACTGTCACATGATATTTTCTTAAGGATTTTCTTTTCTTGAGATTGATTTCTTAATCATGTAAATCATTAATGGCAAAAATCACTGTTATGGCCTTAGTGGGTTCTGTGGCATATCATAAGCAGTGGGTTCTTAGGCAGTGAGCAGTCATGAAGGCAGACCATTTGACTGTGGATATTCAAAATGCGGCTGCGAAAAAACAAGAATATGTTTTGGTTTGTTTTGATGATTCTTAATGATACATGTGGTGTCATAATGTTGTAAAGATTAAATTATGTAGCATAGAAGCTTTATGCACTTTTATGATTGTCATATTATCATGTCGTCATCATCAACAATTTCTTCCCCATCTTCAGAGGGAATTAGCGAAATTGGTAATGAGAAAGAAAGCAACATTTCTACCCTTTTAGGATGTAGGGTGTCATGATTTTTATGGTGTAGATCGCTTGCATTGTACATCTGTGCAGCCCTGTCTTGATTCCGAATGCTTGAAAGGGCCTGAGTTCTGGGATGCAGTTGTTCTTTATTATTTTTAATTTTCTATGTGTTTTATTTTCACATTTGTTCCATCCCCCCTTGCTTTATGTGAATTTATTTATTTTTATAATCTTGTTTTTTTAACCTGGTAGAGCCTTTCTTCAATCATCTTCATCTTTCTGTATGCATGAACACCCCAGTCACCCACGCTTGCACAAACTGATTTGCACAGAAATTTTGTCATTTATCAAATGGTCTTTGGAATGAGTTCCAGCTGGAGTTATATAACTCCTGGCATGCTGTCAGCAGAGATCAGCAGTAACCTTCTTAACTCTTTCTATACCACATGCCATAAGGGGTAATGACCACTATAATACTTGGTCTATAGGAAAAAAATGTACACTAGTCATTTTCAAGAGTGAATGCAAGGCCCAAAGATGACAAAAGGGTATGATGTTATACATATATCATTTTGAAGGCAAAAGTTCCTAGTTTTTGGTTCAACCATTATAAAATATTAAAGTTTCGGAATGACGCGAATACGAAACAATTTGTAAGGCCACTTACAAACACCGATACATCGCTGTATGGTCAAAATGGCGAGGACTCGCCCACCGATATATCGGTAAATGGTATAGAAAGAGTTAAGCACAACTTGTGGCAGTCAGTGCTTAGATGTAAACAAGAAAAACCTGATGTATCAAGATTTTCTTAGATTTGACGCAATATGTGACCTTGTGAGACCCCCAGTCACCTCATGTTCCTTTCACATGCCAGGGGTTATTTTTAGTTACTACACATGTATTTTTTTAATGTGTGCACAGCATCTGCTACATCTTTGATTAATTCTTATTGCCCTCACTAAGTTTTTGTTTTTTTCCTCTAATTTCATAATTTAGATTACAAGATTACAAGTATTTCAGTATTTAGTGCAGTGCATATTCAATTATGTGGCTGATTTACCAAAGGGAACAAAATAGTACAGTGCAAGAGGAAAGAATTTCAAATTGTTTACATGGGAACTAGACTGATCATATCTTTGAAGCTAGTTTAACAGGATAAAGCTAAAGGTCACCAGTATGGAAGAACCAACAGCTTTGAACAGTTTCTTATTACATGTTTTTACTAAACTCAGTTGAAAGTAGTAACCATTTTCTGTGCCTTATTTTACTCCTGGGTTTATCTTTCATGTAAATCTTATTTTACCTTCCATCTTATATTGTTCTTGTTTAGTAGCTATAATGGTCAGAGTTTGAATTTCACACCTCTTCATTACAAGCAGTTGAAAAACTGACAACCAATGTGAAATTTAAACCACAAAAATTTTATAATTTGAAAACAAGATTGAGCTCCCATATTTGGCGTCTGATTAGGGCAACAGCTCTTAAAAGTTATAGTACACCTCTTTGAAAGTTTTCAAGCTCTCTCAGACCCCCTCTGTACAAACATAATCTAAGATAGTCATATAACTGTGTTTCCAGCATATTCTAAAATTACATTTCTTGTAATGTAAACTGTGAGTGACTTCTCGGAGATGGCTGTGCTGATCTCTCACATTAGACATAGACTATGAGGAAAAGTCAAGGTTTGTCCTTTGCTATTCTTACATTAGATTGATTCACACATTGTAGAAAGTTTTCATCATGCATTTTGGTGGTTTTTTTTTTTTTTGGCAGTCTCTGGCTGCCTTCTTGATATTTCTATGATCAGTCCTTGGCAGAATTTTCTGACTTGATCTTTTGAATGTATTTTCCTTCCAGTTTGAAGAGGCGGCGGCCAGGGATGACTTGATGGGAGTGGAGGATACAGCCAGGAAAGATATCCTTATCATAGTTTGGCCACAAGAAATGTTCTTTCTTTCTTTCTTTCTTTCTTTCTTTCTTTCTTTCTTTCTTTCTTTCTTTGTTCCTTTCTTTCTTTCTTTCTCTCTCTTTTTTCTTTCTATGTCTCTTTCTTTCTTTCTTTCTTTCTATGTCTCTTTCTTTCTTTCTCTTTTTTCTTTCTATGTCTCTTTCTTTCTTTCTTTCTTTCTTTCTTTCTCTTTTTTCTTTCTATGTCTCTTTCTTTCTTTCTCTTTTTTCTTTCTATCTCTCTCTCTCTCTTTTTTTCTTTCTTTCTTTCATTTCTATCTTTCTTTCTTTCTTTCTCACAGTGGAACCTCCCACACTTGCATTGATAGTTAGCACTATTCCTGTCTGCCTTGTAACAAGCCAAAGTTATTCCACAAACAAACAAGCCTAAAATTTCTGTCCTGTTGCAGTGTAGTGGTCAAGTGTTCATTTGTAACTAAGGGAATTTTTCTTTAACTGCTACTCACGATTCTTCTCCTCCAAACCCCATCTGAAGAGCAGATCCACTGTGTTTACCCTGGGCAATAGAGGAGAGGTTCTCACCACAGAATTGGAGGCCCCTGTCATTGTTCCCCATGCTGCAGCCAAGAACGAAACCCGGGTACGTCTTGACACATGTGGAAGAATGAATGAGGGGGAAATCTTGACAGGATTGTCTACACCAAAACACCGGTTTCAGTTAAATTAATCTTTTGGCATCTTTGTTTAGGACTGACTGTTGTCTGTCTTTACATCTGATTTATCCTTTTGGAGCTGGTTTAGAGCCAGCTGTCTGTGCCTTGGATTCACTGATAAAGTGTATAGCCAATCACACGTGGCATTATTGATAAATTGTATAGCCAACCACGTGTGGCATTATTGATAAAGTGCATAGGCAACCACGTGTGGCATTGTTGATAAAGTATATAGGCAACCATGTGTGGCATTATTGATAAAGTGTATAGCCAACTGCATGTTTAATAGACCAAGTGCGCCAGAATGAGTTTTGCAGGATGACACCTTATTTCATGGTATGGTCTGAGCACACCAAGGATGCAAACATGTAAAAAGGTTCTTATATCCAACCCCAACCGCTTATATACAAGATCAAATACTCTTACAAATGCCCCTAGCCGTACACAGTATCAGACATTCACACAAGTATTTTATATTTTAAGTTCATGTCTGTTTAAGTTCCCTTAGCTTCAGTAATGTCATGTTCCATGTATGTGTCTCATGTTTGTTCCATGTATGTCTGTTGTGAATCTCTTTTTTTTTAATTTCCTTGCTTTGTTTCCCCAGTACTCGTTTGAGAGCATCTTCCGCAGTCTCCACTTTGCCTTGATGGACAACTGTTGCCGGGAGTATCTCTTCCTCTCAGACTTCTTCATGGTGACTGGCACCGGAGCTCAGAACCTCTTTGAAAACATCATGGGCAAGACTTTGACAATGTTTTTGGTAAGTTGTCCAGCTTGCTTCCTTCTTGCTCTCACACTCTCTCACACTTATACTGTTTTCAACAAAAATTGTTGTAGGGCGAGTTGTTTCCTCTTTCTCCATCATTTTTGGAATCAGCATTAACAGTGGAACCTTGATAGTCTGTGTACCTCATTATGATGCATGAAATTTACATAAACATGCATACATTAATATTCTGTCATTTCATTATTTAATAAACACTAAGAAGTCTACCTCAGTAATGAGTACCCAGTGTTCTTTTTTCCATGTACCCAGGGCATATTTATTATCGAGGTTTCATTGTAGTAGGATCAATAAAATCTGCATATTCATCACACTCATGCTCTGAATCCCCATTTTCTGTCTCAGATTTTGTTTACAAACTCAAAGTCTTTACAAACTAAAATACAGTGAAGGGGTCTCTTTAAACTGGAGATAAGGAATCATACTGTTTCATCTCAGAAAAAATTCAAACAAAATCATCAGCCGTAACAATGAGCGAGTGAACTTCATCATCAGATTTAAGGTTTTCATTCTGGGTCAAAACTTACACTTTGTCCCCAGTGACAGGTCGAGGGAAATGAACGCTGTCTTGTTTACTTTCAGAAACTGATGGAAGACGGTATCCAAGATTGCTACGACTCCATTGGTCTGTTTCTCTCAGCTCACATTGTATACAGATATCAAAGTTTAATGACCAAAAGGAGCATTCCTTGCCTAGATAGGTAAGATTAGTCTTTAAACAAACTCTCTTAGCTTTCATAAATGGTTCTGAGAATCTTGGCATGTCTTTTCCTTATCTTAGCCTTTGCAGTAATTGCCATGACAATTAGTTACAGCTAGAATGTTGTCTCATGCTTTACAAACAAGTATCACGTCTTTGGTCAGGTGTGACACAACCTTACACAATAAACCTCAGGCACATTTTGTGTTGTGTGTCTTGTTTGAGGGGAAACAAAGTGAGGAGAAATTTCAGTCTGATTGTGAATTCTTTTCAGTTTGAGTCTTTGCAAGGAGATGATGTCAGGTGAATATCTTTGCCAAACATGTGTTATCTTAGTCTAGTAGAAGAATCATACTAGACCAAGTATTGTATCAAATCATATTTTCTGAACAAGTGATATGCGTAACATGGCTGGGTGGAAATGAAAGACCCCAGAAAGCTGAGAGCCCTTCTGATAGGAGACAGCTAAAGGAACTTCTGACTTGTTACATTGTTGAGTAGTTGTTTAAATGTTTCACACTATTAGTAGTTTAATTATAGAATAGATTCTTGAGCAGCAGTTTCCAGCTTCACTACAGTTCAAACTAATGTATTGAATGGTAAATATTAATTATGGTTTTACTTTGTGTAGATACTGGGACACCATACTGAATCACCTGTGGCCGAGATTTGAGTACATTGTCTCTATGAACATTCAGAGTGTGAGAGAGTGTGAGCCTAGCAAGTTGGGACATATCGACAACAGACCTCACTATGTAAGTGTTGATGAGAAATAGACCCTTTCTGGACATGATCTATAATCTGTAAAGAATTTCATTTATTCACTTAGCACAGCAGTATCAGTAATTGTGTAACAGCTTCTGTATAAATCTAAATTCCAAATACATTTATAGCAAAACCAAAATGCCATCATTTCCATTCAAATGAATTTTATTGTTGTTTCTACTTGGAAACAATTGTGCTGACTTTAAGTAGTTTCCACTATAATGATGAGAGTTTCTGACAATTTCTTGTGATAAATACTGTGAGGGAAACTTCGATATTGTCATTTTTCATGTAAAGCTTGAATGAAACCATTTGAACTTTATAGTTTATCATGTTTCATAATCCATAATTGAGATTTTATGTTTGTATCAATTGCTGTGAAAAAACTTCTCACATGACAGTCAAGCTTGATAGCGTAGATCCAAATGAAGTCAGTACGTTGGCTTTATTTCTTTACTATAAAAAATTTTTTGTTATGTTGGATGGAGTGGGAGGAGGTAGAGAGGCAGAGAGAGAGCTATCTGGAGAGAAATGCTTGTTATCTGTATATTCGTAACTTTCCTACACAATTGATGGCCAACTTGCACATGGTTGTATCAACTTGTACCATTAAGTAAAACTTCACTTTTATCCATTTGTGCAGATCATGCAGGACAAGATATAATATACGCTGTTAGTACATACTTACTGTTAGGACCCAGACTGCTGCATGTGATGTTTCATTGACTAGACAGTCTGCTGAAGGAGGTGAAGATTTAGTATCTTTCTAATCCTATCTTTTCTCAGATCACTCGAAGATTTGCTGAATTCTCAGCCGCTATTGTCGGCATCAATGTCAGCTTCCCTAACGACCGAGTCAATAGAGTCTTGGGACAGTTGCAGGCCGAGGTGGAAAATTTTATCCTGAAAATGGCAGCAGAGTTTCCTCAGCGCAAAGAACAGCTAATTTTCCTCATCAACAATTACGATATGATGCTCAATGTGCTAGTGGTATGGTTCACTCAGATTAACGTGAATTTGTCTGTGGTTCCACACGCTTGTCTTGTGTGTATGTGTTGATGAAATTTGTTGTTGGAAGAGGAGATTAAAGCACTGAGTGACTGTGCTCAGCTGTAAGGCATTAATGGGTGATACTGAAAATCCTTGAATATTGTAGCAGAGTGCTTTGATGGTCTAATGATTCTCTCTAATGATTCTCTCACCTGATGTTACAGTCAAACTCAAGTAATTGTTTTAATGGTCACTTAGTAATCGTCAGTTTTTCTTTTCTTACCTCATTAACCCTGTTTGATCAGATTCCTATGAATATGTCAGTCCCGATCCTTTTCTGGAGATTTGAATTGTTAGATGTTTGGTAGAGTAGTGGGTTTGGCTGTGGCAGAATCAGGTCTGAAATTTCCAAGTATGAAAATTTCTGTTTTAATCAGGAGAGAACGACAGATGACTCAAAAGAGGCTGAGATGTATCGAGATCTCCTGGCTGCCAGAACTCAAGAGTTTGTGGAGGAGGTGCTGGCTCCTCACTTCGGTGGTCTCATCACGTTTGTCAAGGACTGTGAGGTTTTCATGGAGAGGGGCCAGGGGGAGAAACTCCAGGCAGAGGAGAGTAAGTTCTTTATAGATCTAATGTCTTCTGAGAAAAGGGCTTATATTACTCAGCTGGCCAAAATCATGGTTTGGCATTTTTTGACCCAGAAGTCAAAACTCATTTCTCAGTAAACTATATTTTCTGACGAAACTGCAAATGCACTTGATGAAGTACACAGTTTAGACAAAAAAAAAATGGTAAAAAAAGCCATGTTAAACAGAACCACACTGTTTTCTTGAAAAACAGTCATTTTAAAGATTAGCTCTTTTACTGGAGGACGTTAGAGATTGAGGAAATGTTGGTCTGTAGTGTAGGGGAAAGGAGAATAAGAGGACGAGTTGTTTTTATAGTAACACAGATAATGTGCCCACAGTCTGGAGTGAACATGTCAACAAGTGTTACTCATGGACCATGGTTACAATGGTGTGGACATCAGTTACCAGTCTGTGTCATTATATACTTGAAAGGATGTTTTCATGTAATGTCTGTGGATTTCAGTATGAGGTTTCCTATGTCAGTGAAATTGAATATATACGTGGTGACCTTACAGAAGTTGGTTTATGACAGTTGTTTCTGTAACAAAAACATGTCTAAATAAAACAGGATGCTATGTTATTATAGTGGCTGTGACAAAAGTTGGTTATTAGTCACTTCACTTTGGTGCATTTCAGCCAGACTTTCATTGTCAGTTGTCTCAATCTGCTCCATGTTACAAGTTCACTGTAAAGGCGTGACAATCTCATGTAAGGAACAGAAATTTTGCTGGTGGTTAATGTGAGCAAAGTTTCATGCAGTAAGCAGCTTTCCTGCACCTCTAATGTCTTTATTAATTAGTCGTGTTATTTCACTGGACAGAGAGAGTGCAGCAGATTGTAAGAGGGTTCAACAATGACTGGAAGAGAGCCTTGGAGAGCATCAATCAAGAAGTCATGAGAGCATTCACCAACTTCAAGAACGGCACCCAGATTTTACAGGTACATCATCTCACTGTGTCCCTGAACTTAACACAAAATGTAATTTTTTTTTTTACTCATTTCTTTATTCTTTGAGTCCAGGACCAAACAGCAAATCTTGACCTGCGAGGATTTCAGTTTGGTTGTTATTGCTTAGTACTCTGTCTCCGCCATTCTGTAGAAATCGGATAATTGTTATCATATGAAATTACACCTTTTCTCTCTTTTCTTTCATCTTAACAAACATCAAATTTTTTTCCTACATTGTTTTGTTTGTAGCTTTGAAATACCACAGTAGTATGTTCAGGGGATGTCAGTTGTTACTGATGGTGTTTTTCTCTCATTCCAGGGTGCGCTGACACTGCTGATCCAATATTATCACCGATTCCAGAAGATTCTGTCCCAGCCAGCATTCCGCAACCTGCAGATCAAGCATGAACTCATTAACATCCATCATGTCATGGTAGAAGTGAAAAAGTACAAGCCAACATTTTAGTGATTTGAGTTCTCAAGAACATTCAGTTTTCAGTGCTGCTGTTTGTACCAAGATCTCATGAATGCCTTTAGAGCCAGCTGTGCATCTGTGTCTTAAACCGAACAACTCAAGCCCAGATGGGTGCTGAGTAAAGCACTGTGGCCTAGGGCATGTTTCATGGAACCTGCTACCTGCTATACTCCTTCAGTAAATAGCATCTCTGACGCAGATTGAATGAAGATAGAGTGCATTGAGCAGGCCCATTTCTTACTTTTCTCCTGGCTATTCATCGAACTTGTATGCAAACATGATGGCATAGTGTTCAGTTCAGCAAGCTTGTCAAGACCGTGGGATCAAATGGTGTAATAGCAGTTCTTTGAGAACTCAGCCAAGACCTGCCAGTCCAGCTGTATAAAGTCTCCTTTATCAATGACTGCATTACAGTAGTATTATGTTACCAGGCATGGGAAAGGGCTGATGATGAAATAGTGAAAGATTTTTTTCAAACATATTTTGAGATTAAATCAGTTGTATATATGTAAGCCTTCAGTCCTTATAACAAGGAACTAAATTATGGCCTAAATAGAGGTGTATTTATTGGGTGATTGGCATGTTCTAAATTGGCTTTCGTTTCCAGGTGATGTTTTGTATTTTTTGTTTTGACGTTAATAATTTCATTCCATAATATACCAGCGGGTATCTTTCACAGTCAGTAACTTGTGCTTGAGAAGGTTAGAAGAAGTAAGAGCAATGAAGTTTGTTCCCGAGTAGTCAGGTACAGACTTGAACACAGAACCTTTGTTTTATGCCATACTGTCATACCAGTTGTTCTTGTGGTTCCTGAGTCAGATCAGGACAGTTCTGAGGAGAGGAGTACCATGCTGACACTTATGTGCAATATTCTTGTATAGTTTCATATTCACTGGATATATATTAATGGTCACCTACATTGCCATATTTGTCATTCTCAGAGATGCCAACCCAGAAATTTAAGAATGTGTATTCAGGACCTCAAAAATGTGTATTTTGGACCAAAAAGGTGTATTTTTATCAGGGTTCATGCCCCAGATTGGAAATCATTTTCCAGGAGAATTCCAGGAGTTTTCCAGGAGATTTTTATATTTTCCAGGAGCAACATAAAGAAAAGTAACATCAAGTGAAACATGGTTATTACCCATCGAGGCCCCTCAAAATTGAAAAATACAGCTAGAAAATACAACATTATACTTACAGTTCCATTTCAATCCACTTGAATATGAATTTCCATCATTTTTAGTCTCTTGGCAACACTTCACGGACCTTGCTAACAAGATCTAACCACTGAACACCACAATACTAGTAATAAACACAGATATAGTACTATTTACACTATGTACACAGCCTACAGCACAGACTACAGGCCACCTAGTTCCTTAATTTTTGCCTCAATAGCTGTGCTCAGCTCTTCTCTTTCTTTGGCTTTGGCCTTTGCTGAGCTTCTGAGGGCATTTGACTCAATAACAAACTTGACAGACTGCTTGGTTTCATCCTTGAGAGCCAGCCTGTCAGCACTCTCTGTCAGGTCTGATATTTCCTTCTCCAGCCTTTGTTTCTTCGCTTTCAAGTCATCCAGCTCTTTAAATTCATCCTCTCTTTGTCTTTTCCTCTGCTTGTTCTTTTCTTCCTCCTCACAGGTCTTTAGATGCTCCCTGTACTGAGCTCTGGCACTCCCTGCAGCAAGCTTGGCGTTATGTCCACCTTATCAATGCCCCCTATGGCCTGCACATGGTCGCAGATGGTGCCTTTGCTACAACAGCCCTCTGTAGCATGTTGACTTCCATGGCCTCTTTGTTAATGGAAAAGCCCCTTTCCACCTGGGCTTGCCCATGGCTGAGGGTAAGGAGCATCTTGATTAACTGCCAGAGGGGCTGATAATCTGCAGGGATGCCAATTTTCCGGATAAATCCGGATTTCCGGATTTTTCGACGTTTTTAGCNGGTTGAATTCCAGATCTGGGTTTTCAGACAACCACAGCTTCAATGCTTGCTTCAAGGAGTCGCAGTTGTCTGCACTTATCTTGCTGCTGTTTACCAGACACTGAAGAGTGGTGTCGAACAGCTTCATAACAGTGGCCTGGTCATCTTTCAGGATCTATAGAAAATTGGAAAGGAGGTAGGGCTAACAACACAAAAGAGTAAAACTTGGGAGTTACAGTAATTAAATCAATTCTATTCTAACCTTATTTAGATTTACAGCACTTTATATGTAGTTCACTGTAACACGAGCAATGCATTCAAATATAAATACTATGGTACCTATAAAACAATGTCTTTCTTTAATTTCTCACACTGTAACCACACCAAGACAACCATGGCCTAACTCAAATCCTGCCTTAGCACACCTCCTTTAAAACACATTGCTTGTTCCTGTAGCAAGCAAACTCAGGACCCATTAAATAATACTGAGAACAAAACACTGATCTTGGCATTCAGCCACTGAAGGTTCCTGAGGAGTGTCATCTTAAGGGGTGATTTCTCACAAACCTTCTTTGCGGTGGCACGCAAGAAGTTGCGGACATCAGTCTGGAACCCCAGAACTTCTTTAGGGCTAATCTTGGATTTCACAGAGCCTAGGAGCTGCTTGGCCTTAAAACCAAGGTCCACTTTTGAAGGCAGCAGCCAGACTTCCTCATCATCTGGATTCAGTGACAGAATGGAGGTGACTGACCTGCACTTGTCCACAACTTCTGGCTTTATAAATCTGTAGGAAAAATAAGGAACCACACACAATTCAATTGTTAATAAGTCCAGTAGTATTTGGAATAAAATTGTCATCATTCCCACACTGGTTAGTAAAGGGAATTTAGACTTTTCCATTTTTGCTGGGGATTTGTCCACTGGGACAATAAAAGCATGGCAAATGAAAGGCTGAGGTCAATGTTCATGGAATGCAAAATTTAATTACTGGAAAGAAACCCTTCAACAATGTTAAAGACAGGTTTTCTTCCAAAATTTTAAAATAACAAATTTAAACATACACATCCAGTTCACTGTTTCAAAAATATTGATACTAATACTGTATGTTTGTTACTGACTAATAAAGAAATGCATCTTACCTCTGCAAAATTGACAGCAAGCAGGTGAAGAGGTCTCGAGCCAAAAATGGAATGAGAGGAGCATCTGACTGGTATTTCGACAAAGTAGGTTGAAGCTGCTTGGCGATGGACAGGAACACCTCTACCTTTGCTGTTAGAAGCTGATCCTTCATCACGGCCTGCAAGTGCTCAAAGGACTTGGTCTTCAGCCCCTTCTTCTTTTCCTGAAGGTCTTTGATGAAAACTTGTACAGATGGCCACACCTGCATAGCTCGCTCTCCAACGGGCACATTCTCCACCCAGCGATGGGCGCAGTGCTCCAGGGGAAAGGTAAAGCATCCCGTTACTTGGGAGAAGTCCTCGCGCCGGGCTGGGGTGTCCTTGAAAAGCTAGGACAGGCACTGACAGAAATGCCCCAGGTCCCATCCAGAGGCAGCATGGCCAGCCTTAAGGCATTGTGCAGGGTGTGCAAGCCACAGCTACCCATATCAATGAGGCTATGGTTGGGTGACACCCTTGCTCGCAGTTCCTCCGTCAATAAACGGTGTAGCTTCCAATTGACACTGGGTCCATCCATGGAAATTTGGAGAACTTTCCCAGGGTTGACGAGGGCATTCACGTCTGGGACAAATTTCTCCAGCATGTCCTCAGCCTTACAGTGACCCATGAAGAATGATGTAAGATACCCTGTGATGACCTGAGAAAAAGGAATTTTTTCTGAACTTTATAAATATATTCAGCCTATATTATATTAAAGTGGTGCTGCCCATCTTCAATATCAATGCTAACAAATTGGTAATTTGTATTCTTTTTATAAATTTAATGACCTGAGAACTTATGTTCCATTTTTGAACGAACATCTCAATGTATGATATATCACTCCATTACAAGGAGGCATCCTGCTTCCATTTGGATGTAGTCTAATATATGTATAAGGTTTACTAAATGTCATCCCTTAGGCAACATCTATGCTAAGCTATGGTCTAATGTTAAACCTACTACCTATATCAACTTAACTGTTTGGGTATTATGCACCTCATTTAATCTAACACAGCCATTGAAATCTCAGTCAGACTCAGAAACATTGAATCAAACCACAAATATATGATATGCAGATTTTAAAATCCTTATGGGGATATTTTACAATTTTACTTACCTGGTCACCATCCCAAAAGCGGACATGAACATCCATTTGTTTCTGCCCCAGTTCCTTATTCAGAGATTCGTCAAACTGGAGCACCACATTGTCACTGTCATCAAGATGCCTCCTCAAGAGAGTTTGAAAATGTGCACTGAACCCAAATGTGCACACGTACGACACCTTCTGAGAGCCACAACTCATCCTCTTGGCAATTTCACTGTCTGGAAACATTCTTATGAACAGGTCCGATATCCCATTGCTGCTATTGAAGGAATAATGAGCTGTCACTGATTTCAGCACCCACAAAACTTCAGCAGCTGTCACACGCTGGGCAAGTTTCGAATGTTCTTCAACAGACACAGACTGGGTCTGAGGTTTTCTTTCAGTGACAGCAATTTTGGTTTGACTGCTGTCAGTGTTCCCTTCAGCTGATGCCGTTATACTGACACAGCTGTCAGCTATAGATCTACCCTTGTTGATTGGGACTGAAGGCGATGTGTGTGGTGAGGCAAAAAAAGTTGCAACAGACATGGTTTTAGCCTGCTAGCCTGCAGCCATAGTATGCCTTGCTGAAGTGACATGAGATCTCAGTGCTGCTTCTCCCATGTTAGAGATGTCAAAATCTCTGCAGCAAATTTTACAGTGGGCCTTGAACTTTGACCCAGGCACGGCCTGCAGCCATCCTTTAAACCGTTCATCTTCAAGCCATTTGCTCGAAAATGAGGACTTATACTTGGGCATCGTGGCTGTCACACTATCTAGACTAGTAAGTCACAGACAACCAACAAACTATGAGTCTGACAGAGAATTACACGACCCAGAAAAATTCTCACAATAAAATCAAAAGCCTTTGAGCAAGCAGCAAACAAATTTGAAATTCCTGCCAGTTTTACCAGTTGGCTAGAGCGGAAGCGGGGTTGTTTGCCACGCATGCGTAAACCAATAAGTTTAGGGCGCAAGTAACCGATAATAACCATCCAGCCGCAAACGACCGTAAATAGTTTAGCTCACGAAGGGCGCATCGGGACTGATTTTCGATTGTCGGCCGTTTTAGTAGCACGAACAAAACAGAAAATCGCTGCGATTTTCCGATAGCAGAAATTTTCTAGGATATTCCAGGAGAATTTTTAAAAATCCAGGAGATTTTGAGTAAAAACCAAATTCCAGGAGAATTCCAGGAGGGCGCACGAACCCTGTTTTATGCGTACTGCTCGGAACGCCAACGGCACAAAAAAGACAATGATGTAAAGAATTTAAATTTTACTCACCTATTTACAGTTGCCTCTACAAATGCTGAAGAGCCCTCATGCAGCATGCTCTTAGCTGCTTCAGCTGTCCTGCTGTGTATATGCGAGGAAGAGGGTCACCCGTCATGTGCTTTAGAATCAACAGCCCTTCCAAAGTCTTGGCACCAAGGATTGGGGGAAAATCAGTGTGATTCTTTTGCACACAAGAAAATACCCTTTCACATTGTGCTGCTCCGTGAGAAACAGTGAGAATCCCAAACAGGAGCATACACGCTGGCTTCAGTGCTGGGTCCTCCCTGGCCATAGTAGCCCACACACTGTCGACTTTTTCATTCAATGAACTTCTATTGAAGAAATTTGCAGTTTTGCAAAAGACTGCCTTAGGTCATCTGCAGAACTGTTGTGCTTGAGAATTGGGTATTTTTTCAGAAGGACTTCCACTTGCCTGGATATGCTGTCATCATGGATGATGGCGGGATCTGTGATAGTTATGTTTGAAAGCATTGAGTCTTCAGTTGGCAGTTTTGTCTTCAGGTATTGTGCCACTGCCTGATAATAGCCAATGACCTCTTTAAAAAATGCTTTCTCATCCTCCGCCTTCATGCCAGCCTTCTTCTTCCTCTCCAAGTACAGTCTTGCATCCTCGCCTGTTAAAATCACAAGCACAATGAAAAAAGGCCATATAAAAAAACTCTTGAAAATTAGAAACACTGGACTCTGGTTAACTCAATGGTGCATAGGAAAGTACAGTAGTACAGTATAATGGACACACTAGCAAAAACAGGGTGTCATCCAAATGAAAAAAAAGAGAAAGAGGGAAAGTGGCATGACCTAAAAAGCTTGTCAGGGAATGGAAGGTGTCCTAGTAATATCAGAGGTGGAGCAAAGAAGAATCTGAAATGAGAAAAGAAATATCTATCACACGTTGTAAGTTAAGGTACTTGAAACAACAGAAGTAGGCATTGGAGTCTTCATAGTTTACCTTTAAACATAACAAAAAGGAAAGAGAAAAAACACTAGATAACAGGAATACTTGAACCTAAAGGAAAACTCACCAATCAAGATGTCTGCATGGGACTTTATATTGTAGCTGGACATGCCGTTCACATCAGCTGCCAGTTTGTTGACTCCAAATGCTGATGGCTTTATGAACTGCTTCAGAACATCTTTGAAGATCTGAATCAGAGAGGCGCGCAACTTGAAGTTGCGTGGTTCACTTGACTGGTTTGCCATCAGGAAAGGCTCAGAAATCTTTGTGGCGTATCTCAAGAACAAGGTGGACAGTTTAAATGTACCGGAATTGATGTCCTCTACAATCCTCTTCAGCTTGCTCTTAGCATAACTGGAGCCTGCCTTCTTCTCCTCTTTCTCTGAATTAAAGAAGGCTCTCAGGGGAACCCAGTTTTCAATCAATCTGTCCAGGCAGCATCTACAGGGAAGAAAATAAAAAATACAATCAAGGTTACTACACAAGACTCTGAGTGAACCCTATCACTTGAAAATAATGAGCAAATCTAAGGTAGATAGGAAAACAACTGAATTTTGCCCCACTCCCTCATCCGTGAAGAACATTTCTACAAAATAGTGACCGTACAAGAAAGTAAAGATGGTTTTCTTTTTTTAAATAATCCTCACTGCCACCACTCACACACAATAGTAAGGGAACTATTAAAATGATCCCCACAAAAAGGAAAAAAAAAAGGTATTGTACAAGACAGGTTGACAGCTGAATACAGTAAACAATAATATATTCTCACTTTCCAGTGCTCAGCCGTCTGGTGGAGGTATGTTTTAACATCTTTTTCTGGTCTTGATTGCACATGGCCTGGAAGTCAGTCAGGTCTCTCTTTCTAACTGAGCTCTTCTTCAGATGGTAGTATATATATCAGTGATGAGGTCACTTGGTGACACCAGCAAAGTCTCTGCAGCCTTTCCTGTAGCAAGATGAACAAGGTGCGGCGTGTATCCAGCCAGGGACACGTTCAGATTCTCTTCTTTGATGAAAGCATAAACTCCCTGTGCACAAATGAAAAGTAAGGAAACAGGTCAAAAAGCAAAATATCATTATGACATCACATGCACACATGAGAACGTCTTAATTTTTGCTTTAACGACCTGCGATTTTATAGGATTAAATGAATACTGTACCTGAACAAACATATTAATTAGGCACTTACAATTAGAAACAGTCATTAGGACAATGATTTTTTACAACTTCCCATGCAACTGTAGTCGAATTGTCAGTGAAGATGTGAATATTTAGATTGTAGATATTCCCACAAAAAGTCTGCAACCCTAGCTTGACTGCCAGAAGCTCCAAACAGTTTATATGTAGTTATCTCTCTTTACTACTCCATATTCCTCCTGTACTTTGGTTACCAAAACTGATACCCCAGCCTGTAAGACTGGCATCTGTCACTATCTCTATTATGAAAGTTCTATGGTCAATTGATCTGGGAAATTTATCAATATTCTACAGCCACCAGTTAATGTCATCAATACAGTTGAGTCCATGTATGTCGAAACCGGATACCTCCAATTATTTATTAGTCGAAATAAAAAGAAATAATAGTTTTTTTTCCTTCTTTGCGTCTATTAATTATCCTTGCATAAGACGAAGTAATTAATGCCCATTTCTGATTTGTCCAACTGCTCAGCGCTGCCACAGAGGCAAAATCACCTCCTGGCGTCTTCCCCGCGTGGTACTAAACAACGCCGACGGCTTGAAAAACAAACAAGACGGTGCCACGGATAGAGAGTCAGAGAGGCAATAAAACTGGACACTGCGAGTACCAATACGTAGCACAATAAGTAGGGCGTGTGTATTACACCACCGCTGATAAGACAATAGGGGGAAGAGAATGCGGGAGGACTCGGCTGAAAAATCGATCGATAATTAAACATCTCGGCAGCAGTGTATACATGACACTGGCCCACTGCACTGTGACGGTAAATAAACAAAGAGGCTGCTCTCGTGACCTCCCCAGTGTGCTCGCTCGCTCGCGTACGGTTGACTCATCTTTATCATTTTCAACTTGAATTAAACTGAATTTGTCCTCTAAATAATGGCTTCCTCTAATCCTGTAACGAGAAACCTCAAGACTCTTTCCATTGAGTCAAATATTAACATGCTCCAGGAAATCGACAGAGGTGCGATGTCGAAGAATGTCATAGCTGAGAAATATGGCGTTCCCGTTAGCACGCTTTCTACGATCTTGACAAACCGGGAACAAGTGGAAAAAGCGGCGGCCTCTTCATCTATTAAGCTACTACTCAGAGCGATTTCTTAGAAAAAGAAATAATTCCATTTAAAATACTTCCCCAATATGCCATCTTTAGTTACATCCCCTGTTGAATTACCCTCGTAACCTCCCCAAGGTGCTGGCTCGCTCGCATACGGTTGACCCGCCTTGGAAATCGTTAGTCGAATCCTGATTTCTCCAACTCATTGGGGTGGTCCTAGCGAATTGGAGATAAGCAGACTCGACTGTAGTTTGATAATTAAGATTTATCATTGAATCATAGTTGCCTTAATGAACCTTTAGCATTTTGTTTCTATAAATCTCCATTCTTTTATAATAAATAGGAGCAAGAAAATGGCCTGGTTCAGTAGCTACTAACTTTCCAATGAGTTTCGCCAAGTTTCGAATTGAGACACATTGTTTCATGTACTTCTCTCTACACAACTCATTAATGTTATCAGACTTCTTTTTTTGTGGGCATTACAGTCATAGATTCGGTATCTATAATAAAGCCCAGATATTCTAAAGTAGAGGTTGATATCAAACTTGATTTACTTTGATTTATAGTGAATCCTAGTTTTTCCAGCAATGTTAATGTATCTACAATATTTCTAAAACAAGAATCTTCAGAGTCACCCTGAAGATAAATATCATCCAGATACCCAACATTCAGATGTCCAGATGATCTTAATTGAGACAGTGGTACTTTCATGAGTTTGGTGAAAATTCGAGGGGCACCTTTGAAACCCGGAGGAGAAGCGCAAAATTCAAATAATTTCCTTTGAAAAAAGAATGTGAAAAATTTTCTGGATAGGCGGTGGATTGCTACTGAAAAGTATGCATCCTTAAGATTAATTTTGGCGCAATAACAGTTTCTCTTAATAAGAATTAAGACTGTAGTCAGAGAATCCATTTTGAAGTGTTTTTTGTCAAGCGTCCCATTAAATTTCTTTAAATTCAAGATCAGTCTATTGGAGCCATCAGCTTCAGGCCTAAGAAAGACATTTGTATGGCGGCATGA
Organism: Ellobium chinense; assembly: GCA_033807755.1. Lineage (NCBI taxonomy): Eukaryota > Metazoa > Mollusca > Gastropoda > Ellobiida > Ellobiidae > Ellobium > Ellobium chinense. Next base: position 28,535 of record JAWQUT010000431.1, on the reverse strand, counting down.
GAAAACCCCGACAAAGACGCAACAGCACGCACGGAGTAAAGTGCAAAAAACACTTCAAATGTAATTTCTTATGAAAAACTAGTTCTGCACATTTTCTTGACATTTAGACTTTACTTTATCATGTCCTGGAATATTTTACAAAAATACGACCTGTAAATGCTTTAATTTGATGATTTTAGAACACCTCTAATTGTGAAAATTGCTAGAATCAAACTTTAAATGCGTTTTTCTCTGTTTACTTTTTCAAAATGTTTGTCATTATTTTCTTTCATATCTTTGTTCATAATTAAGATTAATCAGAAATTTAAAAAACCACTGTATTCCGCTTGAAAAGAGCTTTCACATGATACCAATATTTCCATAACTCAAATACAGTGGAACACACTTATAACGAACACGCTTGAAAATTGACGGAAATAAAGAACATCTTTGTTTGCCCTGATTTTTTTTCTCTTTAACTCAATAAAATTTTCACGCATGTAGCGAACAGATAATAAAGAACTGACGGATGAAACGAACCCATCTCGGTGCCCGAGTCTGTAGTTTTCCTCTTTTTTCGTAACGGAAATAACGAACTGGTCCGAACATCCCGTCTGCAAAGCTAGCCTAGACTTTGGCCCAGCGAAAACAGCCGGACAAGTTTCGGCCACTTGCGCCTGTAGACAGAAGGTCAGCCGGCCTAATGCGCATGTACGGAAACAGCAATCAGCTGTGTTTACATTGAAAACCGGGTCAGACATAAAATATTGAAAGAATAAGATAGACGGCGCGTCATAAATGTTGGGTCAGCTGTGAATATAGTCTAAACCTCAGCAGTTAACGACAAATGTGGGATTGTGGATCAGTTTGATTAACACAGTGACTGTGCAACAAGACTGTACACTTAGAAATCGAATTTCCTGATAATTTAGAGATTCGAGAACTTCCTGTTCAAAACAAAGACTAGAGAGATCCAACGGTGCTACACGCTGTTACTAGGCCCTATCCAACAGATAGACACTAGATTAGAACAGTACACGATGGCATCGAGAAAGAGAGCTGCATACACCCTGGATTTCAAGAAGTAGAGTTTTTGTGTAAAGACTGGGGAGGGGAGAGGAGTGTTAAAGATTTTAGATTTTTGTTTCTCCTAGTACTTATTAGTGGCAATACTAGTATACTTGGTTAACAAAGGACACATTCCATTTACTGAACCAATGTTTTTTCATATTACAGTATATAAATGAGGTTGAATGAATCATTTATTTTCAGTTTGAACCTGCGGATCTTCATTGTTTTGTATTGTGTGTTGTGTTTTGGTGAAATCTGGGTGGTGGATGGATATAAAGAACTACTGATATAAAGAACAAATATTTTTGCCCAGACCTGCTCTTTATATCAGTGTTCCACTGTATTTTCATTTGTCATGGTTTTCCCATGCCACCACACATTTGATACAATTGATGCATTCATGTCAGCTGTTTTGACTTCAGAGATAATTCCTTTCAAAGGAAACTTGTCTATCTCTCTTCTCAGATCTTCCATCTCTAACTCAGAAAGCTTGAGCTCATTCGATGGCATTATATTGAACTTATCCATCTCAACATGAATAGATACTCCTTTCACGTAGCCTAAAATTTCTTTATTACAAGTTACGGCTTTCCATTCCTCATAATGCAAAGTTATCTTCCCCCCAAGGAAGTTTTCGTGTGTGTTGAGAAAAGTATAATGTCCTACTTTCTCTTGTTGCTTGGATCTCAGTTTCTTTTGTTCCAAAATCAGTTGTATGTCCTCTTCCCTCGAATATGAGTTGTGTATCTGGGTATTCGAGGTTGAAAATGTGTATAAAATGCATATTTTGGGTACTGGTTGGCATCTCTGCATCCTCCATCCTAATTCTAAAACTTGTGCTGCCCGAGATTTCCTTTTCATGAATCATCAGAACACCCTGGAGATAAGATCAGGTAGCTTTTAGACAGGTGTGCCATTTTATGGAGAAAGCCCTAATAATAAACTAAATTACCTCTAATTTACTTCTTGGCACTTTTGCATACAGCTTAAACTTTCCAGTCTTTCCATCCAGGTTAATATAATAATATCACTAGCTTCTGAGCTAACTAAGTGTCTACACCATTGATTACCTGAAAAAAGTGAAGTGTGATGCAAGTTTTTGATTTGCTGTAAAATTCTGGTTTTGGCCCATACAAGTGTTTTTCCATAAAATGTCAAGAGCTCTCTAAGTGATCAAAACATGTCTTCAAACACTACAGAATTTCAGCCATATGAAGATCTCGTATACTGCCTTTAAAATGAAGAATCTAGTATCTACCATTTTCATGTTTTGCTACAAATGACAAAAAACTGTTTCTTTTAATAACTGTTGATAGAATAGTCGCATCGTTACCATTAGGTCAAAAAGTATATATACAATTTTTACTATAGACGCCTTTAAAAATGAGGTATCGGTGCCAAACTAAGATTATCAGACGCAAAATTTTCCTACGATTTTAACGATATAAAAATGTCCATTTGACCCAGATACGTAGATACTAGGTTCTGCGTTTTAACGGCAGTATAGCAAGTCTGCCTCCACAGGATTTGCCCCATGAAAGAAATCCTGTGTCAGTCAGCTGGATAATATAGTAATCCAAAGGAATGTCTGTGGCACAAGTTACGAGTACACACATTTTCAGTAACATTCCATTTGCTTTGCCACTGATTAATTTCAAGATAATGTAAGATTGGTTCAGTGTAACTGCTAAAATGATTTACATCTAGTTGCTGTCATTCAGTAGATATGGCGGCAGTTGTGATTCCTGTGCTTAGAGTCAGTATGTGTGGACTGTGAAGGGGAGGGTGGCGTGTGAGGAAGTTACCATATGATGGTCTAGATACTTTCTACATTGACAAATAATGTTTTCCACAAAAACGAAGCTCAAGAAAGATGGGATTGCATGTAATTATTTCACCGACAAAAAGCAACAAAATTCTTCAAATTGTCACATTATAAATTTTGGAGCTTTTATATGAATTTCAGCACTGTCATCAAAAGCAACCTGGACTAAAAATGATACCAGACTTTACATTGAACTCATTTGTAGAACTATATGTGAACACACATGATGTGAATTATTCTTACAATACAGTCGAATCTGCTTAAAGTCAACACCTTGGGACCGGAAAAAAATGGTTGAACTTCAAGCAAGGTTGACATTAACCAATTTCAGGGGACACAACCTGTGGTATATCAAATCTTGTGTGCACTATTTGGTTATGTCCCTTGTCTCCCCCCCCCCC
>JAWQUT010000431.1:0-12457 GCA_033807755.1 Ellobium chinense | reverse complement strand
ACTACTCAATATCCTCAATTCACAATACTCAAATCTGCTTATGTCAAATTCAATCCCTGGCAGGGAAAAAATAGCTGTAACAGTTTAGTTGCCTGACTTAAAGTCACAGCACCACTTCAGCCCACAGCTCAGCTTTACCAGCAAACCTACTGGGCTTTCAAAGCAAACTGTGAATGATCATAAACGCCAGAAATGTGACAAAATGGACAGATAATCTTGTACAACTTGCATAAAAGCCTCGCATCCCATACCTCCCATTGCGAGTGTAGTCCAGCCTATAAGGCCCAAATTGATTGAGTCGTAAATCAAATATTTTTTGTTGAGTGGCCTCATCAGCTGATGCCCTGATATCATTCTGTGTAATCTGGTAGGTGTTTTCTCCCTCAAGGTCACTGAAAGGAAATTAGAAATTTCAAAGCGCCATTACTACATTACACAAGTCAAAGAAATTACCATAATATTTTTGTGGACAAACTTGTACTGAAGTTGAGATGATTTGAGATCAGTGATTTCCTTTTAAGAGGATTATTTCTTACATACCATTAAGATTGGGATTTATGAGAGTTCTCATACCCAGCATTCAAGGAAGAGTACCACAAAGACAGACAGACAAAAGTACAAAGTGTAATTAACATCTTTGTAGTCCCTAGTGATTATGGGAATATATTCTGTAACATTCAGTTCATCTCTCTCACCTGACACACTGTGCAGAGAGTTGAGACAGCCTTCCTCTGCTTAGCAGTGGGTCTGTCTAGCAGATTTTTCATACATTATTGTTCTTCCAGTGTTTTTTCCAGATTTCGTGATCACGCAATTTGCCCTTTAAATTTTAAAATACCCCCTTAAAAATGCAATGAATGTGTGCCAATCTCTCTTTCTTTCCTGCACTCCGAAGTCTGCACTGAGAAAAACTTAAAAATCCCTCTAAACATGTACAAATCCCTCTTAAATTTATGACACAGAGGGAATGTCTCCACTAACTGAGATGACCTGGAGTAAACATCACTACATCAGTAGCTGCCAGCGCTGGTGTTGGTTTAACTCTGTTTTTACACCAGCAGTCACATCAGAAGACAAGAATTCACCTTCTAAAATTTGCCTCTGCAGTGGCTCAGACATTTTTTCTTGTGAATTTGTTATTCGGAGGATCTCAAATGTGCATACAAAATTTCCAAATCATTCTTTCTTTTTATGCAGTGAAAATGCCAAGAAAAGCAAGAGTAAGTATCATGCTAACACTAACAGAGGCCTTCAGCACAGTGACCATTATACCTTTCCTCCCACAGACCAGAAACATAACCACTGTGCCACAAAGGCCTCCATGAGCACTTCAACTTACAGTGAAAACAAACTGGAAGCAAACTACAGCTTTTAAAGATTTGATACTTTTACAAATACTGCTGGACTTACCCTGCCTCCTCTGTACACAGCAACTCACAACGTGCTGACTTCTCCGCTACTTTCTCAAACACTTCCTCTCTGGCCTTGATCTGTTTTGTGTGAAATTTGGTTCTTGCTGGACCCTGGAAATAAGACATTACAATACACAGTGTTTCTGGATGTGCTGTACGTTGAACTTCATATACCATATAGTCACTGTACATACAGTCACCACCATTTTCACACATTTATCACTTTCACTGCTTCCAATTACAGTCAAGTCCATGTATGTCGAAACCGGATACCTCCAATTATTTATTAGTCGAAATAAAAAGAAATAATAGTTTTTTTTCCTTCTTTGCGTCTATTAATTATCCTTGCATAAGACGAAGTAATTAATGCCCATTTCTGATTAGTCCAACTGCTCAGCGCTGCCACAGAGGCAAAATCACCTCCTGGCGTCTTCCCCGCGTGGTACTAAACAACGCCGACGGCTTGAAAAACAAACAAGACGGTGCCGCGGATAGAGAGAGGCAATAAAACTGGACACTGCCAGTGCCATTAACCGCAGCACAATAAGTAGGGCGTGTGTATTACACCACCGCTGATAAGGCAGTAGGGGGAAGAGAATGCGGGAGGGCTCGGCTGAAAAATCGATCGATAATTAAACATCTCGGCAGCAGTGTATACATACACTGGCCCATTGCACTGTGACGGTAAATAAACAAGAGGCTGCCCTCGTGACCTCCCCAGTGTGCTCGCTCGCTCGCGTACGGTTGACTCATCTTTATCATTTTCAACTTGAATTAAATTGAATTTGTCCTCTAAATAATGGCTTCCTCTAATCCTGTAAAGAGAAACCTCAAGACTCTTTCCATTGAGTCGAATATTAACATGCTCCAGGAAATCGACAGAGGTGCGATGTCGAAGAATGTCATAGCTGAGAAATATGGCGTTCCCGTTAGCACGCTTTCTACGATCTTGACAAACCGGGAACAAGTTGAAAAAGCGGCGGCCTCTTCATCTATTAAGCTACTACTCAGAGCGATTTCTTAGAAAAAGAAATAATCCCATTTAAAATACTTCCCCAATATGCCATCTTTAGTTACATCCCCTGTTGAATTACCCTCGTGACCTCCCCAGGGTGCTGGCTCGCTCGCATACGGTTGACCCCCCTTGGAAATCGTTAGTCGAATCCTGATTTCTCCAACTCATTGGGGTGGTCCCAGCGAATTGGAGTTAAGCGGACTCGACTGTACTAATACTTAAACTTTAACCCCTAACAGTTTCAGTACTAATGAGACTGAAAAATTTATCTTCCCCATATACAGTGGTGACTGGGTCCAAGAATACGTTCATTCAAGCTCTTTTCAGGAAATTTAGCATTATGAAGAAAACAAGTCTCAAAAAGCTCAAACTCAGAAGAATTTCACAAACTGCTTTCTGTGAAGCTGTCCTTACCTTTGCTTGCTCTCCTTTTCTCCATTTCTTCACCTTGTGTCCTGGTATAGGCCTCTCTTTAATTATTTCCTGCAAAATAAAAATGAGAGTAGTTCTGGTAAACACATCAACAGGAAAATACCCATAAACATCAAGCTTCTCGCTCAGCTAGTCAGTTGTGGGAGCTCGGTGGAGAAAACAGTCTCACAGCTGGGGACAGCCATAGGTGCTAACCACCTTTACACTGACAAAAACAAACTAAGAGCACAACACACCTCTCAGCTCTCCCCATCTTGGTCCTTTCCCTAGCCCATCCCTTATCCTTCCCCCCACCACATTCCTTAGCCCTCCCCTTCAACAACACTTAACCTCCTCTATCAAGCTGTCAGTCTATTTTTGCTTCAACAATAACAGCATAAGATTCAACACCCCAGATATTTTATCACATACTTATGCAGTTGATCCGACAACTGCAATAAAACTGGAACATATCGAAGTCTAAATCTCTCCAACTAAATATGCATGAAGGGCAAACAATGACTTCAATGAGCAATTATGGAAAGAATTTATTAAAATAGAAGAGAAATAAGGAAGCAAAAAAAACTGTCTGGACATTGCAGCACAGGATTCCTAATCCTAGGTCAATAAATAAACTAAAAGTAACTTATGAGTATCACTGCATGCGACACTAGCCCAGGATGCAGACGAGATACACCTGACTTACATTTGGCCTCCTTGAAAAGCTGAACTTCCCTCCACCTTTGGTATCTGGGTCCTTGGGGTAAAAATATCTGATCTTTGTCTGTAGATCAAAATGACAAGAATAAATAAGACAAAAGATATGAACAATTAAACAATATTGTATGTGAGCACTCTGGTATGAGAAAACAACTATTCACTCCTCGCCCAAGAGCTTGGTTTCCCTAATACCAAAGAGATCAACACAACATCCTGAAATGACTATTGCTGGGAGGGCACAAAAATACAAATATTGCTACGGAGCTGCCATGGTTTATGAACATATATTTTCTCATGAAGGAAAACACATTAAACTCTCAGCCATGACCCACTGATGCTAAATTCAGAGCGCTCACTGGAGTTGGCAAGCATCTACTTCTAGGCTAAGGGGGGCTAAATCTATAATGGTCACCATTATCAAGCACTTTAATGGAATGTGTCACAGTCACTCTGTGGAAGTTTCTGGGACAAGTGCTCTCAAGACAGCACGGCTCTTGTTAGTTTAATCACCAGATCGGTGCCATTGCTATCGTGACCAAAAAAAAAAAGCTTGCTCCGTTGATTCTGACAAGCAGATCTTGTCTGATCTTTCAATGGTCTAATTAGAGCTAACCTAGAGCTTGAATTTACCTATGTATTAAAAGTATCTTCAAAGTTTCTTCCTCCTGATGTCAGTTTTGATATTAAATGTGTGCATCATCTGCAACTTTGCCACAAACTGCCCAGACATTAAGGCTAAGGGATCCTTTGTACATATTTTTTTTCACTCCATGCCTAGATTTACCTAATCAATCTAATCTAGATCTAGAGTAGATCTAATTGAGCAATTTTGTCTAAAAGTGGTCCTGTCTCTAGAGAAACAGTCATTGCTCATTTGATCTGACGTCTGAGTCTGAGCATAACTGCATCATGTCTGTTACTCATTGGTCTATTTCTTCATTAATGATTTGCATTTTTCAGAATGTTCTGCTGTTCTTGGGGGAAAACACTCTTATCTTCCATAAAATCATTTATCTTGACTCCCATTTTATTTTTGGAAATGAAAATTCTGGGAGACCTACGAAAGCTTAGGCTTAGGCGCGCAGACACCGGGAATAGCAATGCTGGCTATCTCTAACAACAGCACCAATGATATACTTCATTTAGTCGTAGACAAGTCATGGAATCGAATCGGTGCTGCTGTTAGTAGAGAAGGCCACAATGATTATCAATATCACATTCGCGTCAGTCATGGACGATTGACTATCTCTAACGACAGCACCGATGATACACTTCAGACTTCATTTAATTTAGTCATACGACAGCACCGATGATACACTTCATTTAGTCGTAGACAAGTCACGGAATCGGTGCTGCCGTTAGCAGAGAAGGCCGCAATGCCATCATGATTATCAATATCACGTCAGTCATTGACGATTGAGTCATGTGCTGTGTTAGTGTGTAGTGTTCGCCGTTCGGCTTTCTCTTACTGTCTTAGTGTTCAATCAACAACCAACAACGATATTTCAGATTATCAACAGTAAATGTCGACTGACAAAGAGCAGAGCTGTCATGAGCGACAATCATAAACCCTTTCTATATCCAACTAACGAACCTTTTCTCCACTACTGGCTTCTCCTGACTCCATAACGTGATAGCTTCGGAAAGCTAGAATAAACCTTCAGCATGCAGTGGTTTATAATAGTTTACACTATAAACGTGCTTCCGGGTAACGGTGTATGGGCAAAATAATGTCACACTTCCGGTTTCATTTTCTTACGGCAACAACGAACATTTTCCGACCTTTTTTTAACTTCATCCTTGAGAGAGAAATAATTGTCATTATTTTCAAACTGCCTCCTACGAAAACATACCTAAACTTTACTAATAATATACTTATTTAAAAAAAACAACATGCTTGCGACATTATTTAACAGGCCTGTGATAAAGACACATCCTTTGTACAGAGAAATAAAACCATTTTATTGCATGTTTCTGCTGTCACCAGCAGTTGCAACTTCAAAGACAAAATATCACATACCAAAGACAGCATGGATCTCGACACGAAGATAATAAAAGCAACAAGATCATGGGGAGGAGAAAGAGAAGGAGACGATGACCTAGGGCACGATCAGACAACTTTTCTTCCATTGTCATTCTAGCTTTTTTTTTTTTTTTTGCTATTATTAATGAACCGCACCTTTCCTCCCTCTTTCCTTTTCTCCTTCCCTCCCTCCCTTCTTTTTTTCTTTCTTTCTTTCTTTCTTTCTTTCTTTCTTTCTTTCTTTCTTTCTTTTCTTTCTTCCCTCCCTCCCGTTCACCTCCCGAAACACAAAATTTAAAATAATATTGTCCATAGAGCGATCACCTCATAGTAACCTCCCTTTTCCATTTGAGGTCTGTGCTTCTTGTGTCATCCCTGGCATGCAGAACTGATGTCCTTCATTCCTCTCTTCTTGTTTAAAAACAAAATTAGGAATTAGTACTAATCAAATACGGTCAATATAAATAACGTCCATATTTCATCCAAGATTTTCTTCATAAGCTGCCGTCAAGATGGTAGTACTTCCTCTGATTACTGCAAAATCCGAAATAATCTCCCTTGAACTGAAACAAAATGGCTGACAAACAATAAAAATGGCCGACCCCTAGCGCGAGCGTACGGATAACCCTCGAACTTGTAAAGAGGCAAAAAGGTCAACTCTAAATGGTCCGAAGTTACTGTTAACCTGTTGAAAAATCGATGGACAGAGTTTCCATTCTGTTTCTTTGTTCAACAGATCTCTTGATTCTATATCAGCTATGGTATTGCATATTCCCGGAATATAAGATGCCCTAAGGAAATTATTTCTTGCTGTGGCCCATGTCCAAATCTCTCTGGTGATATTATTCAATGATTTTTTACAACTTCCCATTTTATTAATACATGCAACTGCAGTCGAATTGTCAGTGAAGATGTGAATATTTAGATTGTAGATATTCCCACAAAAAATCTGCAACCCTAGCTTGACTGCCAGAAGCTCCAAACAGTTTATATGTAGTTCTCTCTCTTTACTACTCCATATTCCTCCTGTACTTTGGTTACCAAAACTGATACCCCAGCCTGTAAGACTGGCATCTGTCACTATCTCTATTGTGAAAGTTGTATGATTGTGACGGTGCGCAGCATGAGGGTGCGCAGCAGAAGCGGAGCGAAAGCGGTGCGAGTGCGGCGCTGAGCGAAAGTGAGTGCGGATGTGACGTGAGAAGGGGAAGGAAGGACGTGATGGTTGAGGGAAGATGACGGTTAGGGCCTGAAGACGAGATTGGGGGAGGAACCGGGGGAAAGAGATAGTGCTGTGGTGTTGCCGGCCAGTGGAGCGTCTGTGTNTTTCTTTCTTTCTTTCTTTCTTTCTTTCTTTCTTTCTTTCTTTCTTTCTTTTCTTTCTTCCCTCCCTCCCGTTCACCTCCCGAAACACAAAATTTAAAATAATATTGTCCATAGAGCGATCACCTCATAGTAACCTCCCTTTTCCATTTGAGGTCTGTGCTTCTTGTGTCATCCCTGGCATGCAGAACTGATGTCCTTCATTCCTCTCTTCTTGTTTAAAAACAAAATTAGGAATTAGTACTAATCAAATACGGTCAATATAAATAACGTCCATATTTCATCCAAGATTTTCTTCATAAGCTGCCGTCAAGATGGTAGTACTTCCTCTGATTACTGCAAAATCCGAAATAATCTCCCTTGAACTGAATCAAAATGGCTGACAAACAATAAAAATGGCCGACCCCTAGCGCGAGCGTACGGATAACCCTCGAACTTGTAAAGAGGCAAAAAGGTCAACTCTAAATGGTCCGAAGTTACTGTTAACCTGTTGAAAAATCGATGGACAGAGTTTCCATTCTGTTTCTTTGTTCAACAGATCTCTTGATTCTATATCAGCTATGGTATTGCATATTCCCGGAATATAAGATGCCCTAAGGAAATTATTTCTTGCTGTGGCCCATGTCCAAATCTCTCTGGTGATATTATTCAATGATTTTTTACAACTTCCCATTTTATTAATACATGCAACTGTAGTCGAATTGTCAGTGAAGATGTGAATATTTAGATTGTAGATATTCCCACAAAAAATCTGCAACCCTAGCTTGACTGCCAGAAGCTCCAAACAGTTTAGACTGTGTAGTTCTGTCTCTTTACTACTCCATATTCCTCCTGTACTTTGGTTACCAAAACTGATACCCCAGCCTGTAAGACTGGCATCTGTCACTATCTCTATTATGAAAGTTCTATGGTCAATTGATCTGGGAAATTTATCAATATTCTACAGCCACCAGTTAATGTCATCAATAGTTTGATAATTAAGATTTATCATTGAATCATAGTTGCCTTAATGAACCTTAAGCATTTCGTTTCTATAAATCTCCATTCTTTTATAATAAATAGGAGCAAGAAAATGGCCAGGTTCAGTAGCTACTAACTTTCCAATGAGTTTTGCTAAGTTTCGAATTGAGACATATTGTTTCATTAACATCTCTCTACACAACTCTTTAATGTTATCAGACTTCTTTTTTGTGGGCATTACAGTCATAGATTCGGTATCTATAATAAAGCCCAGATATTCTAAAGTAGAAGTTGGTATCAAACTTGATTTACTTTGATTTATAGTGAATCCTAGTTTTTCCAGCAATGTTAATGTGCCTACAATATTTCTAAAACAAGAATCTTCAGCGTCACCCTGAAGATAAATATCATACCCAACATTCAGATGTCCAGATGATCTTAACAGAGAAAAGTGCAAAAAACACTTCAAAAGTAATTTCTTATGAAAAATTAGTTCTGCACATTTTCTTGACATTTAGACTTTACTTTATCATGTCCTGGAATATTTTACAAAAATACGACCTGTAAATGCTTTAACTTGATGATTTTAGAACACCTCTAATTGCGAAAATTGCCAGAATCAAACTTTAAATGCGTTTTTCTCTGTTTACTTTTTCAAAATGTTTGTCCTTATTTTCTTTCATATCTTTGTTCATAATTAAGATAAATCAGAAATTTAAAAAAAACCACTGTATTCGGCTCAAAAAGAGCTTTCACATGATACCAATATCTCCATAACTCAAAAATTTTCATTTGTCATGGTTTTCCCATGCCACCACACATTTGATACAATTGATGCATTCATATCGGCTGTTTTGACTTCAGAGACAATTCCTTTCAAGAGAAACTTGTCTATCTCTCTTCTGAGATCTTTCATCTCTAACTCAGAAAGCGTGAGCTCAATTGATGGCAGTATATTGAACTTATCCATCTCAACATGAATAGATACTCCTTTCACATAGCCTAAAATTTCTTTATTACAAGTTATGGCTTTCCATTCCTCATAATGCAAACTTATCTCCCCCCCGAGGAAGTTTTCTTGTGTGTTGAGAAAAGTATAATGTCCTACTTTCTCTTGTTGCTTGGATTTCAGTTTCTTTTGTTCCAAAATGGGTTGTATGTCGTCCTCTTCCCTCGATTTTGAGTGGAAGTTCTCTTTTGGTGGGCCTGACGACTTGTTGAACCGAAGTTTGGCCCCAGATTTCCCCGGTTCACTCTGTAGTTTTTTGAAAAGTGAAATGCTCCTAATCTGACGCACATTATAAATGAAATTCAAAGCAGCCACTGAGAGTCCAGAAAGAGGGCATATCTGTTCAAAATACTAACAATACAATGCAGAGATAAGAATAAGAATAAACTGACAAGCTGTAAAGTAAAACTTTCAAGCAAACTAACCAAGTTTACTGTTGCTGAACTTGTGCACACAGGCAGAGAGAGCAACTCAGAGTCCAACAACAGAGTTGCTGGGTTGATTGTCCTGACCACAACTGGGAACAGTTTCTCCTTATCGTCATTTGAACCGTCTGTTGACGTTGTGAATGGGTCAGCTTTCATTCAGGCTAGGAAATGCGTCTTCTGGATTTGCGCCATTTCAAGTTCTAGAGCTGTGGCTTTCGTGCGACCACAAGAGAAAGCTCGGGCAATTTCACTATCAGGAAACATTTCTTTAAACGCCTGATTGAACTTGTCTGCGCATGAAATTGGCAGATTTAGGTCATCAATCAAGTTGACAAGTTTGATTTCAGCACTGAGGGTTTGTTCTCTGAGAGTTTCTGCTTTCTTTGCTGCCTCAGACTTTGCGCCGAAAAAGTCAGTAAGAGGAACAGACTTAGAGGTCTGCAGTTCCAATTCTTGATGTTTCGCGCCTCTGTTGTGATACTCAACAGAGCTAGTGATGGAAAAGTCCTTTTCGCAAATTGTCAGCGTGCTAAATGTTCTCCCTGTTTGCTTGGTACAATAAATTTCCATGTCGCAGTAAACCGCGGTAGAAAGCTCTGCAGGGTTGGTGCAGACTTCTGCTTTTTTCCGCGGTAACCCTTCCATTGTGAGCACACTACTGGTTTCCGATGAGTGCCTAGACAGCGGGATTGCTGAAGGCCAAAACATGTGCAGTTAAGCAATTCTCAATCGAGGGCAGTAATACCATGACGACCTTAGACATTAACAATTATTGTATCGATACGGTCCGTTCATTGGTCATATAATGAACAATAAATATAAGGACGGTATCATCAGTATCTTATTAACAGCAGTTAGTTTCGCCTGCTACGAAAGACACAAAATCATTTCCAGTCAATAATAAAAATTTCACTCCCAAAACGAGTGTGTGAACCAAAATCTGGTTTTTGCATATTATCCGCAGGTTTTGCCCAATGTTGCGTATCTGGGTATTCGAGGTTGAAAATGTGTATAAAATGCATATTTGGGTTCTGGTTGGCATCTCTGCATCCTCCATACTAATTTTAAAACTTGTGCTGCCCGAGATTTCCTTTTCATGTACCATCTAAAGAACACCCTGGAGATAAGATCAGGTAGCTTTTAGACAGGTGTGCCATTTTTTGGAGAAACTAAATTACCTCTAATTTACTTCTTGGCACTTCTGCATACAGCTTAAACTTTCCAGTCTTTCCATCCAGGTTAATATAATAATATCACTAGCTTCTGAGCTAACTAAGTGTCTACACCATTGATTACCTGAAAAAAGTGAAGTGTGATGCAAGTTTTTGATTTGCTGTAAAATTCTGGTTTTGGCCCATACAAGTGTTTTTCCATAAAATGTCAAGAGCTCTCTAAGTGATCAAAACATGTCTTCAAACACTACAGAATTTCAGCCATATGAAGATCTCGTATACTGCCGTTAAAATGAAGAATCTAGTATCTACCATTTTCATGTTTTGCTACAAATGACAAAAAACAGTTTCTTTTAATAACTGTTGATAGAATAGTCGCATCGTTACCATTAGGTCAAAAAGTATATATATACAATTTTTACTATAGACGCCTTTAAAAATGAGGTATCGGTGCCAAACTAAGATTATCAGACGCAAAATTTTCCAACGATTTTAACGATATAAAAATGTCCATTTGACCCAGATACGTAGATACTAGGTTCTTCGTTTTGACGGCAGTATAGCAAGTCTGCCTCCACAGGATTTGCCCAATGAAATCCTGTGTCAGTCAGCTGGATAATGTAGTAATCCAAAGGAATGTCTGTGGCCACAAGTTACGAGTACACGCATTTTCAGTAACATTCCATTTGCTTTGCCACTGATTAATTTCAAGATAATGTAAAATTGGTTCAGTGTAACTGCCAAAATGATTTACATCTAGTTGCTGTCATTCAGCAGATATGGCGGCAGTTGTGATCCTTGTGCTTAGAGTCAGTATGTGTGGACTGTGAAGGGGAGGGTGGGGTGTGAGGAAGGTACCATATGATGGTCTAGATACTTTCTACATTGACAGATAATGTTTTCCACAAAAACGAAGCTTAAGAAGGATGGGATTGCATGTAATTATTTCACAGACAAAAAGCAACAAAATTCTTCAAATTGTCACATTTTAAATTTTGGAGCTTTTATATGAATTCCAGCACTGTCATCAAAACCAACCTGGACTAAAAATAATACCAGACTTTACATTGAAGTCATTTGTGGAACACAACTTTATATGTTGACACACATGATGTGAATTATTCTTACAGTACAGTCGAATCCGCTTAAAGTCAACACCTCGGGACCGGAAAAAATGGTTGAACTTCAAGCAAGGTTGACATTAACCAATTTCAGGGGACACAACCTTTGGTATATCAAATCTTGTGGTGTGCACTATTTTTCAAAGAGTGAAGATGCTATCCACGCTTTCTTATTGGCATCATACTCTACTGGTAGTTTCTTAACGTGTTTGAAACATCTTGGATTTAACGTGTGTCCAATGACCAATAAACGGCAGCTTTTCAGTTCCGCTCATGTTGGCTGCGACCAGAACCGTGAGGCGTTCCTTGGAAAGTTTTCCACCACAGCAAGTTTCTCCCATGAAGGCGAGGGTTCTATCAGGGAGGCATTTGAAAAATAACCCTGTCTCATCAGCATTAAAAATGTTGTCAGGTCCATACTCTTTGAGGATGTCTGGTAAAGTAGATTTCAACCAGTCCTGGGTTTCAGTTGACAGAGGCTGATTCTCCACATACGGCCTTGAAAACAATCCCACGTCGCATCTTGAATCTGTCAAGCCAACCACAAGATGCAGATGAAATTGATCTTCATCTCTGCAGCAATCTCCTTTGCCTTTTCCATTAATACTGGGCCAGATATAGGAGCCCCCATCGCTCGAGCTTGTTTAAGCCATCTATAAAGCACTTCGTTGACATCTTCAGCTTTACTGGTTCTCATCCACTTTTATTCAGGCTGAAACGAAAACGAATCGCAGGCTCCTTTGATTTGTTTGCGATTTTTGGCAATTTTGGAGATGGTGCTCTTATGCACCCCATATTTCTTTCCTATTTCTGTTTTAGTTAAGACTTTGGCGTCAACATCTTTAAGAAGTTTCAACTTTGTT
>JAWQUT010000430.1:621319-640373 GCA_033807755.1 Ellobium chinense | reverse complement strand
TTTTTTTGCCAACACCAAGTGAACTCACGCATGAATCTGCACATATTACTAACACTGTATTATCTGCATGTCCGCCGGCCGGTTTGTAACTGTGATGCTACACAGAGACACTGTACTTATACTGCCTTTTATGTGGTCTAATCATTTTTTTTTATTGAAAGGGGAAGGGGCCAATACATGTTACTATCTATATTACATGTTAGCAGAACGCACTGTCCCTTACGTAGTGTATCTCTGTCAATGTATACTCATCACCAATTATCGATGTGTTAACTGAAGAAACCGGATTCTCAGATTTTGTTAAACGTTAACGTTTGGTACAACGAAACGGGAACCAATGTTAACGGAAGACAAAAATAGAACACAGCGGTGAAATTCATTTCTATTTCTTTCCAGGAAGTAGTACTAGATTGAGAATCTTCTATTTAAGCTAATGTACAGTTAACGAAGGTTTGTAAGCATGCAGTTTCCACAACAAAACCTGGGTGTATATTTATCTTTCATAGAAGTGGGTTATATGTACTGAGGAAAATAAACAGGCATAGCAAGAATTTTCCATCTTGCAGTACTTCACCAGCACTACAGTAATTCAGTCTGACCTCGAACTGCTTCGATCATATTTGAAGTCTCTTAGTTTTATTTTACCATTTATTTACAACGATGGGCGTTTTTCTGTTTACATTTTATTTCACATATTATGAGGGCCAAGATGTTACCTTGGAAAATTGTCCATAATCTGATTTATATAAGCTTTTGTGATAAATCTATACCGTCAAGACCAAAGAATTATTTCTAGAGCTCCAGTGAAATTTTTTATATCCATAGCGAGATTTGCAGTTTAAAGAATTTTTAATACTTACGGAAACTGTATTTCAGTGCTGTTATTTAACGGTAACCATATACGAACTTTACATTGAGATATGTTGCAGACAGTAACAAGTACTACGATTTAGATGGTCATCTTTCTCAAAGCATCAGATCAGGTAAAAGTACTGTTCTACTAAATATGAATGGGCAGTTCCCCAAACAAAACAAAAATTATCAGTCACACCAAATATTTAGGAAATTTTGCCCAGAATCAAAACTTTTGGCGTGTAACTTTCTGATAGTTTCCGCACCTTGGCCAACAATCTGCATACTGATTACCACAACAGTATTAGGTAAAACCTATCAGTGTTCGGAAAGGGTAGAAAGCAGTTAGACTAGTCTTATGTTCCTAAAGATACTGACGGGGTCAAGAAAGTTAAGCCATATGAATCTAGAAAGGCCTGGCACGTTATGTTCAGAGCGAGAACTTACATAGTCCAAGCCAAGCACTACAATGGATCCTGAGACAGTGTCACTGGAGGGAGTTCCTGGGAAGACGGTGGAAGGACTTGAGGGAAAACAGAGAAAATAGTCTTGGGAAACAGAAGAGCTCGTAGCAAATTTACTACATTCCTTTGTCAATTGACGTGGACAACACACAAAAATAACAAACAGGCCTTGTAGATTACGACGTGCGTGCACTGTTTGTACCCATTCAGATGTATGGGCGGATTCGAGAATTATGAAACCTTGTAAGAATCTTTGCAGTTACATAATCTTGTAATCTGAAGCAGGGGCGTAGCGTGACGGTCGAGAGCGGGCATTCAGGATTATTTTATACATGGGTTTTTGTTACAGTTTTAAAGTAGATCTATTAGTCTATTAATATAAAAAACCAGAACATCGCAATATCTGTCACATTGCTCTGAAAATCTCATTTGCCTTTTGCCCTCAAATAAAAACTTAGGCCTGGACCTACCTCTGTGTTTTATGTCGAGTCGCTGCTCAAATGACAATCCCTTTTCTTTCAGCTCTAAAATTTCAGAGACTGACACAGGCTCACTCTCAGTTGAGGAACACACCCCATCTCCTTGCTGTGCCATGATGAAATTTCACGGGATGCACGAGTGGCGGTTCAAAACTGAGGCTCGAAATAACTTCATCAAATAATAAACTATCGATACCAAGTTCTTTAAATACTGTAGTTCTAGTCGGGAGTTGGGAGTTGTTTTTTCTTCCTTAATTCTTAAGTGATAGATCTCGATTTTAACTTAAAAGAAAGAGAGATAGATATAGACGAAGCTATCTCAACAAGTTGACAAAGAAAGAGGATGCTTCGGTTAGCTTTATTCTACGCTCGCAATATATCGATATTCTGGATCAGTTTTGATCTCGAACCCACCCCCACTTTTTTTCCCCAAAATAGCCCTCACTAGAACTTATTCTGAGTAGACAGGTTTTTCCGCAATCACAGAGTTAGCAAAAAAAAATGCTGGCCGAATGTGAGTCAAACTTATGAGTGGCTGAGTTAAAATCTCCAGGGAATTTCATGACCTGTGAACTCATGTTACAGACCGCTCTTGTCTCCGTTTGTTCTTGATCTTCATCAGGAAAGAAAACAAACAAGCTATTAGCATCCAATAGCTTGCGGCTCAACTCACGTTATTTGCATACAGTATGTGGTATCAAAATTATCAAACTGGCATTCCTTTGGACTCTACCATTTCACATTGGTAAAAGGGGTGTTCAACTTAGACATATCCAAACATTCTTACCCATGATCTGCAAATTGGTATGGTCTTGGACAAACAGAAATCTTCTGCTCTAAAGGTGTAAAGGTGCAATGCTTTTCTTAATTTCGTGCGCTATACTCTCCACGTCCCGTTGCCTCAATAAGACCAAGCGGTGTGACGTCAGAGGCTGACACTGAAGGTTAATAGGCGGCCAGCGTGCGTCCCCAAAAAACATCCCGTTAGGCCAATACATGGAGTAGTTATTATGAGGTTTTTATTCGATTCGGCGCTTTTAAGGTACGCTCGAAGTAAGATTGGATT
The DNA here is from genome assembly GCA_033807755.1 of Ellobium chinense. Classification (NCBI taxonomy): domain Eukaryota; kingdom Metazoa; phylum Mollusca; class Gastropoda; order Ellobiida; family Ellobiidae; genus Ellobium; species Ellobium chinense. The sequence continues at coordinate 637,512 of JAWQUT010000430.1, read as the reverse complement.
ATAAATAACGAGAATTTAAATAAGCGTATGATTTTATTTGGGTGCTTAATCTTTTGCTCACATTTTGGGGCATTCAGTGAATACCTTGAATATTATTACGCTACGCCACTGATCTGAAGTACCTCCTCCCTTTTCCAGCTCCCCCATCCTCTCTCCCCGAGGAGGGGCATAATAGGACACCTCACTCATTTGAATTGAAAAGCACGCTTCAGACGGGAGAGTTAATGTTCCGAATTTCATGAGCTAAACATTCCATTTTACATAGAGACATTGCAAATCGCTAATTTACTATCCATTTTTACTATCCATTCGAACTTCGTTCAAGAAAATTGGTACAAAAATGTCAAATATTTAAAATATGAAAGCAAAGTTGAGGTCTTGTCTACGGCTACCTGTAGGTATGAAGATGGCAATGCTTTTTTTACTGTTGGCTATATTAGGTTTTACACCTCTCATTAACTTATTCAGGGGTCCCATGCCAAAATACTTTCCAAACATGTTGTTTAGCTCTTCCTTCAAATTTTGACACAAAGAAAAATGCCCCTAATCCAGTTAGCTTTTGAGAACTTAGGCAGTGAAGCAGTTCACCTAATATTTTAGGCCTTTTCACTCAATAAACAGGGCAACCTTACCCACCTAGCAACAACCACAAATTTTATACTTGAGTGGCTACACCTCACCTATTCTGAGTCTACATATGTATTTGCACCTATCTAAGCCTTTGAACTTAAAATCCAACCCCTTTCCCCCTCCCCTTGGCCAGCTTTCTGACTTTATAGGGACTATTTAAAATTGTTTATTGAAATGCCAGGTGTTATTGGCATCTTCATACCTGTAGGCCGATGTTGTCTTTCGATGGTAGTTATCAGATGGCGCAACTTTACTTTGAAGAAAATTGTTAAACAGCAGCTTGAGACGTGCATTGTGTGGATTAAACACATCAATGTGACCTGGTCCAGTCCTGGGTTAAAAACTGAATAAAGAGTCCATGTTCGGGAGTGAGATTAAGGCCCATGGTAAAATAAAATTAAAAAAAAAATATTCTCCAATATTTTCCCGCAATGACAGTGTTATGGCCAATGTCATGTTGTCTACTGACGATTGTGTTAGAATCATCTGTCATTTTGCGGGCTCTAACTTGCTGGTTCATGTAATAAATTATACAATATTTATGCATAAAGTGTAGAAGCCAGGACCTCGTGAACTATTATTATGCTGTGAAAGTTCAATTCCTTTACAGTGTCACACTGTATGGAGACAAACCCAATAGGCCTTATTCCAAAGTTTGGTTTGGATAGTTGCTCCCTTTAATAAAGTTTGGCTGGCAGCCTTTACTGGGACGTTTTGTTCACTGTTGGTTTGAACAACAGATAAATATGTGATTCTACGTTATTGTAGCGAGATATAAACAAACACAAGATCGTCTTTTATGTTCGCATATCCCTACACCCCCCCCCCCCCCCCCCCCCCNCACCTCAACAGTTCTATAAAATTTAATGTTATCTTTTTACTTTCCTTACACAAGTTTCTCAAAATACATACTGTAAATTCATATGTGAACATTTTGTAAATGTAATTTATGTAATTCATAATGAAAATGTGCGTTTACAGGTATATTCAAAAGAGAACATTCAATGGATATCAGATTTATTCCTGGTACAACATCAGTCTTGAAAGAGGTTTTCCTCACTAAATTTACTTTGGCCAACAATAGATGAGGATCCCTTTCCCACCCCCTTTATTTGTTTTTTTTTTTATCCTTTGTATTTTAGCTTTATTTTGTGAAGTCGAATTTATAAGGTTACAACCTATAATAATTGTTTTTCTTTCCCAAACTGAACAAGAGGACTCTGAATTCATTCCAAATAACAGAAATAATAATAAAAGTAAGAGCAATTGTTTTTCCTAGTTGCATTTCCTATGTACTTTAGAATGTCATAATTCATAAGTGAATTCAGATATGAAGCCCAATATCATAGTCAATAGGTTAAGCAAAAAGTGCAGTCCCAAATAAACTTCCATTTCATATTTCAACAAAAGTACACTCAAGTTTTGGATAAACACTCTGCAATTTCGTCGCCCCTCCCGCCGCCAACCTTTAATTTTGTTCAAATCATATTGGCTTCTGTCAGCTCCTTACATCAAGGTAATAAATATTACTTGGCTGTCCATCGCACATCGTCCTAGATATTCTGTGTTTTTAATACCGGTATTTAAGGATTAAAAGCAAGTCCTCAGAGTTTGTTTGCTCTTTGTAAATATCCCCAGCCGGTCCTCATGTGAATTCTCAGAACTGAGAGTATCCCACCTGGTGTTTGCATGACCTCTCCATTATAATTATATACCAAAAAAAGACTAAAATAAGTGGTCATTGTATTGTGCATTTGCTTGAATGTCTTTGTGTGCGTGTCTTTGTGTGGACGATTGTTTACATTGTACGGATCTTTAAGGTCTTTGATTAATAAGACGATAAGTAAATGGAATTATCGTCATAATCAAGCTATGAAGGCTGCAGTGATCCCAAAGGACAAACATCGAACAAATCTGATTACAGAACTGAAGTCCTGAGTTATAGGGCCTACTTCCAGGTTTGGTGGCTACCTCAGTCCCATATTTGAATGTCAAGAAATTACAATAGATCATATCTTCTTCAGCTGTGTGGTTCTGCGCACAGTGTTTACTCGACAGTTCATCTCTAAGCAGCTCTTTTGTCTAGTGCCAGCTCCCCTATCGCCATAGGCATATTTGTTTGAAGTGTCTCCCTTTATGTCCTTTCCCCCATTGTCTCCTCTGTCTTCCCACTTGTTTTTTGTTGTTATCTCTGATCTATCTATCCACGATCTTTCTAATTCCCCATTGTCTATCCACACGGCCAAACTAAACCTACCGCCATTAAAAACACTCCACTAGAGGTTTGAATATGCAAGTGTTTTTTCTACTGTTGGCTATAGAAGATTCTACATCCCTCATTAAGGGGTCCCATGGCAAAATACTTTCCACATAGACTGTTTTAACTCTTCCTCCTGATGTTGACACATACAAAAATTCCCCAAGACCAATTAGACTTTGAGAACTTCGGCATTGGATGAGGGTACCTATTATATTTTAGGCCTTTTTACAGTAAACAGGATAAACTTCTACACTCAGCAACAACAACACAGTTTATACTTACGTGGCAAAATCAACATATTTTGAATCTACAAAGTATTTGCACCTATCTCAAGCATTTCTGATTTTATAGGGACTGTTTAAAATTGCCTACCAAAATGCCAGGTACTATTGACATTTTCATATCTAAGATCCTGCCAATAATAAAGGGAGCTAACATAAAGCTACAGGAATTAAAAGGCTCATTTAGCATACAAATAATTCTTAATTTGAGGAGATGACAAGTTGAGTTTTAATTCACCAGTTTTTAGGATCAATAGGTTATATGGCCACGCCCTCTTGCTGCATATTACAATGGAGTTTTTAATTCATTCAATTTTTGATTTCTTCAAATTTCAGCAGTAAGCAAACCGGTGATTTATCTTCGTTTTTGTTTCAATTGGATTGTAATGATGAAGGCTATGGGTGGAATAAGTCGGACATTTTTTTGTGGAGTTAGAGGTGGAAGACAATATCAACAAGAGGCAACAACATTTTAAGAATGTGGAGGGCTTTTGTGTCCCTTGATTTTTTTTTCACCAGTTTAGAGGAATATTAGGGTATAGCTTACAGGGATAGAGTGAAAAATTTCCTTCTTTCCTTCTTAATCCACATCGACAAAATTTTCCAAGTTTTTGTCTCCAGTAAAAGCTTGATCTAGCTGTAGAATTATTTTCTCATTGTAACCATAATTCATACACACTTTTTTGTTTTCTATTACAGTGTATTCTTGTGTAAATTTACTAAGTCACACAGGACTAGAGAGGACTTTTTTAAAACAAATGCTGATCCTCAGAATTCTTTGGGATTTTTTTTAGTAATGTTTGATTGGCATTGCTGTGACAGATATGCTTGTGTAGTAATAGTGTAATTCCATTTCGCTTGCCGTCAGTTACATGCAGAGCCTGTCTTCAGAGGCATAACAAGTGCTTTGTTCAGGGGCAGCATCACAAATGCAAACTCTATACTAACAGATTTAGAGATCAGATGCAGACCATTGCCGCTTTGTATATTAATAGATTTAATAGAAATAGGGACTTGGGACACTCTTATAGAAAGGACAGAAGGGGAAAAGACACAAAAGGGAGGTAGTTGGTCTTTGTTTAGGGTGGAATGACAATGATGATGGAAGGGAGGAAAGAAAGAGTGTGTGAAGCCACCTATTTCTTTATCTGCATTATCAAATGCTATATTTTAGCTCTGCATCTGATTTCGGACTGCATGTTAGTTTACTGTAGAAGTGCATTATTATTGTTTTCATTTGTGAGGATTTAATTTTTATGAATTTTACAAGGTGGGCTTGACTTGTTAAAATTACCTCCCATTAAGAAAAGTTCCAGTCAAAAATTTTATAAGGACTTATTATGAGTGGTAATTTCGAAAAGGAAATCAGATCCGATTATGTTTAGCCATAATCTCTCATCTCATCATTTGGGCGTTACAGTTTAACGCATATTTTTCTATTAGTACAGAGCAGGGTTGCCATTTGGTCACTTCAATAGCAAATTCCATCACTCCCAACTACGGTAGAATTCTGCACTCATACAACCAAGAGGAAATCATCATTTTGGGCTTGCAAAAATCAGATCCTCCCGAGAAGTTATCTGTTATTTTCACAAAGAATAGATTCTCACGGAAAAACACTCCTACAGTATTTGTTTCTTCCAGCACATAGTGAGCTCAAGCATGTTTTTGCACCATTACTAACACTGTTCACTTGTATGTCGGCTGGCTGGTTTGTATTTGTGATGCTTCACAGAAACACTGCACTTAATTCTTGGGCTGGGTAAGGAACTGTTGACAGAAATTGCTGTGTACAGTCAGTACACATCTGTTCTATACAGTATATTTGTCACTGTATTTGTAGGCAGGCATGTCCTCTCTCTGATGGAATCTTGGAAAGATTAGTCTTTTGTTCGTTCACTGAGCACACAATTCCTTGACACTCTTAGACCCTTTGATTCAAAATAGGGTGCACATAAATGGGGGAGTTGACCATCATTCAAGTTTCTCATTAGACAGGTGGTCTTCTTGCTAAGGTTGATGTATTGGAGAACTCTGGTTAGTTTAAAGTTATGTGCCTTGGCAGCAAACCGGTGCAATAGTATAGCACACTTAAAATGCCAGTTTATGTGAATACATATTCAAACTAGAAATTAATCCTATGGCCAGCTGCTTCATAGCCTTGTGAAGTTTCCGATTAGCTGGTTTTTGAGAAAGGGCAGTCGTGGCATGACAGGGAAATATAGAGGAATTATGGACGGTTGCTTCAGTCAGTTGTCACGGTATACTGGCCTTGCCAGATTCAAAGGGATTTTGTTCTGTTAATACCACAGATCGGACGAACGCCCATAAAATGTCATTATCTAACTCTTTAATTACCAGCTTAGGCACCATTTACGTTATTCTAGTTACCATGTGAAAGGGCACAACTTTTATTATAAAAAATGAACAAATGGATCACAAATTTAAATTGAGCGGTAAAAATGATATAGTAAAACTCGGTGGCAGTTGATGGTGGGTGATTCCGTAAATGATTTCATTCACTTCTGAAAATAATGAAAAAAAAATATGGGGAAGATACCGAAAGTTCAAGTGTCACTGGATCCTGACCTGAGACTTACTTTAACATTCAAGAACTAGGGTTACATTTTGTTCAGTTCCTTAGAAATCCTTAAAATCAAGAAGTAGGGACACGTAACATTTTAAAAATAGTGATCTAGTGTCAACTTCAGACAGTGTGAAGGCATCATTCGCCCCTTAACTTTGAAAATGTGCCAAGTGAATTTATTACTCACATGCCAGTCCCGCCTATTTCCTGCACAGAAACTGGGAAGACTTTGAGAAAAATCTTAAACTCCTTCTCAAAATTGACAGATCCACCACCCAAATTTATTATCAGGTTTATTATCAGGGGGAATATTGCCTCCAACTCATGACCTGGTGTAAATTACGATCACAACATATGATAAAAAGTGTACTGTACTACAAAGTGGATTTTAGAATTCCAAGTTCTTTACTCTGTAGACATTTAACACAGCATTATCTATCATCGTGAACTTAGTTTCATCAGATGTTTGATTTTCATATCTGAGCACCATTATCAGTGAGAAAAAATAAGTTTTTATCTCATAAACGTCAACAATGTATGATTAGGCACTTTTGACATGTAGTAGACTCACACAACCCATCAGTACAAGCATAGATTTGTCCTCAGCCATGCATATAAACTCATGAATTATGAATGTCAGTGAGACCTTTAAATTTGAAACACTAGACTAATTACCCAGGAATATTATTGACTGATGTCATCTGAAGCAGGCTTAATATATATAAATTAATATGCAATTTGCATGCAATTCTATTTGATGCTGGGTTATTTGAAAGTTTGAAAGAAATCCAGAAGTTGCAGTTGCGGGGAAAAACGGAAGCAGTAAAACAGTAGCAGTGCTTGGTCGAATTTTTGGTAGGGCTAGAATAGTCATTTCCTTTTAAGAGTCTGTGGGCCTTTTTTCCATTTAAATGATAAACCTGATCTCCTGATTTCCTGTTCTCGCCCCCGATAGCAAATTAAAGAAACAATAGAGGCAGTTATATGAACCTTAACAAACATTTAGTTTTGAAGAATATATATAGTCTCTGTAAATAGACAACGGCCGCCTCACAACTCGGCATTGATGGAAACGGCGACATATCGCATTTCATAGCTTTGTAATGAAATAAATGTCAGTGTTACATGAAATCACTCTCTTAGCTTTATAATGTAACATGATGATGCAGCCAAAGGCTTGTCACCTGAAAATTTCAGTGACTTTCTGTCATCAGCACCATCTCTCTTCACTAAGTTGGCATAACATCCCACGGTTTTAGTTCCCATTCAGTTTGTTCATACTACATATATTTCACAGAACATGCATCTTACAATTCTTTTTTTCTTCTCTTTTTATGTGGATGCGAGACTTGGAACTTAAAGTTAGAGCTGCAGGGAAGACATGGAGTCAGAAAGGTTCAGTGATGCCAAACTGTCAGAATCACTCCTGGAAAATGACTAGCCCACATGATCATCTAGACAACAATGAGATTGAAATTGTACGCTTACATCCCTGGGTCTTAGGAGTCTGGCCGAGACTTTCTTTGAAAGAACATCAGAGGCAAAATGCAAGATAGATGAACCAAGGAGTTGCTGGACTGATTACAAGGGAATAATTCACAGATCCTCTCATTCTCAACAGGAACACAGATATACTGGCCAATGATGGGCAACGTTGCTAGAACTTTTCTTCAGTCCCAGATTCTGAAGAGAATTTTGACATTGCACCAAAGCTGACAGATTGTCCCTCAAGAACTGTAAAAAGAGACAGTCAAATGAATTTATTTACAGAAGTGTTCAGCAACTTTACTTTTACATTTTCAATCACTTTCTCTTATGACGAGTAATTGTTCCATCCTCAAATGTGAACAGAGTTTAAATCAAGCAATTGGAAGTTCTGAAAATGTCCAGCATTGCTAATGAGTTAAATTAAATTGTCGTGCAAATAGTACCCTGAAAATTTTCCCTGAGAATTTAATAGCAGGGCAATCTGCAGATAATTAAATAGTCTGAGATTTTGATCTCCTGATGAACAAAAATGCAGCTACATATCTCCCATATCAATGCGTAAGTCTGTAAATTTCTCATTAAGTCAAGTCTTGCAGCCAGTCAAAATGAGGTTTATGATTCAAGACTAGGAACTGAAATGTCAAGCACAGGTGATATGGGCCTTCTAATCTGGAAATTTTTATTGTTTGTAGAAATTGAAAATAGAAATAACATGTTTAAGAAAATATTTGCTGCATGGATGAAATTAATTTTATTGGTCCTTGTGGATAAATTGAGTCTTTTATGTGGAACATCATATGACTTTGTGTTACTGAAAACTTTTGAAAAACAATTGCAGAGGGGGTCGCTTTACAATAAAAAACAAAACTCTAAATCTCGGCCCAGAATATAGCTCGTTTAAATGTTCAACCTCGTTAGAGTAAAATAAATTAGATCTGTGCTTTTGGATGTTAACAGTAATAGATATAATCAAAGACCGACATTAGCGTCATTTTGAGTGGCTGATAGATTTGTGTTAATTGGCCTTGTGCAGTAACATGGAGACGTGATTAATATGATTACTTTTTTGCTACACAGGACACACATTGCTTGTCAGGTCCTAAATCTTAAATAAAACCAGGTTCTTTAGTCTTTGCATTTATGTAATGATAGCCATATTGTACATGCTTCTGTTCATGTGTGCACTGATACATCTCGTGATCATTGGCTATAATGGTGCCCTTGAAGATCACTCAAAATTCATTTGAACTTGGAATACAATGAGTACTTTCCTTTAACCCAACCACCATGCATAGAATTTCGAGTGATTTCCATGGACACCAAAACTGCACTGACCATCAGATGTCATTGAACTTTGTACAAGATTTATAGATAAGGGATTGAGATCAGAGATTTAATCTGGGTCATCAACTTTATGACCAACAGTAAATCTAACCCTTGACTCCTTTTTCTCCATGTGCTTTATCAGTATGAAAATCCTAAGCCTCATTGAACAGGATGGTCAGCTGGAGAATCTCACCCTAGTTGACGACAGTTTCATGACCACTTGATAAAATCCTGGAACTCTTTACCAGATGTAGGTTACGTGAGTATGTGTAGGGACAAGAATATGGAAGAAAATACACCCTTAGTGGAGTCCTTAAACTGTATCTAAGGACCCTCTCTTCATTAGCATCGTTCCAAACTCTAAACCCTGCCCTTAACACAAACCCAAGCACACAGTTGGAGAGTCATAGAATTTTACCCATTGGATGTAGAACACGTGTATTACAAGTTGTAAATAGAGGTGACAAATAACACATTGGTTTTTTTGCTACCAGTTTACTGTATTCCGGAAACGCCATGCTCTGTATTTACCACGAAAGTCAGCGTTAGTGAAAAGGATATATATATAGAGACACACAGAGTGAAATGTTTGTGCACAAGAATGGCCATAAATATTCTGTCAATCTGATCATGTCTTGTAGAGAGATGTAAAAACTTGCTCTTACTCACTTTAGGATGTCCATAGAGAATTTATTTTTCAAGTTTGGATCTCATATTATGGACTGTTACTGCAGAGGTGTGCTTGGGCACATGGCATTTTCAAATATTGCAGTCGTGGTGCATATTACAAACTAATTGTGAAATGTCACATCTGATTTTAGTTGGCAGTGTGCAATATTACTGTTAGACCAGAAGTTGCCATAGATCATGCTTATCTCTGCCAAAATAGTTCATACAGATACCCAAACTTAGACACAGCCTATATTCCCTCACGTGGCTGCCTGTCAATGTGTGCCTGTTTATTATTGTCTTGCTGCAACATTTCACGGTCATTACTCTCAGTGGTGATCAGGAAAATTGCTTCAAATTCTTGCCCAAATATCCATACTCATACTGCTATCAGCTCACTGAATTTGGGTAATTTTCAGAATCATCATACTTGTTTTGATCGTCAAATGTCACGGCAAGTGTACAACAAACTGAGAACTGACATAGTCACTTTGGCAAGTGGAGATTTACAGTGGAATTTAAAGCACATTTTGTCATTTGTACATTTTATGATGCAGTATGATAGTCACAGCATTGAATAATCTTCCTTGCGGTGATGCAAGAAGGTTGTAAATGTCCAAATAAATACTCATTGCCAGTGTGTATACATGGTAACATTGAATGGCCAGGATGCTGTCTTTGTTCAAGAAATTTGACTCAAATTAGATTTAAATTTTCTTGGTTTACTTTGATTTCTGTGTGGGTCATTTATCTTGAACATCAAAATGAAGCTGACTATGGACTGTAATTGTGAGGTGTTGGATGAGATTTTGAAGATAAAAAAGGCCAGCCTAGCCTAGATATAAAGACACTGTTCCATCATTTTAAACCTCATGATGTGTATAATATTAAACTTAATAGGCAGTGGAAGATATTGTCAAGAATGCTAGTGATCAGCACTTATAAATAACAGCGGCCCTGCATGCTCCCCATGGAGTTGAGAAAGTCCTAGAGTGATACGGCCGGCTGGATAATAATAGTGACAAGTCACGTGAGCGGGCATTAGCCTGGAAACAATACTTATAAACCACATTATTATTATTATAAATCCAATCAATCCACTTGCATTAGATATTGTAAACCATATTGCTTATTACTGCGACATGCTGCAAAGATGTGGAATGCAAGTACATGTTGGTAACAGTCCATATATCATTAACTGTATATCACCCAATAGAAATGTCCAAATTGATCTTTGCATCCCCTGCTGTGCATTCGCTCACTGTAAACCTATTGTGGTGAAAGCCTTGTTGCCGTCTATGAAAACTGCTTCAAATTCTTTCCACCTCTGCCAACCATCGTCATGAGTTTGAGTAGTTTCCATCGATTTCAGAAAGTCTTTTGGCCTTTAGAGGTTTTGTGTGAGTGAACTTCCTGCCAGGATGTGGAGATCACAAATACCTGTCTTAGTAATACTGGTGGCTTGATGTTTGGAACATGAACACGAATTTAACCTATTGTAGTAGGTCGTGTCACTGTTGACTTAAACCATGATCTGTAGGCCTTAGATAGCGTGGAACTTACAGTTAAATTGCAATTAAATGTCATTGCAGTTTATAATTATTGATATATTGAGGCCGAGGAGCCCCTCTCCCCACTCCTCACCTTCAACCCTCCTCCCCAGTGGCAGTAATAATATATTCTAGTGTATTATTTCTACTTGTATACTATACATATCCGAGAACAAAACAAAAGAACCATTTTTGTGTGCATATTTTACTCACTCAGTTTCCTTACCAGCAATGAAAACTTTGGAGCAATGTGGTCAGAGGTCCTTTCTAAAGGTTCTTTTATCATTTGTGAACATTTAGGTAGAATTTCTGTTCTCAAAATCTGCTGGTGTTTTGTTGTTGGTGAGAAAAAGAAGAGGTAGCTCAGTAAACAGTTTTGTTTGTAATAAAATAAAAAGTCGGTGTTTATGTATAGTGTTGTATTCCATTTTCCATATAAGAAGATAGAAATAAAGAAAAACACAGTTCAGATGTTTATAGCATGAAGAGGTCTAATTCCTCATAAAATTATTATTTCCTTCAGTTTTAAGGTCATACATGAGTGTAGAAGTGTTAACATTTTTGATTCACAAAACTTGAGTGCACTGTCATGATTATTTACAATTTCAGCAAGCATGGCTTGCTCAGGTTTTGAGTGGTTCTCAACAGTTTTAACACATCTGGACTTAGAGTAGCCAACAACTGTCGCACACAGACACATTCTCTTCTTGTAACACTTTTACTTATATACATACCTTCACTTGCCTTGAGTTACTTGTATTTTCATTATCGTGACTATTTGTATACAGACACTTCACTTGCTGCTTGGTAGTTGTAGGGTAGAACAGTTCTGGGAATGTCCTTGATGCTGTGATGATGGTTCTGGGAACAGTAGCCAAAGGCATTATCCTTGTAATTAATGCATTACGTTAGCTAGGATGAACGCTGCTAATGGTTGGGATTTTCCGCTGTTACCAATCCACATCAAGGATTATGCATGTAGCCACAGGTCTTGACCAGGTAGCTTTGTTCAGGTTTATGAAAATCACTCAAATTCTTCATAAAAAAAATAAGCAAATCTAGCATTTTGTGTTTGAATGATCTTCATAAACATATTCAAGGGTTTTCAAAATCTGCTGCATCATCTTTAGTTGTGGTACAGCATTGTGTTGAAAACCTAACCCTCTGTAGTAATGTTAATTCACTCTTACTTTAGGGTAACTGTCTGAGGCTTGGACATCTTTAAGCATTAGCTGGATTGTTACCCTTTTTATGCTTATATCTATTGTCCATTAAGTTGCCTACATTCCTCTAGAAACTGTCTGGTGATATACTGTTAATCGAGGGGTTAAAGCAAGAATGTCATATCTGCAAAAAATTCATGTTTTTAGTTGTCATTAGTAATTTTTCATATCTGCAAAAATGAGGCGATTCAAGTTCTTAAATTAAATCTCTGATTTCACAGCTTTCATCACAAATCCAAACTTGTTTATCTCAAAACAGCATTCTTGCAGATATGACATTATTGCTTTAACCCCTCGTCATGTCCTCAATGGATGAATGTTAATGGTCTCTATCAATATCAAATCATGAGCTTTAACTCCTTCACTGTTGATGACAAACATGTATGTTGTTTCTCTTATTGGTAATATCTTAGAGCTCTACATCCAGTGCTTAATGTAGGGTAAGGGACAGCACTGTTATTATGGAAGAGTTCTGATATTATGTTGTGAAGAGATTAATATGATGAGTCCATCATGTGCTTTGCTACATTCCAGATGTGTATTTCTATGAAAGACTTTGGTCCTTCTCCAGAAATCAGAATACAATGTTCCACTGTATATGATATTATGAAATGTTATGAGGTGTTATCTTTCTGGATTATCCAAAGCTAAAATGCACTATCCTAACCCATGTTTTCAGTGTGGATTGTGTGGTTTAGCTTTAAGTTGTTTTGGATAGATAATACCTCTTTGATCTGAGCAATTCATGTTTATGAAAGAAAATGTAATATATCATTGAGGAAACACGGTATTTATTCCTCAGAGGTGTTTTGAGGGATTTTTATGAATCATTCCTCAGAGGTGTTTTGAGGGATTTTTATGAATCATTCCTCAGAGATGTTTTGAGGGATTTTTATGAATCATTCCTCAGAGGTGTTTTGAGGGATTTTTATGAATCATTCCTCAAAGGTGTTTTGAGGGATTTTTATGAATCATTCCTCAGAGGTGTTTTGAGGGATTTTTATGAACACCAACACATGTCACTGTAATTTTTTTATCCCAAGAGGAGGGGAGGAGGATGGAAACGTAGGTTCTGTATGCTTGCTGTGCCCTGAGATAATATGAAGTTTGAATCTTGTGAACATTGGTCATAATTCTGCTGTATCAGGTTTACTTTTTGTCTCATGTTCCTCGATTTAGTGTCCACGCAGTTATGTTATTTTATCTGCTACAGTAGCCCTATTGGCTGTGCACACTGATGTTGAAATCAAAATAAATAAAATTGAAATTGAATGGTACTGCACAATTTGCTGTGAGTTCCTTCGGTTTATAAAACAAAACATTTTCTTTGATACCAAAGGTTTGATTTGAAGAGCTTTTTAATACGTGTTGCAAGATGTTTGCCAAAATAAAGCGCATCTCCTGTCGACCACAAGATCAGTAATTTGTTACTTTAGTTTACTAGTGTTGTATTTCCAACTGGTAAAATCTCGGACCCTCCCAAGCTAAGATTGGGTTTAGATTAGGGCTAGAGGTGGGTTAGGAGAGAGAAAGAATTCATCTCTTCCCTTTACCTCGCTTCTAATCCTTTCCCTGTCTTTAATCTTAATCTTAACTCAAGAACGTGGTGGAAGAGTCTCAGAATTTTGCCAAGTGGCCATTTTACTCTTTTTTTTAAACTGGAGTAGCTATAAGTCATCTGTTCTTGGTCACACAGTGGAGCTCTCCACCAGTTATTAGTATTCTAAGAAAGGATGCGACTTAAGCCATATTTTTAGTAGTCCTGCAAAGCACAAAGAGCATTTGCATTATGGGTAGTCAGTATACACATGTATTGCAAATTGGTAAAACACAGTTCTATATTACTAATTTGCACTCTTGCTTGTTATGCATTTTGACAACGTGATCACCGATACCAATATTTGTTCTAAATTTGTTATCACTCTGTGAATGTGCGTGAAAATGTGAATGTGTAAAATGGTAGCGGATCTATTTCATGAGTTAAAATTTTGTTTCTCGAGGTAGAGGGGCAAATCGAGCAGAAAGCCACATCAGTTACACTAAATTCTGAACAGCTCTGGTTCCACAGCAAACCGTTTCACTGTATTTTTGAAAAAGAGAAAACAAATTTGCTTTGAAGTCGAAGCCTTTTCAGAAATTTACATGGTTTTCTGCTGGCCATGCCCATAGATATATAGCACATTTCCACAAGCGTTAGGTCAAATACTACTTTATAGTGCTTTAAGAGAGAAACAACTCTCTGGAATGATAATTTGGAATTAAAATCATCCCGTTTTTATTCTAACAAGTCCCAATCTGTGTTTTAACACTTTGCTGCCACCTTGTGAGTATGTCCCATATATATTATATGTATCACTGCTGCTGAAATGGCTATACATCCTAGTGACAATAATTATAGGGATAATAACTAGGAATCCTGACATAGTGGATGGTGAAGTTATGCTTATTTCCTATGAACTTGGCATGTTTTCCACACAATTTCAAAGCCAGTGTCATAACAAACCAGCAAAGCTGCTGTGGCAGCAAAGTGTTAGACAGAGGTTTCCTAAGAACAAATTTTTAACCAATTAGGACCGTGAAATTCCCAGGTGGCTATTTATATATAAGAACTGACTTAATGTATGAAATTGCATGCTTCTATTTTAAGCCCTTTGGAATTTATAGCATAGTAGTACATTGACAAATTAATATACAATGAATGACTGCTGGCGTAATTGTGCATTCAAACATTTATTTCACAATGTAATCACCACTGTAAATAGTAAGTTGAATAGCACTGAAACAGTCTTAGCTGCTGCCACATTGTCAGAGTTGGTGAGACAAAGTTAGACCTTGCTGATCAGGCAAATTGACATGAAGGCAATTCTAGCAGGAAACCATATCAGATATGCAAATGGCTGAAAAACTTTGAATTACAGCAATTGGTTTTGAATATTTCTGACATTCCTTCTTTAAATAGAAACTGAATCAGGTTGCTGTAAAGTCAAAGCTTTTCACAAATTAGCTGAATTGACATGGCATTCAGGTGGAATTGTGCCTTAATAACTTCGTCACCTATAAGAGAGAATAACTCGTTAAAATTTAGTGTAAAGCCAACAGGAAAAGAACTTATCAATGAAAAAAGCTTAGGAGAAACAGTATTAGTAATCAAGAAAGATAACAGGAAATGCATAAATGGTCTCAACGTTTTGCTAACGCCCTCAGTAGAGGAAACAATAACACTGCCCCACCTGGCTAGCTCACTGAGTGCCCTTCTGATGGCTTTAGATGAAACATTAAAATTCCTGCATCTTTCCTCATCTTTTTATTGGTTGATCATAAAATTCTCAATATTCTCAATAAACTTTTGTTATTGATGAGTTTGATGAGTTTTCATACCGTCCATTTTCACACGTTTAACGCTCACTAGCAGCCGCTTTGCTTTTGCCCGAGTCACCATAAGATTTTTTTGTATCATAATGTAACCAATATTTATTTAGCCACTTCAAGGTATCAAGCTTGTATGTTCTTGAAGTATAATCCTTGGGACAATCCCAAGGTAAGCTTGGCTTAAGGTAAATAAAAGTTAGAGTTAGGGTTAGGAGTGATTTAGCGAAAAGAGGGATTCTCTAGACTTTGTCCAAGCATTCTCTCAAGAATGTTTTCACTTTCCTGACCCTGACCTTGACCCTAACACTAATCCAAGTACACACTGGGAGTGTCTCAGGATTATATCAAATGGACATGGATCATTTGTAAATTGAGGTGATGATTCTATTCTTGTATTCATGATAGACCTACGTTCATTTTGACCAGACTGTAGAGCTGTGAATATTGTATAGCTGTAATTCATTCCTTGTTGTTGTTGTTGTTTTTGTTGTTTTTGTTGTTTTTGTTGTTTTTGTTGTTGTCGTCGTCGTCGTCGTCGTCGTTGTTGTTGTTGTTGTTTTTGTTGTGTTTGTTGTTGTTGTCGTCGTCGTCGTCGTCGTTGTTGTCGTCGTCGTCGTCGTCGTCGTCGTTGTTGTTGTTGTTGTTGTTGTTGTTATCTGATTGTGCATGCTGAAATATTGACATGCTTTTTAGCACTATAAACACAAGGAGACATAAATGATTTTTCTTCAACTGACATAAGTATAAGATTGTAAGATGTAACAGCGGCATGAACGTTTGTTGAAGTCTCTGTCCTCACCTCTCCCCCAT
>JAWQUT010000430.1:568253-606331 GCA_033807755.1 Ellobium chinense | reverse complement strand
GGGGGGGGGCAGGGTGATGGGTAGAGTAAGGGAAGAACGAGCACTCTTGACCAACATCATTGTCTAGGAACTCTCTTACGTGTGCTTTCTCCCTCCTTTACCCCTAAATCTAAACCAACCAGAGACATGCTATAAATGTAATATAATAATATAATAACTTCATATAACTCAAACTGGGGCAACTAAGAATACTGACAGTTGATGTGCGTGCACCACAACAAGCCGACAATTAAAAAAATATTTTATCTCCATATTCCCATTACGCCTATAGTAACTGCCCACCCCATGGCAGCGAGGCGAGAGCCCTCTTGCCTCGTTAGCGGTATGGCGGTCACTCGCCAGCTGTGTTACGCCTTGCTCCGCTTGGCCACGCAGTCTAGCTATTTATAGCACGTCTGTGAAACCAACCATTAAGTGGGAGAGTTACTGGATACTACGCCGATCATCAACAGCATTATCATTGCACCACCACTACCAAACATTTTGGTGTCAGCACCATAATTACCATCACCACAGTCACCTCCACTCCACCTTCACCATCGGTGCCATAACATCACCAGCGCAACCATCATCAGTGATTTGGCATTATCCAACTATCCTTAGGGCAAGGCCATCACCACCACAACCACTACTACCTATATCCTCACCACCACAACCACGTTCATCATCACCACCATCATCACCATCACCAACACCTTTATCATCACCACTATCACCACCTTTACCATCAGTACCACAGCATTACCACTTTTATGATCACCATCACCACTTTTACCATCGACACCATCACCACCATCACCATCTTTACTAGACTGTCCCTTTCACCATCACTATCAACTTTACCATCACAACCATCACCACCACAACCACTTTTATCATTATCATCTCCACCACTACCAACTTAACCATCATCACCATTGCCACCTTTACCATCATTATAACGACCGTCACTACATTTACCACCACCATCAGCACCACTACCACCATTTTTACCATCATTATCGCCACCGCCACCATTATCGCCTTTACCATCGTTATCTTCATCATTACTAGATCTACTACCTTTACCTTCACAATCACTTCTACTTTCACGGTCACAATCAGAGAGAGAAAGAGAAAAAGAGAGTGAGAGAGAGAGAGAGAGAGAGAGAGAAGAGAGAGAGAGAGAGAGAGAGAGAGAGAGAGAGAGAGAGAGAGAGAGAGAGAGGGGAGTTCAGTACCATTCTGTCGCTGGAATCAGTCTAGATCGCTAGTCAGCGCAAATGCAGCGCAAAATTATATAATTTAAGGTATCTTTAAGGCAAGGGAAGGCAGATTAAATGATAGCAAAACAAGGTATCTGTAATCACAAAACTTGTTCAGGTATTTGCAATAATTATATTCCATGTAACTCGCAACTCAGACATTCTACAGTATTGCAACAGTATTGTCAATGCCTTTTTTTTATTTATTTTGCCAGTTAACAACTCTGATTTGTTAGACTAACAGTTCAATGTCTTTGATAAAACTACGGGAACTTAGGTCTAAAAGTGTGGAAAATCTTTATTTTCTTTGGCCTCATTTGAAGTGGACCAAATTACTTAGGGGAAATTCCATAAGTACAACAGCAGTTTTCAACCTGTGGCAAAAGATGACCTGTGACCCTGTGTGTAATTAAGCACTATTTACGCTTACAATTAATCCACCGGGAAATACTTCGGTCTGTTAAAAAGCATTGCGTCATTTTAATACTCTCACTCAACTCTTCACGACCTAGAGGAAGAAGTCGAGGTCATCAGCGGACCAATCAAATCGCTTCGAAGTGGAGGCGTGTCGTGTCAACACAGCATTGTCGCGGAATGAGGCGAAAAGTCAACAAAGGTACGACATGGTAGACGAATAGAGGTTGGCCTAGCTACGCACAGTATTCATTGCTTACTTGTCCATTTAGCCCACTGATAAAAACCGGTGATCAAGACAAATCTGTCTTTCAGTCATCTCAGTTCCTGGGCTGGTAGAAAGCGGAAAGGTGCGGTGGTACCCCAACTGTTCACTAGACTAGTATCATAGCGCTCCTTTTAGCAGTGCTTCACTTCAAGCCTGTCGACGTTTACGACTTACGCAAGTTACAATAACGGCCACCGTATTGAGGGCAGACATCTACAGGGTAAGCGAATGACCGATAAAAAGTGTCTGGACTATAGCATAGGTCAACGGTTTAGTGTAGTCTTGTAATGTAGACCAGTTTAGGTCTCCAGTTCAGTTACCGACACAGATTCTGTCATCATAGATTCATTCATAGCCTAGCCTAGGCTACAAGATGATTGATAAGTCGGTCAAACAGCAATTTCTAGAGATGAGACAAATGCAAACTCACTGACGGCAGACAGGTGGTGTGTTGTGGACAGGTAGGCAGTACTCTAGCAACTCAGTAATCTCAAGAGATGGCATATGGACCTGAATAACCATGGATAAAGATTTATAGCTCCAGATGGATGCTGTGCAAGGTTGTAGACTTGTTGTCTAGTTACCTGTTTTCTTTTTTCAGGATCTCATAATGTGTCATAAATTGTTTATTTCAGATTGTTTATTTAGGCATAAGCCAACCACACAATCATTGTCAAGGATGTATGTAGAAGAGAAGATCCTACTCAGTAATGTTTATCATTATGATTCAGCAATATATTTTCCAGCTGTTTTGGTCTTTTCTGAAATTATATGTGCCTTCTTCTAAGAATTCTCTCATATCTAATTTGAGAATGTTGTCTTTTTTACTGAGAGAGGCCATTGAGATTCCAAGAAACATTACAGACAAAAAGGAAAAGCGAAGAAAGTGATACCAAATTGCTTTCTGACATTTTGACAAGCTCAAATAAATTAGTTACAGTTAAATAATCTGTGTGATTTGAGGCTTGGGGAGGACAGCCCTGCTTTGATATTCTAAATTCTTTTTGGGATTTGAAATTAATGAAGCCACAATAATTTCAGAGGATATTTATGAAAAGTGAGTACTGTCTCAATGTAAAATAATTTTTTGTTGTGGACTACTTAATATGGTTTACATGAATACTGAGTTAAAAGTGAGGGTTTCTTTGAGGCTCAACGCTTTTATTTTTTTTGTTAGAAACCTTAGTAAAGTTTTCTCTTTTAAATGTCATTTAGTAAGTTGGTGAAATGATGTAGTCATACGCAATTGTCTGAATTGTAGGTTTAATGATTATGAAACTTATAAACCAGTAGTTTACAGGCATTTTAGAGGGAAAGAGATTCTCTAACTTCAGTCAACTGGGGTCAGTTCATTCACAACAAATTTCTTGGAGTGTCCAAATGATGTCATAAAGCTTCTTAGCTACAGGTGGGCAAGTTTAGTCAGACTCATTATTAACTCATGATCAGGTGAATTAAACATTTTTTTTTTCTTTTGTGTGATTGATAGCCTATGCAGCTTTTTAAAAAACAACACTAAAAAACCCTCTAGTTTGACCAGAATACTCATGAAATTACAATTTTAGCCTTCATCTTTTTAATAAATTAGTTTCATCTAATCACCAACAATCAAGCATCAGAGAAGTTTTATAGGAAATGCTTAGATCTCTTCACTACAGCTTAGATGTTGGTAGAAATTCACCCCTCTTCTTACACTTTGCCCTAGAAAGAAAAATTCTTTGGGCTACATATTTGATTAAATTATATCTTGAAATAAAATTATGAAAAAGGTAGCAGCCCATAAAGAGAAAGAAAAGAGAGTGCTTAGCAGTGTGAACAGTTACTTCAGGGTTGTGGGAAGGAGGAGGGAAGGGAGAGAAATGGTGATCAACACAAGACACTAGCATTTTCTTTAATTCTTATTTCTGTTTGACCATGAAAGTTCTTGATAAAATGAAGAATGATAAGTGGATGTTTTAGAGCTTTCTTGCATTCCCTCTACCCATTGACAAAGTAACTTAACAGATTCATTTCAGTGGGCCGCAAAACATATAATAAACTTCAAGTCAGCAATCTTGGTAGAATACTTATCTTGTCGGTGAAACTAAAACTAGATAAGGATAGCAGAAAAACAACCCTTCAAAAAATGCATTCCAAGTTAAGGAGTAGCCACCATCATCTAGTCCAAATGGTCACATTTTACTTGTCCTGCAAAACGTCACCTCACTTTACAAGTGTTTAGGATCTATTTGGTATAATCCGTGCAGTGTCCTTAGAATAACTCGGGTCAGTTCTATGGAAGGGTTAGGAGAGAGACAGTATCTTTTGGAGAGTCCCTAGACAATATCTAAAACCTCTCCTCTTTCCTGACCTTCCTCGTGATTCTAACTGTGTCCTTAACCCTGACCTAAGCTGACCTTATGGGAGTTGTAGGATTATGCCAAATGACATGTTTTTCGTGACAACGCAGGGACCAAACAAATGCAGCCATGGCAATATCCAGTAAGGAGGTCAAAGTAGATCACCCCCGCTAACACTAAGACTTGTTAGTTGGAATGATCTACTTTGCTTTCCTTCTGTGTATGGTCTCTGATACAACCAGGGTTTTATGTTAGCCTAGGCAACTTTGGCCATGTGATTCTTCTTAAGTTCTGGATACAGCCACATATTTTATGCCCCATTAACCCGTTATAGCTGTTTGCTTAGCTTGCAGGTTTAAGAATATGTCCCACTTAGTGGCAGAAGAACTATATGATGTGCCCAGGGGTGGAGTAAAATTTGGAACCCCATCCTTCACTTTGTCCACCATGAAATTGTGAATAGCAACATAAATTATAGTAAGAATTTTGTTACAGCAAAGAGATGAGAGCTACATGGTTGTCTCATAGATGGTTTGGGGCAGCATATAAGGCTTGTAGTGCTTTTAAAAAAAAGAAGTAATGTTTCTTTGTCTTCCAGGATTTTATCAAGCAGTTCTCCAGATAGGGATTTGGTATATGATACCTTAGTTTACAGATAGCAGTGACCACATAAGAATAATCACCAAGGATAACAACAAGCAGCATCTACACCATCATCAATGACAGATAAAACAACAACAGCGACCATGAATGGAGCCGTGGTGAATGGGCCCAGCGCCGCAGCCACTGGTGACTGTCCATTCAGGCAATGGAGACGGCCAGATTTGCCCAACAAATGCACTTTTCAGCTGGACACGCCACTTGAGAAGTCCCCCCACAGACACTTCAGACTGTGAGTTGCTTGTAATTATCAATTAATACACAATCAGGGTTTTGATAGCAAGGAGATTGTCCAATAGATAGAGGGTTTGTTTCTAGGAATGAAATGTCAAAAGTTCAAATCCTGTTAACAGTGTGTGTCTCCTTGGGTATTTGTTGTGTAGTCTTATATCACTGTTATGGATATCCTGGATTCCACATATGTAGCCAGAACACATTAACACGTACATAATGATTACAGAAACTGTTATATCTCTGTCTGAAGAATAAGTTATTCAATTATGGAAAAGGTTGTCTGTCAAAGAGATTTGATGAGAATTGAAGTTAGAAATATGTAGTAATCCTGTCTTAGATACATAATATGTGAAAACGGACAGTAAAGTAACAACTAATTGTATTTTCAGATAACATTTTTCTAAAATATCACCCTCCCCCCCACCAACCCACTCACAATATAAAAACAACAAACAAAACACTAAATAGTAGCTCAGTGCAAAATTTTGAATGTAAAATGTACTGAATTAGAAAATGGTAGTGTGCATCACAGTAATCTGCAAAGGAAGATTAGTCTTTCCTCTTACTAGTTCTGTGAAATGCTATGTGAATGAGCTGTGAGCTGTTATTCGCCTCTTTTGTCTTTCCAGGAAGTCACGCCCCAAAATCCTTCCGAACATTCTGTACAACATTGGAGACACCCCATTGGTCAGAATCAACAACATCACTGTCAAGGAAGGAATTGAGTGTGAAGTTTGTAGGTGATCTTTTCTCCTCTCCTTCTCTCCATCCCTACAACTGTGGCATTCTCTTCTCTTCCTCATTCCTCCATCCTCCTTCCAAGTTTATGACTGTAGAGAGTACTGCCACTATCGGGAAAACAAAAGATAGATTCATTTTTTTTTTTTTCATAGGCTTGTAAACTTTCAGAATGGGAGGATTGCATAACATGCTGTAACTAGGATTCTAATTTGTAATTACTGTTGTTACTGTGAAGTTCATGCTTTTGTTTGTGGGCTGGAACTTTAGTCAACCACAGTCCCCTTCAAAGAATGGGGATACATATACATTCTAGTCTGATAGTCGAGTTAGTATTTTTACAGAGGAGAGCTGTCAAAGCCAAAAAAAAAACTACATTGAATAGCTAATATACTCATGTTGAAAAATTATGTATGCATTTTCGCTTGGTTTAAAGGCAGTATTTTGTAAAGCTTTCTGTTGGTATGTAGCATAGCACTGTTAGGCCAAATAAAATAACATCATCCGTGAGGAGGGGATCGATTCAATCAAAGACAGCAACCATGTAACTTTTAATGCATGTCCATCACACCTCGAAGACCTGTCAGTGTCAACAGCCTAAGCGAGGTCTGTTTTCTTTCCAAGAAAGATTTCAACAACCAGTGGAAAGGACCTTTTAACAGTCTAAATGATGAAGGTGCTGATGATTAATGAATATAGTCAAAATGCACTTACATAAAACTGCCAATGCTCTGCACATTTTTTAAATGTCATTGTGTACAGAATGAACATACTCAATGCAAATGCTAAGGCCATGATGTATCATGGGAGTTGTAGGATTATGCCAAATGACATGTTTTTCGCGGTGGTATGTGGTGACCATATGTTTGTCAGTAATGTCCCTCACAGTCATTGCTGTGACTTCACAGAGAAAGGAATTAAGTTGTATCATCTTCTGTAGCACACAGCAGTGGTTGAGTGCAGTGTCCCAGTGCTCACCAAAATCCAGATTTTACATATGAAGACTACATTTGATACAAGTTTTTGCTTGGTACAAAATCTGAGATTGGTTAATAACAGGAAAAAAACATTACATGTTTTCATTATTGACATTTTATGAAGTGCTTGAACAAATGCCTGTTATTCTGTGATATGTGCTTCTAATGGTGGATGATATAAAGCAGTATTTGACATTTTTATATTCTACCTTGAAACTACTGAAGCTAGAGGTCTGAGATATTGACACAATATGAGCAATGTTATTGGCAGATTAAATACATCAAAATCCAAATTTCCACCAGAGTGGCTATGATCAGGGTATTTGTGTCCAAGCAATGGCATGTATTGATCAATCTCAAAATGACATTATAAACACTTTCTCCACAGTGGCAAAATGTGAGTTTTTCAATGCTGGTGGATCAGTGAAGGACCGTATTGGATATCGGATGGTGGAGGATGCAGAGGAGAAGGGCTACATAAAACCTGGTGATGTGCTCATTGAGCCTACATCAGGAAACACAGGTGGGTGTGACGGCAGGTAGAGATATGTCTTGGGGAAGGGGTGTTGTGGGAGGCACAGTTGGAGAGAGAGAGATGATACTTTTGATGATCAACAGTTTAGATGTCAGTATTTGGTGTTGCGGTTTCATTTTCGTACTTTCATTGTAAGCAATGGCAGTTTGTCTGACTTAGATTCCCTGTTCCTGCAGCCGTGTTGGAAAGTATCAAAAACCCTTGAACTTTTTTAGATTTCTGGTTGTATACACAGCTGCTGGATAAAAACATATTTGCAAGAAAACTGTTTCACCTCAGAGATGTTCTTTTCTCCTGTCATGAATTAGTAAAGATGATGTTGTTTCACTCTCATTTTTCAATGAAAAATACAAATACAGTCATACTATGATTAGATCATAGCTTGTTGGCATTCTACATTCTAGATTTTTAGATTTGTTCACTTTCAAGAAATTTACATCAAAGTTGAAATGCAGCATTTGCCTTTCCTATGTTCAGCAGCGATGGCAGGTTTTCACCCTCAAGTTTGTCTGAGCTAGTGTAAGGTCTGTCACACAAACACACTGACTCAACAAACGGCATGATCCATGACTTATCAGAGTAAAACTGCATTGTCGAGGAGAAATGCTTGGGAGTGAATTTGTATTATTGGTGTATGACAAAGCAGGAAATATGTAATAATAGAGCTGGGATGACTTTTATCAGACCATGACTGTGTTTTCATGGATGACTGCACATTGTCTAAATGAAGTTACGGTATTGAAAACATAAGGTATTGAATTTTCAGGAGTGTAAGAATGGGTAGCTTTTAACACTGTGGTAATGTTGAAGTTTGATATGGGCCAGAACTGGGGGTGGGTGGTGGAGATGGGATGGGGAAGGGGTGGAGGGAAGGGTGTGGGCTCAGGTGTTTTGATTGTAGGAGTGTAGTTAGGGACAGTATATGGAATTATAGTTAGTGGGGAGTGTTGTAGGAGGGAAAAACCAAGTAGTGAGAGAGGAGTGGTTACACTATTTAACCCCTAGCACTTGTTGAGCTTGTAATCATTGGTTATTTGCTGAATGGCGTTTTTCTGTTTGCTCCTTCTCTGTGTGCTTTGACCAGCCATCCGTGCAGCGTAACATGTGTTCAGCAAAGCACCAGGTGTTGGATCCTTGACATTTCATGCCCCGTGTTACCTGAATGTGCATGCATTTTTATATAATGGATTGAATACGTTAGTGATAAACCTGATAACACAACAGCCCCATGCACAACTTTGTTAGATCATGGCGTTCAGCTTTTTTTAGAAGGAAAGGACCAGTTGTGTGTTTTGTCACCCAATAAAGGCCATATTTTAACATAGATGAATGGTATATTACAAAAACACAACCTGTAGTCTGTAGCAACTTTATTGGCTGTGCTTTAAACCTTACCGTGGAGGGGGGGAGAGAGAGAGAGAGAGAGGGGATACTCAAATTTACACTGAAGTTGATTATTGAGTATGTGTTTCTGTCCACCCCTGCCCCAGCATAACAACTGTAGTTTCTACTTATTAATACTTTCCCATGTACACAAATTTTGATGATGTCATGCGGTAGCAAAATTTTGTATTGTTTCTGGACTGGGATTATAAATAGCCTTAGGTGGACTGAACTTTTTAGTAAAATATTTTTCTCTTGATTCAGTGATTCCAAATGGCAAAACTTGAAAGCCATCATGATGACCAATATATCCTTTTGTACCCTCATGCCATATTTGAAGTCTGTAGCAGTGTTAGTTTGTCCACAAAAGTGCTGGCCGGGACTCCGCAGCCAACTGTGTAACAATACTTACTGGTACAGTATCTATTGGGATATTTTTTTTTATCTCCTTCTCATTCCGCTCCTCCTCAGGAATTGGGCTGGCTCTGGCGGCTGCTGTGAAGGGTTATCGTTGTATCATTGTCATGCCAGAGAAGATGAGCATGGAAAAGGTAACATTATTGTCATCATCGGCATCATCATCGTCATATCATCATCAATATTATCTATGTAAAAGAAGCAGTTTTAAAACTCTTACTTCATCTCATAGAAATTTTAATGAAATTCCAAACCAATATTTTCAATGACAGGTCCGAAGGGTTCAATTCTATGGCTATGGTAATAAAGGAAGAGTGAATGCATGCTCGATGAAAGCAGTCAGATCGAGGGAATGTAACATTTTGAAAACAAGATTCAGTATGAGACGATAAAATAATCAGTCACAGGTCGAGATTTAAGCTCACATAGAGTGCTAAAGTAATGAGAAATGTTAAGACATAAGGGGAGAGAATGAGGTGGGACATGTGGGAGAGAAGCTTTGAGGATGCTGGGGGTAAAATTAATGAGGGGAAAATTACATTTGGATTATTGATTTTATGTTGCTGTGACTTAGGCAGACATAAAGTACCTTTGTTTGAGGTTGGTTAAAATCTTGTGTTAGAATACTGTGCTGCCAGCAGTGTTTCATTCTCAGTATTGTATTTTCTTTGCCCAGGTTGATGTGCTTCGAGCCCTCGGAGCTGAGATTGTGCGAACACCAACTAGCGCTGCCTTTGACTCACCAGAGTCCCACATTGGAGTGGCCAGGAGACTGATGGAAGAGATTCCAAACTCACACATTCTAGATCAGGTGGGAGAGAAATACGAAAATTAAAAAATGTATGCTGCCGTGAAAATAATGTGGGTTTTGAGTAGCATGAGTGTTATCAAGCTGTTTGTATAAAAATCTTGTAAACACAGTTTTCGGAGCCTTTAAAAAAAATCCTTAATATTGATATTTCACTCATCAGGGTTCTTCAAAAGACTCTTCCCCCGTCAGTTTCTGTGAGGCATATTAAATGAGCTTACTTGTGGTTTTCTTAGAGTTTTTTCTTCTTTGCATGAGATGATTCCTGCCACTTCAAACAAACATATCCCAGGCCAGAATAATTTTAATCAGACATTTTTTTTCATCTAATGAAAGTATACACTTTAAACTTTCACGTCACACCAATAATTTAGCCAAAAGGTAACTTACACCTCATATTGACTGGCTGAAAGATAAATAGACTAGAATCAAGTTGTTGGCTATGAAACACCAGATGAACATACTCCATGAATTTCTGTTTCTCTCCTTGCAGTATCGCAATGCCAGCAACCCGGTTGCTCACTTTGATGCCACAGCCGAGGAAATCCTTGATGCTTGCGATGGTATGTCTTACTTTCTAGCAACACTGGCAATTCTGGTTGTTCGCTGTATTTGATTATTTTGATGCTTTTTGGGTGAGAAGTTGGGGGCTAGAGCTCTAGTGCATTCGGGAAGTGCTGTCCTGCTTTAAAATTTGATAACAATCGTGAAATCAGAAATTCTAGGAATTTTGTTGTTATCTGAGTACAGATCACACAAGAATGATTTTAACACACTTCAAACCATCATAATTATGTTACGGCTAGACCTATAGCTTTTCCTCTTGATTAACAAAGCTGTTCGGTATTTGGCTTATTTAAGCTATATAAACCCAATATATCTTGAGAGAGAGCGAGATAAGCCCAAGAGATGAGAGAAAGTTGAACACAGATGGGCAGGCAGGCAGGACAGCAGGACGGCAGACTGAGAATATTTTGCTTTGGTTATTTTGTTTATATGTTGTTACACATGCATTGTGATTGACCATTGGCTAAAATAAACTAAACTTGAAACTTCAAACTATACAAAAAGCAAATGCAGCTCTCTGGTCAAAACTTGATTGACCTTACAGCGCCAACCACCTCCTTTTTTCATAAAGACATAAGTACTCCCTTTCCTGTAATCATAGTAAACACCTTTTCAATACACCTCAAATATACCAGTGTTGTTTGTTGCACTAGAATAATGATCATTGGTGGAGAGTTGAGTTTCTGATGAGAAAGCTGAGCAAATAATAAGCCTAGTAGAAATATTACAGGGATGCCGTTCTTCAGAGAAATCTCTGAAATCGGAGAATGTTGTCTCTGTTGTTACTTGTGTCCGGAAACAACATAAAGACAGCCCCATATGAACTCTGTTTCCTGACTCAGAAGCCTGCAAAGAGTTGTTCTACTAATCATCACTGTTGTCATCTCAGAATGTTATCTCCCAGGAACTTCAGAGAATTGAGTGAAACCAGAGTGACGTTCCTGTTATTAATTTTAGCTCAACTTGATTGTCAGACTTGTTATGGTTTGTTTTGGTCATCGTGACTGTTTTTGTCCTCAGGAAAGATTGACATGATAGTGGCTACTGCAGGCACAGGGGGGACAATTGCTGGAATTTCACGCAAGATCAAAATGAAATGCCCAGATTGCAAGGTGAGTTGGGTGGTTGTTCCCCTTGCAAAAGGTCCTGTTTTCAGGTCTTTGACACCTATTGTTTTTTCTTCTTTTGGCCCTATTAACATTTTGCGTTATTCTAAATATACCACTGTGNCATTTTGAGAAAAACGCATTTGAAGTTTTGATAGCGCGTTTATACAAGGCTAAGATGACCATCTAGAGGTGCCTTTCAGGGCATAAAACGGATGTTTCTGGCCTCAAAGGTTATTTTTCTCATAGCAGAAGAGGTCAAAGTGTCTAAAAATACCAAAAGCCCAATTTCAATATTTTAACCCCTAGACCCCCTTTTCAGAAGGCGCACCCCCCCTTAAGCTATATAAACTCAATATATCTTGAGAGAGAGCGAGATAAGCCCAAGAGATGAGAGAAAGATGAACACAGATGGGCAGGCAGGCAGGCAGGCAGGCAGGATGGCAGGCCAAGAATATTTTGCTTTGGTTATTTTGTTGTTACACGTGCATTGTGATTGACCGTTGGCTAAAATAAACTAAATTTGAAACTTCAAACTATAAAAAAGCAAATGCAGCTCTCTGGCCAAAACTTGATTGACCTTACAGTGCCAACCACCTCCTTTTTTTTTATAAAGACATAAGTACTCCCTTTCCATTTTTTAACCTATAATACATGTCTTCCCCATACAAATATTTCTGATTTCCTCTACCTAGTTAATCATAGTAAACACCTTTTCATTACACCTCAAATGTGCCAATGTTGTTTGTTGCACTAGAATAATGATCAGTGGTGGAGAGTTTCTGATGGGAAAGCTGAGCAAATAATAAGCCTAGTATGAATATTATAGGGATGCAATTCTTCAGAGAAATCTCTGAAATCCAAGAATGTTGTCTCTATTGTTACTTGTGTCCGGAAACAACATAAAGACAGCTCCATATGAGCTCTGTTTCCTGACTCAGAATCCAGCAAAGAGTTGTTCTACTAATCATCACTGTTGTCATCTCAGAATGTTATCTCCCAGGAACTTCAGAGAATTGAGTGAAACGAGAGTGACATTCCTGTTATTAATTTTAGCTCAATTTGATTGTCAGACTTGTTATGGTTTGTTTTGGTCATTGTGACTATTTTTGTCCTCAGGAAAGATTGACATGATAGTGGCTACTGCAGGCACAGGGGGGACAATTGCTGGAATTTCACGCAAGATCAAAATGAAATGCCCAGATTGCAAGGTGAGTTGGGTGGTTGTTCCCCTTGCTAAAGGTCCTGTTTTCAGAACTGGCACAGTGAAAATGTTGACTAGATGTTTCTGGAATTTTATATCAAGAATAAAACTAGGGCCATGATATTTGGATGCATCAGAGGGAAAAACTAAATGTTAGAATTCTACTAAAAGTTATTTTGCCATAAAACTGCCCAATTCACAAGTTAAGAACTATGAGACATGCATTGTGCAGTACTGCAGGATTTGTACTGACATAAAGTGATGAGGATGAATCTTTAGAAATGTTTATTTCTCAAAATGCAGCTTTCTTATTGTTGATGAACAAATTTCCTTTAGCTTGTTTAATGATTTTTTTTAAGATAGAGGTATACTTCTTTATTTGCAGGTTGTTGGAGTTGACCCTGAAGGCTCGGTGCTGGCTATCCCAGAAACCATGAATAAAAGTGACGTGTCTTTCTATGAGGTGGAGGGGATTGGCTACGACTTTGTGCCAACTGTTTTGTCAAGAGAGGTAGATACTTGAAATGTTTAGTGATGTGATTATGTGCTCTTGTGTTGTCCTTTATTTATCTGTTTAAATAGATAAAGCACCTGCAAATTGGGGGATTTTTGGGTGAAGCAAAAGACGAAACCAGATTAACATGCATTTACACCGCTTCCTGTTTCAGTCATTACTTTCAATAAATGTATCATTATATATTAACAGTGGTTAAATTGAGAGAAAAAAAAATGCCAAATGATTTTTCTTGGCCCCAGTCCCTCTTAAAAATCCTTCAAATTTGAGGAATTTGGCCTTGTAACGCCAGTTAGGCCGCAAACATCACAGTAGTAATGACATCATGCACATGGATGTCAATTTAATTTATTTAAAGAATGGAAAAAGTTATTTGGATGAGGGAAAAATCCATTTATACAAACTCAGAGAGAGGAGGGATACCACTACTGACTGAAAAAGAACCGTCTACACTGAAGGTAGGGTTCACGCAGCAAATCTGAGTAAAGTTTGATGCAGTAACAAAGTCATACAGCGTGTAACAAAAAAAAAAAAAAAGAGAGACAAATTTTGTATATTATGACGTCATTGGTACCTGTTGATATCAACTTTTCACAGGTTGTGGTAATCAAAAGTAGAATCTTTTTTTCTGACAGGCTTTGAAGCAGAATGTGCTAGTTCTAGTTTGTTTATTCATTGTTTTTTATTTCCTCCTCAGTATGTGGACAAGTGGTACAAGAGTGTTGATAAGGAGTCGTTCATCATGTCTCGACGATTGATACGAGAGGAAGGACTGCTGTGTGGTACATTTATTTTCTCTTCAGATCACACTCATCAGCTTTATCATTTTCAAAGAAGAAGAAAGTCTCAAATTAGGCATTTTCAACTTCTGATTTTAAGTTCCAAAATTTCAGACTCTCTGGCTTTTATTTATAGGGGAAGTAGATCTAATATCATAGGGATACAAACAGAATAAATCAGCTTCATCTTTATGAGGTTTTTTTCCCTGAGACAGCATTGGAAATAATTTGGTGCATAACACGTCATCACATGACTTGTCATTGTGATCTATTTACACAACTGTCTTCAGACACCATAGAATGAAAATCAGGCACAGAAGTCTTGGGGAGCTCATCGGCTGGAAGCTCAGAATGCCTAGCCTCTAAAACTGTAAGCAATACAAAATTTGTTTTGAAAAAGCCAGACGAAATTTACACATCACATANAAACTCAGTTGTATAGTAAACCCTAACCATCGCTTATATCAGATATGAAGTTTTGTACTTGTATCTTGATGTTAACACCTTTAAAAACAAGTATTTCAGATGCATGTCCCATGTAGTTCCTAAATTATACATTGTATCTATACTCAAGGTTGATAAAGTCACTGCTTTTTATTTGCATGAAATTTATATCGCCTTAAACTTCAGGTTTTGCAGTTTCGTATGATAGTAAATTTGGCATTGTAGGTTTTGATAGAAAATTTACAATGGATCATTAACAATAGCCCGAAGTGCTTTTGCTGCGCGGTGAGAAGCCAGTTAGTGTGACCCACTTTCGAAACATCCGAACTCCTTGCCTGACCCCGATTTGACCTGAAGCGTCTGGGCGCAACTAAAGAGCGCGTTTGAAACTGCCGTGTTCAAGAGTTTTAAAGGTTTGATAATGAAAGTTTGCCAGAATATTCCTGTTGTTTCTTTGATTTTGTACTGAAAGATGTGAAATCCATAAATAAATAAAGAAGGCTGTATCTTTCCTTAACAAAGAGCAATTAACATTGTGCATATTTGGTAGAGTTCATCAGTTTGGCCTACCGCTGGCTATAGGTCTGCATGCTTGTGCTTCAATATATCAGCACTGTCTCCCATGAAAAATACAACAAATCTCTCACAGTTTATTAGAAAAAAAACTTTCCCACAAACAGAAACTCCATGGACTGCACAACTAAAACTTTCTTGACAGTTCTCATCATTCAGTCCAAAGAAGTACCAGAAACCAAGTTGAAAACAAACTGTCATATGACCTGTCGTTGTGATCCCTTTACACAGCTGTCTTCAGACACCATAGAATGAAAATCAGGCACAGAATTATTGGGAAGCTAATTGGCTGGACGCCCAGAATGCCAGCCTCTAAAACTATAAGCAATACAAAATTTGTTATGAAAGAGCCAGACAAAATTTACACATCACATAAATTAGTCCTGAAACAGATGCCAGAATGCCACATGGAAAGTTGCAGAAATAAATAAGTTGATACCTAAATATTTTGCTTATTTTTATAGCTTGTTGTTGTTACATGTTCTGAAGTGGCGTTTTACATTTTGTCCCATACAGGTGGTAGTTCTGGCTCAGCCATGTACTGTGCTATTCAAGCCATCAAAGATTTTGGTCTGAAGAAAGGACAGCGCTGTGTAGTGCTTCTGCCAGATTCCATCAGGAACTACATGTAGGCATTGGAGCTGTGGTGTTGTCTGTTGTTGTCTTTATCATCACTGATTTATCAGTTCATTTCAATTCAATTCAGTTTAGCTCTTGTACAGACATAAATCAGAACAAACAATACAGAAAATGCAAACATGTAATACATAATTTATAATATTAAAACAGTTATATAGAGGTGGACAAGTTGACATTTCTAATTTTCATAAAGTAAAGTTCATTCGTATAAGGGTTAAGTCTTTTCTTTTTAACAAAATCGAGTTACTGGTGTGATATTGATATAAATGTTTAAAGTGTGTACTTTCATTACATGACTAAAGTTTTTGACCTAGCACCATTGTGGATTTAGATGTATTTGTTTGAGGAAGCAGGAGGTCATTTCATATAGCTGAAAAAAAAAGGTCGCAGAAAATCACTATTGAAAAACAGTATTATAGGTTTTGTAACATGGAGACAAATTTTTTAAAAAATGACAAAGCAGCTTTCATATTGAAGAGACACCTATATGTTGATTTTGATGTTCCAAAAAATTTTGCTGTCTCGCGCTGCCACCCCTATTGTTCAATACTGATAACAGCACAGCGAAAAACATACAATTTTGCAATGGAATGTAGTTTGTGTTGTATTATGATAATGACTGCTGTTTCCAGTGAGAAAGTTATAACAATTAGCTTTAGAATTTTAGTGTAAAAGACCCGTAGAACCCACAATTTAAATGTGGATATACACGATCTATTAGCAAAAATACTCCAGCGCTTTCATGTGATAAGATGGATACCAAAGGAAGGTAATCTACCAAAATTTCTGTCATCATCAGGTCCAAATTCTTGAGTGATGACTGGATGAGTCAGCGAGACTTCTTGGAGTTTAAGCAACAGCATGAACCATCAAAGGACTGGTAGGTGCTGGCTGTGTGGGTGTGTTATCATGTGTGTGGCTGTTTGCAATTGCATGTTTGACTGTGGGAGTCAAACCCGCTTGATTAAGTCTTTTTTTTTTTCCTTTAAGGTTTGAATTGGAGAGAGTTTATTGTGCATCTGCATGATGACATAATCATGATTTCAGATGTGGTCTACATATAACACAAAATGACAAATCAAGTGAAATTTTGAAATATTTTGTGGTTCTTATAATTATTTTTGAGGCTAAAATGACTTCACAAATGAAAACTGAAAAGTGACAGAAACAGTATATTTTTTGCAGTTCTGAGTGACCATGTATGGCGCTGTCCTTTATTGTGTCTCATTGATTTAGCACCCTTAACCAGAAACTTGAATCTTATCGAAGACGGATTCGACTATGTGTGCACTTTGCCAGCGTTTCCTATTTTATATAAGGCTCTTCATTACTTTGGTAAACAAACCTGGCATTCCCATGTAGGCATCCTCGACAGCCATTTAGTTTTCTCACAATGTAAATACTCTGATTTCTGGCTACCATGAAATGTCAAAGGTTAACTTTGCATTGCTAGGGTTGCTTCAAATCTGAAATGGGTGTTTTGCTTGTCACCTATCATGGAACCAGCCAATTTTCTTTTTTACTCCCATGAAACTGACAAAGTAGCCTCTTTTTTTTCTCTTTGTTTCATGAAACCAATAAGTCAGCTTCATTTTCATGAAAACAATCAATTAACTTCATTGTTTCATGAACCTCCATCAGTCAGCTTCATAACCAAGAAAACAACCAATTAACTTTTTTGTTTCACGAAACCAATCAATCAGCTTCATTGTTTCATAAAACCCACCTTTCATTGTTTCATAAAACCCACCCATCAGTTTCATTTTCTTCAACCCAACCAGCTTCTCTTTTCATGACACCAATCAGTCACCTTCTGTATTTTATGAAATTAGGCAGTCAGCATCATTATCATGAAAACAACCAATCCTTTGTTTCATGAACCCAACCAATCAGCTTCATTGTTTCATAAATCAACCAATCGGCTGCTTTTTCTTGAACCAGCCAGCTGCTTTTTGTCATGACCCCAACCAGTCAGCTTCCTTGTTTCATGAAACCAATCAAACAGCTTCATGATCATGAAACCAACCTATCAGTTCTTTGTTTTAAAACCCAACCAATCAGCTTCATTATTTCATAAATCAACCAATCAGCTATTTTCTTATGATCGCAGCCAGCTTCTCTTTTTATAACACCAACCAGTCAGCTCCTTTTTTTTCATTAAACCAATCAGTCAGCTTCATAATCATGAAAGCAAAAAAATTACCTTCTTTGTTTCATGAAATCAACCTGTCAGCTTCATTTTCTTTAACCCAGCCATATCTTTTTAATGAAACCAACCCATTAGCTTCTCTATTTCATGAGCCCAACCAATCAGCTTCTTTGTTTCATGAAACCAACCAATCAGCTTCTTTGTCTATCTCCAAAACCCCGCAGCCCTAGCAATAAGAACTGGTAAGAAACTCTGCTTGTATGTTGTTTTTTTTTGGTTTTCTTTTTTAATATCTGTTTATTCATTTTGTTAAATTATTGATTATTTATTGATTTTGAATTTTATTTATGTATAATATTATATAATAATAATTTTTAAAAAAAAAATAATTTTGAACTTCTTTTATTAATAAGATAAGAATATCGATGTATTTCTGTTTCAATTTAACTCCATGCTTATTTTCATTTTCCAATGCCAAACTGTCACTATAACAGCTATGTGACTTGCTGTTAAATCCTTGCTCCTTGTTCGATTCTTCCACCTCATACTGCTGAAACCTGCTTGGCTGATGTCTGACCTACTATTAACTTGTATAACTCGTGCCAGGTTGTTGATATGTAAATTTCCACCTTGATAATGTGTCCTTATTTGGGCTAGGTGCTGGCATGTCAGAGCTTGCTACTGTAAGACCAGGGTTTTTTTTTAAATAGGAAAATTGCATGCTAGCATTTTTGTTGTCTTAACAAACATCTGAAATGCTTTAGAAGTGGATATGGTGTACTTGTGAGCACAAATGGTAAATGGTTTTGAAACTGGTTTACAGATTTTACCTTATTCATGGGGCAGCTGAATTATATTTAGTTTTGTGAGAACATGGTTTACAGACTCACATTTAATGATGTAGAGAGAAAATTCTTTGTTATGGTGAGCAAAGCAGCAGTGGATTTTTAAAATTTAGAAACTCTGTTTCACACAAGTTCAGTGTTTCGGCTTTTTGTACTTCCTGACATCAAAATGGGCCAGATCTCAGACTCACACCACATGTAGATTATGCATTGTCATTCTGTTTTGGGGGAGGGAGGAGGGTGGAGGTAGTGTTCTGGCATTAATTTAAGTCCAATATGCGTGTCTTTTGAATGCTGCAAGCTAGGTGGAAAGTAACACATTAATAGGAATTGGAGCCAGCAGACTCCAGCTGGTCTGTGCTGTTTGCTTTTTCGCATTTTTCAGTCTGGCTTCAGATGTAACAAGAAGCATTTTCCCTTTGATTTACTGTTGTGTTCCCTGTACAATATAGAACATTTCTACATACCAGTATTTCATCGACTCATTACAGAAGTGTTGTGTGTCCATTTGGTATAATTTCTCATCGCTGCCGAGTGTCCCATATTATATGGAACTGTTCCGTATTTTGGTCCACAATTTGTAAATCCAATATCAGCTCAGTGAGTCTATATTTCGAAAACCCGTTCTAAACCGGTATGCCGTGGCTTGTAGGCAACGCAGTATTTCAACATCCGATGTGCCTTTTCAGCAATCGACGGTAAAGTTTGGTAATTGTGAATTCCAGTATGTGAACCGGATGTTTCTACCTCTCATTTCCAGTTCTATCTACTATCTTTTTTGAAACTTGGCAGCTGTGACGGAACCCCCTCCCTCCCAATTAGAAAATTGGGGGTACTATCCGCCATGACCGGGTGTTCCTTATTTGGATTTTTAAAACTTGGCAGCTATGATTTCTGGTTACCCCAAGGTGTGTTTCACATGTGTTAAGAGCAGATTTGGAAACAGCCTGATGTTAGGGAAGAGAGAGGTTCTCCCAAGATATAATAATAATGCTTGTTTGAAGTCTTGTATCCAGGCTTATGCCTGCTCATGCGACTTCACATTATCATTATCCCAGAAGCCAGTTCACTCTAAGACTCTCTCCACTCTCGGGGGAGCGTACAGTGCCGCTGCCATTTACAGGCGTTGACAGTATCTTCCACTGCCTATAGTCAAGTACCCATTTTATAGATGGGTGGACTGAGGAAAATGTGAATAAAAGGCTTTGTGGAGCAGCGTGGCCTAATGGTTATGGCATTGGACTCAAGATCTAAAGGTCCTGAGTTCGATTCCCGACCACGGTCATGTTGTAAGTGCCTTGGGAAAGCATTTTGTTCACATTTTTCTCAGTTCACCTGTCTGTAAATTGGGTACCTGGCTATAGGCAGTGGAAGATATTGTCAGAATGCTAGTGATCAGCGATTATAAATGGCAGCGACACTGTATGCTCCCCAGAGAGTCAAGAAAGTCCTAGAGTGATCAGGCCTGCTGGGGTAATAACAGTGTGAAGTTGCATGAGCGGGCATTAGCCTGGATATGAGACTTTAAACTGCATTATTATTATTATTATTTCCCAAGACACTTACAACATGACCCTGGTTGGGAATCAAACTCACGACCTTTAGATCTCGAGTCCAACACCATAACAGATCGGCCATGCTGCTTCACATATTGCTCAGTGACATTTTTCTGGGTGATTTCTCTTTCCTTATCCTACACTTAATGCTTACCCAAGAACACCTTGGAAGAGTCTCAGCACTTGCCAAATCGACACAGACCACACTTGTAAACTAAGGTGAACATCTGCTTACTGGAATAATGAAAACACTGCAGGGTGTTTATAGTAAGTCCATACTGTGTGATGTGTTTGGTAAGAGTGTCTCTCAATTTTTAGTGATTGGAAGAGACATCATAAGAGGTAGTGATGCGATGCACGCAGACACCAAACATTTTTTTTTACATGCTTTTATGGTCAAAATCCTTGCAAGCTGACAAGACTTGTATGGAATGTAAACCTCAGTACAGGAACGCATAAGAAAGCATAATATCAAGCAAAGTCAGGACATGTTTTGCTAGTGACAAAGAAGAAAATGATCCCCAAATCTAACGTCATTTAACTGATGGGCTTACTTTTATCGAAACTGTTTTTGAGATGAGTAAGTGATTCTGTTTCAAAATGGGTTTTGTTTCAATACAGTTCTTGTCTAAATTCTGATATTATATCAAGGGCATTTGCAGTTTTACAAAAATATTTTGCTGGGAGAAGAGTTTGAACATACAGGTCACAAATATGCATAGAAATGATTTTGGTCAGAAAACTAATGTAATCCCTTTTTCAGAAGACATTAGAAATCTGTATAAACAAATAAAGAATTCCAAATTTTCATTCTAATTTATTTGATGCAAGAATTTAACCACGAAAAAAAAATGTGTTAAAGTAACATCCTGAACTCATNTTTGTTAAATTATTGATTATTTATTGATTTTGAATTTTATTTATGTATAATATTATATAATAATAATTTTTAAAAAAAAAATAATTTTGAACTTCTTTTATTAATAAGATAAGAATATCGATGTATTTCTGTTTCAATTTAACTCCATGCTTATTTTCATTTTCCAATGCCAAACTGTCACTATAACAGCTATGTGACTTGCTGTTAAATCCTTGCTCCTTGTTCGATTCTTCCACCTCATACTGCTGAAACCTGCTTGGCTGATGTCTGACCTACTATTAACTTGTATAACTCGTGCCAGGTTGTTGATATGTAAATTTCCACCTTGATAATGTGTCCTTATTTGGGCTAGGTGCTGGCATGTCAGAGCTTGCTACTGTAAGACCAGGGTTTTTTTTTAAATAGGAAAATTGCATGCTAGCATTTTTGTTGTCTTAACAAACATCTGAAATGCTTTAGAAGTGGATATGGTGTACTTGTGAGCACAAATGGTAAAAGATTTTGAAACTGGTTTAGAAATTTTACCTTATTCATGAGGTAGCTGAATTATATTTTGTTTTGTGAGAACATGATTTACAGACTCATATTTAATGATGTAGAGAGAAAATTCTTTATTGTGGTGAGCAGTGGAATATTAAAACTTAGAAACTCTGTTTCAGAAAGTCAGTGTTTCGGCTTCTTGTACTTACTGACACTCAAAATGGGCCAGATCTCAGACTCACACCACATGTAGATTATGCACTGTCATTCTGTTTTGGGGGAGGGAGGAGGGTGGAGGTAGTGTTCTGGCATTAATTTAAGTCCAATATGCGTGTCTTTTGAATGCCGCAAGCTAGGTGGAAAGTAACACATTAATAGGAATAGAAGCCAACAGACTCTAGCTGGTCTGTGCTGTTTGCTTTTTCGCATTTTTCCGTCTGGCTTCAGATGTAACAAGAAGTATTTTCCCTTTGATTTACTCTTGTGTTCCCTGTACAGTACAGAAAATTTCTATATACCAGTATTTTATCGTCTCATTACATAAGTGTTGTGTGTCCATTTGCTATAATTTCTCATAGCTGCCAAGTGTCCCGTATTATATGGAACTGTTCTGTATTTTGGTCCATAATTCGTAAATCCAATATCAGCGCAGTGAGTCCATATTTCGAAAACCCGTTCTAAACCCGTATGCCGTGGCTTGTCGGCAACGCAATATTTCAACGTCCGATGTGCCTTTTCAGCAATCGACGGTAAAGTTTGGTAATTGTGAATTCCAGTATGTGAACCGGATGTTTCTACTGCTAATTTCCGGTTCTATCTACTACCATTTTTGAAACTTGGCAGCTGTGATGGAACCCCCTTCGTCCCAATTAGAAAATTGGGGATACTATCTGCCGCGACCAGGGTGTTCCTTATTTGGATTTTTGAAACTTGGCAGCTATGATTTCTGGTTACCCCAAGGTGTGTTTCACATAGGGTTAACAGCAGATTTGGAAACAGCCCTGATGTTAGGGAAGAGAGAAGTTCTCCCAAGATATGATAATAATGCGGTTTTGAAGTCTTGTATCCAGGCTTATGCCTGCTCATGCGACTTCACATTATCATGACCCCAGAAGCCAGTTCACTCTAAGACTCTCTCCACTCCCAGGGGAGTGTACAGTCCCGCTGCCATTTACAGGCGCTGACAGTATCTGTCACTGCCTATAGTCAAGTACCCATTTTACAGATGGGTGGACTGAGGAATATGTGACACTTACAACACGACCCTGGTTGGGAATCAAACTCACGACCTTTAGATCTCGAGTCCAACACCGTAACAGATCAGCCATGCTGCTTCACATATTGCTCAGAGACTTCTTTCTGGGTGATTTCTCTTCCCTTACCCTACACTTAATTCTTACCCAAGAACACCTTGGGAGAGTCTCAGCACTTGCCAAATGGACACAGACCACACTTGTAAACTAAGGTGAACATCTGCTTACTGGAATAATGAAAACTCTGATCAGTTTGTAGGGTGATTATAGTGTAAAGTCCATACTGTGTGATGTGTTTGGTAAGATTGTCTCTCATTTTTTAGTGATTGGAAGAGACATCGTAACAGGTAGTGATGTAATGCACGCAGACACCAGACAATTAAAGACTCTTTTTTTATTTACATGCTATTGTAGCCCAAATCCTTGCAAATTGACAAGGCTTGTGTGGAATATAAACCTCAGTACAGAAGCACATAAGAAAGCATAATATCATGCAAAGTTGGGACATGATTTGCTAATGAAATAGAAGAACATGATCCCCAAATCTAACATCATCCAACTTAAGGGCTTACTTTTATTGAAATTGTTTTTTATAGAAAAATGAGTAATTTTGTTTGAAAATAGGTTTTGTCTCAAACCAGTTTTTGTCTAATTTCTGTTATTATATCAAGGGCATTCATAATTTTGCAAAAATATTTTGCTGGGAGAAGAGTTTGAACACACAGGTCACGAATATGCATAGAAATGATTTTGGTCGGAAAACCAGTGTAATCCCTTTTGTCAGAAGACATTAGAAATCTGTGTAAATAAAGAATTCCAAATTTTCATTCTAATTTATTTGATGCAAGAATTTAACCACAGAAAAAAAATATGTTTCAGTAACATCTTGAACTCATGTCAAATTTGAGTTCTGGTATGTTGGTGTACATTCATGATTCACTATGAGTTGTGCATTCTCTGCTGTTTGCTTTCCTGCTAAAACTTTGTGAACAGCATGACTCAGTGAAAGTCCATAGCCTTTGTTTGATGCTGATGCTGGTGTAAATGCTTCCAGACTCAATTTCGATGCAAAATTAGAATTGGTGCCAGGCTGACTTAAAACGAGATTACAGTCATGACTTTCCATGTTGAGCCTATAAATATTTATATATTATTTACTTACAGGAACATTGGCAATGACAAAACTTTCTTTAATAGTTTATGGCGTTCATTGAGGCATTATAGTAAATATTGTACAAACTAAGATGTTTTCATTGATGTTGTGATCTAATACAAATTAGAGAAGGGAAAGAAAGAGAGAAAGTGGGAGAGACAGGGAGGTGGAAAGGGAGTATTTATTGTGTACCCTAGCTGGTTGGTATATAATTGTGTAGGTATAGTTTTGCTTCGTTATTTCCTAGATGTGTTTTGCCTGTTTGCCCAGCAGCCTTGCTTTCTAGTGATGTCACCGTATAATGTGGTTGAATTTTTTTTTTTTTTTTGGTAGACTGTGTAATATTTGGTTCTTCAGAGCTAGGAGAGACTGATATAGATTTTTAGGTGCTGGATTTTTCAAGTTATGGAGTCTTGCAGTTTGTGTTGTTTTCTTTCACCTTTTAGTGATTGGTATTGACATTTAAGTACATTACGTTACAGCACTTAGGAGGAAACCAGTAGTTTAGTTACTGTGCACTCCTCTCCTCTCCTCTCTTCTTTCCCTCTCCATTTGTTTACAGCATTGGTTGCATTCTTGTTGTTAGGCTATGGTGGTTCTGTCAAAGCAAGAGCTGAGCTGTGAGTGTTTTCTTGCTAGATGTTGTTTGGCTACTGACCGCCGGGCTGTAAAGTTTGGTATATAACGAAACAGGTTTTTGGGGCTGAGTGGATGCAGGATTGTAAGCTGAATATTTTAATTCAGGATTAGCTAAGAATCACGAAAAGTGTTAGATTCCTTGCAAAAGTGTACAGTGGTAACTGATGAAACATAAATAAATTTAAGGTAACCCATGAATTGATTAATTAATTAATTAAGTTGTGCTAGTTCATTAATAACAAAATGAATTGTAGCACATATGCTGGGCTCCCTTTACCTTTGTTGACCAGGCTAGAACTATCCTCATTCTGTTTCTGTGTATGAGTACAGAAATATTCACAATTAAGAGTGTGAGTGCCCAAGTCAAAGCCTGCTTCTGTTTAGGGAGGGGAGAGAAGGGAGGAGGAAATCCTGTGAATTGAATTTAAAATATATTAAACTAAATCCATTGGAGGTGTTTTAGAACGAAAAAGAGAAAGGTCGGTTTTTGAGATGTGGCTAACAACCAGCAGTAGGATATGAAAGACTTTATTTTTATGGATATAGAACAGGTGCATTGATAGGTTGGCACAAAGTGCATTTTTATTACCAGTGCACAAACCATGACCTGTCTATGGGTATTAATGGTGATATTTATTTATAGATCTGTAGCCCAAACAGAGACAAGTTGAGAGGTCATAAAATGTAATTGTTGGATTCACTGTTGTTAAGGTATGTTTATGGGCGAAATTGAGCAGAGAAAATGACAGGTGTTGGAAACTTGGTATTGCACCTAAGGGCTAGAGCCCACATGGTACCAGCAAAGAGAGAAAGAAAGAATACACTTGAACACATTTTTTATGAGATTATTATATAAGACTTGAAACTAAATGGTATGAAATCTACGTGTGTTTCACAACAAACATAACACTGAACTAAGAAGAGTCTACCAGTGGTTTTATTTTGGGATTTAGCTTGCATTGTGTTTTGCAATAGTGCTATTTTTGTTTCACAAACTTCTTTAGAGTTTTGTAATGAGACTTTGAGCATACTTGTAACTGGAGAGTGGTGTGTGTGATCCCGCTATGACCAACTTATGCCTGTGAATTGAGACACTTGTGTTGTGTGTGCTCTTTCTGTGCTTCACCTGTCTCACACGTAATTTTTCCGTTTCTGCTTATCCTGATCACTGACTTTAGCACTTGGTAAATTAACGATACTGACAATAAATTGGGAACAAGTGATGGATGTAGATAGTACGTTCAGGGTACTGATGTAGTCAACTCCGTTGTTTAATCACAACTCCTCAGGAGCATTAGAAAAGCTGTGGTGAGAGGAGTTGCAATTATCTAGTGATTTTTAGAGTAGAAATATGGCATTTAGTTTTGCGGAAAATGTTGTGAAGTGGAAGTTGTAATTTTCCAGGCTGTGACTAAGCAGATTTGACTGTCCTTGATTTGGACCAAGCACTGAGCAGAAGGGATACTAGAATTGTAAGGGGGCGGGGTGAGGATGGGGGTGAGAAGGATGTTGCTGAGAGGTGATGGAAGATGTTGTATTTTGGTTGGGGTGGAATCCAGGAATTGTGAAAGAGTGGTGGGATATAGGG
The DNA here is from genome assembly GCA_033807755.1 of Ellobium chinense. Lineage (NCBI taxonomy): Eukaryota > Metazoa > Mollusca > Gastropoda > Ellobiida > Ellobiidae > Ellobium > Ellobium chinense. Next base: position 579,945 of record JAWQUT010000430.1, on the reverse strand, counting down.
ATGAGAGAACAGAATGGTGAGGGGGGAGGGGAGGGGGCATGGGGGTTTGTGGCAATGAGTGTAGAAAACATTGAGTATTTGGTGTTAAAGAAATTGAGGAGATGGAAAGGGCAGTGGTGAAGAAGAATCAGAAGCTGTGCCAGAGAGCTGGATGTCAGAATTAACTTGTATGTCACAATAAAAAAATGTTAGTTTTTGCTATTTTCATTGTTGTAGCACTAGATGTGTACAGCAGCTTTGCAGTAAACCTTGGGGGTGGATCATGGCAGGTGATCCAGTAAATAAAGGTTAACTTTATCAAAATATATTTATACATCTAGATGGTTTGTGTATATTCAATTTATTCAATCATTACTGTTCCAGTAACACCTCGTTAGTGCATTGAGAGGATAATGAAATTTATGAGGTTTTAATAGAAGGGTATGGAAATGTTACAAATAATTTAAAGTTTATGTCACAGTGTTTATATCACTACAGTAGAATCCAGGCTATATATCTGTGATGGCTATTGATTGAAAAGCAAATGGTCGTAACAGAGATGTAAAATCAATGTATGCATAGCAATTTACACAGAAGATCCCAGCAAACACCTGTGTAGATCAAGTGAACATCTTAGACAGGAGGAGCAGAGTTGCAGAATGGTTACAATGTGTGAATCAGGATCTGAGGGTTGTGGGTGCGATTCCCACCATAATCGTGTTGTAAGGCCTTGGAAGAGCATTTCATTCATATTTTCCTCAGTCCAGCCACCTATAATAGGGACATTCAGTTGTGGGCAGTGAAAGATATTGTTGTTTGAATGCTAGTGACTGGCACTTGTAAATGGCAGCAGCACTGTTTGCTCCTCAGGAAATTGGGAAAGTCCATAAATGATCTGGCCTGCAGGAATAGTAATGTTATGAATTGCATGAATGAGCAAAGATTGGAAACAAGACTTATAAACATCATCGCTGTTATCAAGTCAAATACCGTGCCAGAAGTCTCTGAGCTGATCCCAGACATCTCAAGTTCATGATTTTCTTCTGTATGTACAAAATTATTTCTTTTAAGTGATGACGATTTCTTTGCGTCTCTACCAGGTGGTGGAACCTGAATGTGAGCGCTCTCAAGTTGTTGGCGCCACTCACTGTCATGCCCACTGTCACCATTCAGGACACGCTGGACCTGCTCAACAAGGAAGGATTTGACCAGGTCCCTGTGGTGGATGAAGCAGGGTAGGCGGTGACATTAATGTTGTTATTGTTGTTGTTTCACTTTGTAAAGATATGCTCTTTAACACTAGTAGCGCTAGCTGACCACATGCTATGCAGCTCGCTGGCCGTGTGACTCACTTTTACCAATGTTAAAGCCGATCAGCGCATACTGCCTGACGGTTAGCACCTGTTGCCAGGGTACACGGCTGCATAAATACGATCGTTGCAGGTAGAGGTTGGTTGAGTGATGCGTATAATATATACTATTGCCGCACTGAACGATAGTGAGCGCAGGGTAGTATATATACTATCACTGCATCACAAGGGTTAATCTTGATCCTTGTAAAGTGAGCATTCTGTCCATTTTGCATGGGCTGACTATTTCATTAAATGGTACAGTCAAATTTGATTGTGTCTTGGTGCCTATCTGAGAAATGTAATGATTGATGTAATATGTCCCCCTGACTGATTTGACATGAGGCTGATGTCACTAGACAAGGAACAGACATATCAGGTCAAATATTCTCATGAAAGATGGGGATCGTGATGGTATCTCTGTTGGAACTGCTATTGTCTAGTAACAGTAATTTATGTTTTTCAGACTGTTGTTTTCAGAAACTGAAATGATCTGACATTATTAAAATTCCAACATGTTTTTGGTAGGTCCAATATATGACTTTGACCGCTTTACTGATGGCGCTTTGCTCTACGCAGACCTTCTCTACATGTTTTTGATGATCTCTCTCTCTCGCCAGCCACATCCTGGGAATGGTCACAGTTGGAAATATGATGGCCCAGGTAGTCAAGAGCAAGGTCAAGCGTTGTGACCCTGTGTCAAAGGTCATGTACAAGCAGTTCAAACAGGTGAGATCTGGCATGCAGGGCTTTAGGGCTGCTCTTGGTGTGTTGTTCTACTGGGAGGCTCTTACATGCTATCGGTATACATCAGTCTAATGATGGTCATCATTTTTTCATTGATAACTCATAATTCCTTCAAAGTGCCATGTTTTTCAAGTGCTCATGTCACCAACATACTATGAGCTCAATAGCCCTAAATGTGGTTAGTTTGAATTAGGAGTTTTACAGTGCTCCAGCACAATTACAATTAAAATGTGCTCCTGTATGTAGGAATGAATAGATAAGCTTAAAAATATTACTGAAATTGTCAATACCTTGTCCCAAGACTGACATCGTCATGTTCGGGGCATTCCCATAGACACTCTGTCCCCCTTTCCAATAGCCATCGTAAGGTGTGAAAACTTATGGTGCCAGTAGATATCTGGTTCCTAGCCCTCCGAGACTTGCCACGCAGGTGTGACGTGCGCACCTGGCCACGCCTGTAGCCCGTGTCGAGGAGTCTTTTCATTGTCTGGGATACTGAAATTGATATATATATATCAGTCACAGGTCTCCTGTCCCACTGTCATTACACAAATAATGAATCAAGAGAAAAATAAATATGGCAGTTTTAACTGTATCTGATAGCTGTGTTTATTCTGTGAGGCTCAGAATCATCTTGAAATCTTGTTGACTTACTTTTCTTTTCCCTTGTCATAGATCCGTATGGATACGTCCCTCGGGCAGCTGTCGCGGATGCTGGACACGGATCACTTTGTTCTGGTTGTTCATAACCAGCGGCAGTGTGAGTTTCCTGGTGTGTTTGCAAGCCTTAACACAACAGAATATTTATAAAAATTTGTCCATTGAGCGGTTTTGGGAGGGGGNNGGGGGGGCAAAGGAGGATGGAGGGTAAAAGAGCCTAATGACTTAAGGGCCAGTTCTGGTGAAATTTATTGACGATTGTGATGCGTCTATAAGTTTTTGATTGAACTGTTTAACATTGAAAGAATCGACAGAAATTCTGAAGACAGAAAAGGTTAAATGATCTTTAATGAAACTTCCTCCACATCAGGCAGAGGCACTTTAAACAGTATTGCTATTCAATGGACTTGGCTGCCTTACATTTCTAAATAGCAAAGCCTGTTTAATTGCTACTTTCAACCAGGTGGTTTTTTTTTTTGATAATTGCATATAGTAGAATCACAATTTCTATGTCATTTTTCTGTCATTGTTTACTTTCTTCACCCACACTATGAGATTAAAACTCGGAAAACATTGTCCCTGGTCAAATTAGCCAGAATTAGCATTATAAGTTAATAATAGCACAATTAGTTATCCAATCCTGACAGTTGGTCTTGTTTGGTGCAAAACTATCAAGGCTGTAAATCTTGCACTATTGTCTGTTTTGTCAGTCATTTTGATGGCTGTCTGACATCCAGAATTATTATTATTATTGTTATTATTGTTATTACTGTAGTACTGATGTTTGAAGTAGATACAAAATAACATAATAGTGATTTAATTCAACTGTAAGTGACCCAGCTCCTACCCATTGTCGACAGTTTTCCACTATTTTCACTACGTGCAATTACGCTCCTCAAACATGGTTCGTGAGTGGTAACAAGGTCTTATATGTGTGACCTAAACAGTGTTGATTAAATGATGGTTTTACTGTAATTAAACACCTGAATTTTCATATTCATTGATTCACTTCCATGTTTTAACCTTTGTCTTACAACCATATCTTTGATGATGCTGACCTCTGCTAAACTTGATCCTAAATGTTACTTTTGTCTCTACAGATGGCTCTGAAGGCAAAGTGGAGAACAAACAGATGATATTTGGTATTGCAACGAGAATCGACCTTCTGAACTTCATCACGTCACATGATGGCCACGAGCCGTAACGTGACGGACTGGTCACATTCAAGCAGAGGCGTGACATTGACATACTTGCAACATTTTCACCCACAGCCTCTGTTCATGGGAACCTGGCAAAGACAATGTCGGAAATCCTCTGTCTCTGATGATGCTAAAATCTAAACATTTATAAGTTCACTATCCACAAATCAAAATTACTGCAAATTAGGGAAACATTCTCACCAGCATTCTGAGAAATTCTGAATCAACATGAAGATGCCAAGAAGATTTGTAAAAGTATGAGCTATCAACATTTTGATACAAATCTTTTAACACACCGAAAACTGAAGGCTTGTGAACATGTCCTCAACTGCACACCACTCGAGGATTAAGGATGTGCTTTAAATTCATCTTCTCCATATATGACTGAGTACTAACTATGTAATAAGAAGTCCTTCATCTCTCATTTTTTATGTCATACTACTCTTGAAAAATTGTGTAGTTCTAGTATGATAATTCCATGACATTTGAAACCAGCCAGTCTTCAGTAAGTTAACAAGGTTTAGACACTCTTGGCATATGTGCATGGCTTCTGGCTCTTATTTGAAGTGGTATCTCAACAGAATAGAAAAGGGACTTGTCCGACAGAATTTTGTGATTGATGACAGCAGCTGGAGAGTAAACATTTAGTGGTCTAGAAACGTCCCAATTATGGATCAGATTTCAGCAGTTAAGTTACATTGTCTCAGTGGGGAGATTGGTAGGAGTGGGAAAGGGTGCGGGAGAAGTGTTTTCAATGGGAGCAAAAGTTTTATTTCAGCTTATTGGACATTTGAAGTTTTCACATTTTTTTTTCACTTCAGATTTTGAGTCATGCTAGCAATGCATAATAAGTAACATAACATCTTCATTGGTTGACACTTTGGTGGTCCATTTCTGAACTTGTCCCATATAATCTTAAACACTGGTTCACAGTAATGAGCTTCTATTACACCATTCTGTTCTGTTTACCCTGTGACCATCTTATCATAGGCATAAATTCATTCAGTTTACACATTCATTTCACTTATGATTATTTTAGACATTTTGACTGCGGGGCCACTAGTGATTGGAGACATTATGAATCTGTCAATATTGGTGATCTTGGTTGGCTTTTTATTATTTTACGAGAAGTGATGAGTTTGTTTCTTTTTTGTTCATGCGTATTACTGCTTTAATAAAATCCAATACTAACTTTGGATATTGAGGGTTTACTAATGCACAGTATGACAATGTGTGCCAAGCCTTGTTCATATATTTTTACACATGATATGGCAGGGTAGATGAATTTTGTTAATGTTGATACATCTTGACTGTTGTAGATTTACTACATGTTATGCACCCTCTACCTTTATATCCCTCCATCTTTCGTAGAACTTTGGGCCTGTGGCTGCTGGTCTGATGAATAAGAACTCTCAAAAGAAAATTAGATGAAGAATTACTAGCACCAAAGATCTTTGAAATGACTTGAAGAACACTTTTGTGCAACATTTTGAAAAAAAAAAGGGTTGTACACTCAGGCATCCATTTACAGTGAATTCTCTGAAATCACAAAATGTTGTCTATGAGAGAAGACTAAGTGACATCAGTTGAAGAAAATGATGGGACTGAAAACAATCAGAAATCCGTCATAAAGTCAGAAATAAAAATTAATTTGTTGTTAATTAAATTGTTTGTGTTTCCTAACTGCTTGCCATAGATATTCTCTCCCTATTTTATAAAAATGTATATTTATACTCTTACTAATATATATGTCTGAACTAGTTGATATAATCTATGTGAAACTGCAGAAAGTTCAACGAATTTTTTGAAAAGTAAGTGACACTCTTATGTAATGTTTGCACATTTTTTTCAGCTTAAGGCCGGTGACTATGTCAAAAGCATTTCATACAGCAAATTTGTTTTTCATGCCTGTCTCCAAACTGGAATCTAGTCAATGTTGTTGAAAGTGTCAAGAAGAGTCTTGTGTTCATGACGCAGGATAGCAAACGATATAGCTCTACGCAGAGATTTTTTATTTTATTTGTATGCAGGGATGGCAGAATGATGCAAGTTTTCTGAAGACCAAAAATCTGATTTTAAACTTTTTGATGCTATAGTAGAATCAGTTGTAACCTTCATTCCACTATGCTGGGCATGACGGCAGAATAAATTCATACGCCAGTGCCAGCAGTGTTTTGCAGTGGTTGAATTTGGTCAGCTGATTGGCCAGTAGACAACACATGGAAAGGTTATTATCTGTAACAATGGGCCACACAGCCAGTGGGAGGCCGGACCCAAGGTGTCTCACACTATGAGAGTTAGGGGAAATAAAGGGCATCTTAACAAGCTTCAAAATAGAAAAATATGATAAAGGAACTTTTATATTGATCAGAGATCTGTGCATTGATTATGGTTTCTGAATATTTTTTTGGTCAGCTGCTGCCATCCCTATGTATGAAATTTAATGTACAATTACATAATCCATTTCTAGAATTCTGGTTTTTGGCATATTGCCTGATCGCTGGAGACAGGTCACCAGCATTGTTTAGATACACATATTCTTCTGTCACATGGATAAGTTTTCCTTGTGCCATCTTTATATCTTTGCAGCTTTACAGTGTCTAGAATTTTCTTCTGAAAAGTTGATATACATGGTTGCATTATCTGTAGAATAGCTGGGGTTTTCCAGTTAAAAGGGACCGTTACTTTATTACTAACATCACCGAAAATAACTGAAATTAACAGTTACTTTTCTTTTATGTTAATTCACTGGAGAAGGGGATGTGTGTACATGTTGTCAACTACGCACTACCCAAGAACTTACAGCATGCTATAATATCATGTTCCTCACATCTAGCTCAGTACTAACTTTGTAATATGACGTCCTGCATATTCACTGGCACAGTCCAGCTCTCTCAGACTTTATGTAATAGACTGCTGTAGGAAATTGAAATGTTGTAGTATGATAATTCCATGTCATTTGAAAACTGACCAGTCCTTGGTGAATTAAACTAGGATGCTAAAATCAGACATGCCGTTATTTTTGTCATAAGGACATTATTTAACCATTTCAAGTCTTACCCATCAATATATAAATCCTTATTTTTTTTCTTTGACTCCTGGAAAAGCAGTGATGTACCGCCTAATTTCGGTCACACGAAGTGTGTAATTTTTGAAGCCAGACTGAAATATCGGTCTTTCAGATTCAAAAGGTTAATGTGATTTACTTGATTACAAGCATCCAGTTTCAACTCAGCTTTATCAGCAACAAACATGTCAACAGCAATAAGTATTAATTTTGGTATTCATTCAGTTGGAGAACAACTTGGGAGCCCTAACTGCTTCTCATTATTATTTGCTGCTCACAAAGTTTTGTTGTTGACATTAAAAGAAAAAAAAAAATTGCCAATATTTTCCAACCCAAATTGCAGCTGCAAAGATGCTCATTGACCCTTGATTTACTTTGCCATAAAAAACCCTCACGTTCTCTGAGGTGTGAAAAAATTTTCATAGCATGTGATGATGGGTGTTCTTGATCACACAGTCCAATATACAAGTCAATAAGGGTGATCATGTAATGAAGGTTTTACTGTAAAGGTGCATGATGGAATCTTATCTGATGTAACTCCTTCAGAATGTTTTCCACAACATTTTTTTTGACCCGAATTAAAATCTACAAGTCATTTTCAATAATTGATTAATCTGCAGCATGTATGCCAAGTTTTAATGATTTTCATTACAAATTGTATACATTATATTATAGAGGGTAAATAATAAGCTTTCAATATTGTGTCTCTGACATTGACATACATTACACGCTACATTTCTCACTGAATTATATATATAAAACATGTGTCCTGTTTTTTTATGTAGAGGGTGTTCATTTTGGTCCTTCATAATCAGGTATACGATAGATATTTCATTTCTCATGGTATTTTCAATGCAAAACATGGATGTTTTAAATGAAATTGGTGAATAATTTTTCAACTTTGCACTTTCAAAATCAGTCATTTAGCACATGCTGTATTTCATCTGAGTTGATCTCCATTTTGTAAAATGAATTATTAAATTATGAAATATGATATTATTTGACCACACATTGATTTTGCTTCAGAGCAGTATCATTGGATGTACAATCCTGAGGTCTTCATTAGGACAATCTGGCTCTGAAGAGATACTGTAGTTTTAGAGTCATAAAGGCAGGCGCAGGCTGTATATAGTATATAATATTTTCAAAATGTTTACTTTAGTCATACTTATGGCAGGTGTGGTCTTTGGTGCTTTTGTTTTTTCCAATTTTTCATTAACGTTAGCTTTTGGAAGATCTGAACACGTATTTCTTGGGGAGACCATTCACATACAGTACGATTATTATCATTGGTTTTATTCTAGTGCTATATAACTGCTCTACATACTTTGCACCCATTTCAGAATTTATTCACCATCTTTTAACTTTAGTTTAGTTTTCTTCTCCGCTTGAAATGAAAATGGTTTAGGTGGCTGTATCTTTTTTTTCTAATGTCTTAAATGATATGTGAGGTCCTGTTCATCATGTACAATGCAGAAACTCAGACCTTGTCCTGTCCCACACCAAATTGAAATGTCTAACTTTGCAACACTTTTATTAAAGCACTAGTTTTTTTCTTTGTTTTTTTTTTTTAATGACTGCATTTAGACAAATGACGTGTTGTGATGACCGGCTTGACATTAAAAGATGACGTGTCAGTTGTGCATGGCGCTGACATTTGTGAGGAGCAGTATAGCTTTAATTGTACTAAAGTGCTGTAAAATCCTAACTGAGATAAACAAACAAACAAACAAACAAACACCTGAGCTGGCAGTCCTTGTTGCAAAAAATGCATAATGTCATAGAGGCTGGAATGTAACATAATTAGTTAAATACTGTAATACAAAAGTGTTCTGCTATTTGAGGAGCTTTAAGGAAACAATACCAGAATCTTTTCACAAATTCTTGATCATATTCACCATACATTGAGACATCTATATAATAATAATAATATGGTGATAATAATAAGTTGTGTATCCAGGCTAATACACACACAGTTTCACACCATTATTACCCCAGCAGGCCAGGTCACTCTGGAACTTTCTCAACTACCAGGGGAATATTCTGTGTCGCTGCCATATACAGGCGCTGATCAGTAGCATTCTGACAGTATCTTTCACTGCCTACAGCCGGGTATCCATTTCATGCAATGAACCTAAGTGGTGATCAGATAAGAATCTTCCTCCACACCTGAGTAATTTCTGACTAAGCCCTTCGTCCAACCCACAGTTAACTTACGGTTTCTTTGTTTTTTTCTTTTTTTTGTCTGTCAGAATGGGTTCTTTACACAGCATGTAGTCGTTTATATTTGCATGGCATGTTGAAAAAAGCTTACAGATCTTTCACATTTTTGTTGCTAGTAGCCTGTGCCTTAATGACATTCCATTCTGAGAAGCAAAAGGAGTATTCCGACATGTTAACATCTTATGGTTGTTCCATTGCTCGTCTCTTGTTGATTTGTATGTGAGCATTTTCAGTTAAACTTTACTCCACTTAATTGCAACTTCTCAGAAACACAAAAATATTGTGATTAAGCAAAGTTGCTATTAAGCGCTGTTGTTTTGGGGAGTTTCATGTTAGGAGGAAAGAGGCAACTTTTCCCATTTTTTACCTTGTGTTACCTCAAAGCACAGAAGAGTTGAAAAAGTATATACAGATTTCTCTCCATGAGGCAGAGCAGGCTGTGCAGTGACATCAAAACAATCTACCTTTAATCTTTTCAGTCCATTTTCTTGGCTGCACATTAAGTTAGTGCCACTGACAGTAGTGACAGAGACACCCATCCTCATCACCAGATTGTCAATCTCCTGACATGCAACACGTTCACCTAGATACATCTCTTTGGTCCAGCTGAAACCGTCTTCTTGCCACCAAACACAAGATTCAGCACATTACAATGTTTACACATGCCATCATGCAGTTACCTTGTGTGTGATGGAAGGCTGGGAGGTGGTGGGGGCAGGGCAAAGGGGGGGTAGAGAGACCTTGTCACACCTGTACCAGTACTGTTTGTCATGGTTAATAATTTTGATTGTTCTGTCAACCGCTGACCTACTGTGTCCATTCAGTTGGGCAGTTTCAAAATTTATTTGTCAACTTTTATTCTTTCATCATTGATCTTTGCTTTGATAGTCACTGAGAAGTTCTGTTTATCTGGAGAAAGTTGCAATTATCAGGACTCTTACATAAAGCAAAACCTGTTTCCTGAGAAATGTTGCAAATAAGCTGAGTTGACTGTAAGTAAAACTTTTCATCCACACTAAAAGAAGAAAGAGAACATGCTTTATTATGAATTTTAATATTTATGTTTTGCTTTCATGCAAGTAATATATGTACTGAAAATAAAGGTTTGTTTGGCAATAAAGTATAACATTTCTAAGAGTCTGTCCAAACTGTTGAGAAGTCTTACATGTAGTATATTGTCTCTTCACCCACAAGCCTTTGATGTTATTTGTTTGTCAGTGCTTTGTAATATTATCATTGTGATGGCCATTGACAACCAGGGCTGGGCAAGATCACCAAAACAGACAGTTCAGATCAAGTTCAGTTCACTGATGGGAAATAGCCCTAAGATCAAGTTAAGCTCAGTTCTATGAAAAGTGAGTAGTTGTCAGAGCAGATCAATTACCCGTTTGTTTTAGAAATCGGCATTCAGTACTGATTTTTTAGATAGATGTGAACTGGACTGAAATTTAGGTTAAAATAATTTGATTTCAGATCAAACATTCAAACTAGCTACAGTTCAGATCCAGATTATTTGATCCGAAATAGTTATTAAGCTTAGATCAAGTTCACGTGAACTGAAGTAAAGCTCACAAACTGCATTCATATGATCTAAGTTCTTCCCAACCTCAGTGGCAACAAATGCTCTGAGGATCATGTGCAGTTAATCTCTTTGCTTTGCATGACGTCCATAATTATGCATCCATACACTTTGATCCAAACACGGCCAGATGTACATATATACTGTATATCTTGGAAGTAACATTTCTATAGCATCTGACACCTTATGTCTTATTTCCTCATGTAAGGAATTATGCTTATATAGAGAGGTGCAGTATAGCTGTCATCGTGCTGAAATGCCATAAAACCCTAACTCAGACAAACCTAAATTCAGGCTAATGAACACATGGGAATTTGGTTTCAGTTGAGAGTTTACGCATCAATGATGGGATCTTTCACCATCATAAGAATTACAGTAAATTCCGCTTGTTGAATGCTACTCTGGATGCACTACTGTTATTTTTTCAATGATAAGAGATCTCACCATTAACGCGCAAACTCTCAGTTAACATGTGAAAAGCATGATGTAGCAAATGGGTTAACGGTTATTTCTTTGGAAAGTATTGTTAACTTTGCCTGTCTTTAACCCATGTCCCAATGCAACATCCAGAGCATATTGGTATTATGTGTTGGTTTATTTCTGCCTGGCAGCTGATATACAATCAGTACTGTTATGCTAGAGCATCGGTAGAAATGAAAGATTTCACCAAGTTCTTGGTCTAGAATGATTTATTGGCATTGCCCAGAGGAAGTTTCTTTTAAAAAAATTCTACAGGTTGTTCATGATAATAAGATAAGGGAGAACTTATATCTCCATATAATGCACGTCTTTCGTTTCAAGCAAAAATAAAAACTACCCCGATGCAGTACAAAACATGTAATTTGACACATTAATTTAACACCTACTACACATACACTCATATCTACAC
>JAWQUT010000430.1:548036-560464 GCA_033807755.1 Ellobium chinense | reverse complement strand
AGGGGAGAGAAAAAAGATAATAAAAACACAATGAAGAGAAAGAGGGCCAACAAAAGATGCCCTACATGAGGGGGAAGGGAAGGGGTATGGGGATGGTGGAGGTAGTTTACGGCCCTGCCCAAGCAACACGTCAAAAGTTTAGGAGAAGCCTCGCAAAGACCGTAATATAAAATGTCACCAGCCAAGGCCATCTCTAATAAGATAAGATGTCGCTTGGTTCCCCTCGATACTGTTTTGGCTTTGTATGCTGTTTTTCCCTCAGGTGTAGACACTGTGTAAGGACGTTCAGAGAGAGTTTGGATCTCCTCTCAAGACAATGGAACCTGTACATGGCGTGGCGCCCATCCTTCGTTTCTTACAAAAGCGGTGGCCTTTAAAAGATGGTCGAGCTTTATTCTGGGTCGCGTTTGGTTGGTCCCTGTGGCGTCGTGGAAAAGGCCATCCTTATTCTGTAGAACTGTCCTTAGCAATGGAGTTAATGAGGACAATGTTTTTGGTTGGTGTATGCCAGTAACAGTGAGGAAATATACACACCTACTAGAGCTATGTTAGAAATGTGACGTCTTTTAGGTCATTGGTAGAGAACGCTCGGCAACATGGCGATAACCATCTACGGTTTCAAATTTGTCAGTGGGAAGTTTTATCAACGGCTTTGTGTGAACCCATCCTTTTGCGCTAGGAACCAGTGCGAAGTCCCAGAAGTCATACAAACTGATATGTAACGGCGTTTCTGTTCAGGTTAGGAGGGAGCATTTTATATTAAATTAAAGTTTATCCCCTCTACTCTCAAACCAACCTCTTTTGGTTCAGTGTATTGGTACTGTAATGGTTGAACTGGCGCTAGAAAAGAGTGTGTATTTGTTTTGTGACAAAAACAAATGAAACATAATCCAGCGAATGCACGACTATACATTGTCCTTGAGTTGGGTTTAGCAGCAGGACCAAAAAAAACCAACTCATGAAGACTTTAATAAGCCAAAGGGCTTTCAAGACCAGAAGGTACAAGTTTTATCCCACCTATCATACAAATCTGACCCAGTGCCTTGCGAAATTTGGGTTTTCGATAGGTTGAAGAAAAGACTTGCGAAGAGGACATTGGAGAGGACCCAACCTCTTTCAAAAGTTTTATATTTAGAGCTGCGATAATTGCCATTATACCTTCTACAGTTGGCTCATAAGGCTAAAACTGTGTGTGGACAACAAAAAAGAGTTCTTTTGAAAATAAACAGCATTATTCTAAACTCGGTATGTGGTCTCTGAATATTTTTTAAAATAAAAGCAAATAACATTAAGGTAATTGCTCTCCACACATATAAATATTTTTATTTCCTGTTAAATGACGTAACATTTGAAGGAGTGCAGATTTTGAGCTCGATTAAGTTTTGAATAAATTAACACAAAAATGTATCTTTGAATATACCACAGCTCATTTTTCAACGAAAGTGCAATTACTGAGTTTTGGAAAAAACTTTAATTTCTGAAAGTTACGCTAAGCTGTGCTGTGCCGTTTGAGAGATACGGAAGTATTTGCATTAATAAGGGCAGATGAGCCTAAGATGGGATAATGTCCCAGGGCCTTACGTCTCTGAAGACCCATTGTAACAGCGATAACTTGACTCAGCACAGACGTGTAATAGCTACCTGTCGAAACGTCTGCCTATCGCTGTCAATGAATAACACAATAGCATTTGAAACTGAAGAAAACGAACGTTTATTTACAACACTGGCACAAGAGAGCCAAGCAAGGCTTACTAATGAATGGTAATGTTACTCGACACTTTAAACGTTCGCTTTACACTCACTCTTAGACATATTTATCCGTCGAACTTCTAGAAGGCTCGATAATCGACTTCAACCATCTTGACATTTCCAGATAGTTTGCAACGGATCGAGGTCAGATATTTTCAGTGACCGAGATATAAATAATATACTTTCTAGAACACTCCAGTCACTACTATTAAGATAATATTTAATAAACAAGCCTCTCTACTTACAAGAGTACAAACAGGGAAATAAAACACTCACCCGAAATCTGGGCCACCGCCGTGACGGCGAGTGAGCACAGAGTAAAATATTAGTGAGCACCAGCGAAGCATGGGGAAGGGAGGGGGAAAGACCAATACATGCAAACGTTACACCCATAGTGACCACCCCCTCCACCCCAGCTTTCATGGGCTTAGGGGGCCGTGTAAATTTTGCACAAAACTCTCTGCTCCTGAACTTGCATTATGTTATTCAGCCCCATCGAAGTCTTGTATCTTTTGAACACATTGTTTGAAAGAGCGCAGTCGAAAACGAATAGCGCAGACATCAGAAATCACACTCATGAGATCAACCGTCCAGATGGTATCAAAATGAACCTCATATTATGAGCTTTATAGTTTATGAGAATGGATTCACGTGTCCTTAGCCTGAATAACTTCTGGGAAACACATACGCCAAATCGCAGCTCGAATACTGCATGAATTAAGCTAACAAACTGCCGTAGTGTGTGTAAGTCACTGTAAGTACCATGCAGGTTAAATCTTTCTACAGGGTTTGGGAGAAAGTGATTGTGGTAGCATCAGGAGTGGATTTCGTGTCTTGGAGGTTTTGGGCTAAAGAAAGATGCGGGCCTTGCTATCATTACAGCGCAGAGAGAAAGAATGAATGAGTGAGAGGGAAGGTGGGGAGGGGGAAGGGGGAGAGAAGAGCGACAGAAGTAATGAGAGCTGATTATCAGTAATTTTTTAATAAAAGTGTGCTCGATTCATGGTAAACATTCTGTAATCATGGCTTTTTTTTTTTTTTGGCTCGGGGCAATGGTAGGAGGGAGTGGTTTTGGGGGGAGGGAGTGAATGGGATTATAACTTACACACTGTGAACGCTTGCTTGTCTGTAATGTGGTCACAAATCTGATTAAAGACTTGTTTGTTGACACGAAATTTGGCCCAGAAATCCCTGTTTCACCAGACAACTTTCAAGCATTTAATCGTGAGTCTCAAAAAGTGTGGGGTCACAGCATTTGATAATTGCCTTTGGGTGAATCTGCCACGCCCACATTGTCCCTGGACAGTGCATTCGCTGGAATTGACCTAAAACCTGGAAAAAAAAGTGCCAACACTAAACCTCTAGCAAGCTCTGGACATCAATCTTAGGACACATCAAAGCGAATTTCTAAATGGATCGATCACACTTACAAATTGCACTGCATTACATTTAGCTTATGACTTTGTATTGTGTAACATTGTGTGTAAAATAACGTTCTTGTGGTTACTTCCACCACACTACATTTTAATCTTAAATCAAAAGTTCTTAGTGCCCATTTTAGTCATATAAAATTTCATTTTTGTGTCAACATGCACATCCTGTCTTCAAGAACCACCAATGTTAAGAAAAGCCCAAGAGTAACTGTCATTTAATAGTGGGAAATGATGGAAGGACAGTAGACAGTCTATAACGGGGCATCAAGCACTCATGGTATTCAGACTTCAATGTGGGCATAGGTCCAACATTCTCACAAACTGGACAATGTAACAGACCCCAACACAGAATAGTAACAACGTTTATTGAAACTCAGTAAATACTAACAAATGGAATACATACTAACTATCAAAAAAATCATTCAGGAATATTGAAAATTTGAGTTATCACTACAAGATGATAATAAGGTGAAATCCTTCAATTCAAAACAAACCATCAGTGATACTACAAAACGTTCCCATATATAGCTTGCTTGGAACACAATATGAGTCTAACAGAGGACACAAAGGCTGCAGAACTCTTCACAGATGGAGATACAGTCACTACAAACAATGATAGACTGAGTTTTACAGGGAGTCCCCACATTTTTCAGCAACATGATGATCAATACTTGCATTTCTTTGGATCACAGTAGATCAGGAAATTCTGCAGTTACAATTTCTGGACTATAGTGCAAGAGTATGATCAGTATCCTCCTCACAGAAAAATCAAAATCTCAGAAACTGAAACAAGACAGAGATTATGTCAACATCCTTTCACTAATTTGTGATCATGACCCTTTTAGACTATTTCCAGATCAGATTTCAAACACAGAATGTACAAGAAACATGGCTTCCTATGGCCTAGTGAACATAAAACCCATGACCGCACCAAGAAATGATGAGACAATGTCATGCCGGCTTTAACATCACATCATCATTAACCTGGTGATGCCATCAAGATCTATGCACAGAGACAATAAAAAGCATGTTCTTTGTATTTCGTGTTTTGTTCCTGATCTGAAAGAGAAGGATCAATGAAAATGAAGTGGCTCCAAATTCAGTGGGCAACAAACATCAGTAGATGAGGTTTAACCACTCAAGTTTGAACTTAGTGGTTGTTGCTAGGTGAGTAAGGCTACCCTGTTTACTGAGTGAAAAGGCCTAAAATATTAGATAGCCTGCTTTACTGTCTAAGTTCTCAAAATCAAATTGGTTTAGGGGCATTTTTCTTTGTGTCAAAACTTGGAGGAAAGGCTAATCCTTGAAAAGAATTTTGGCATAGGACTCCTGGACAAGTTAATAAGAGATATAAAACCTTATGCAGCCAACAGTGAAAAAAAACCATTTGCATCTTCATACCGTAAGGGATTAAGTCTAGCATGGAGAAATAATAATCTTGCATGGATGTTAGAAAGTGATAAATAACAGACCGAAAAGGACAGAAGGTCCTGCATTTCATCAATGTTAATTTATATACTGTTTAATGCTGTACTCTACAAAATACACTAAAAGAAGCAAAGTTTAGCATAACTTTGTCCATGACTGCAGGCTAATTCTATTGACAGAATCAGAATTCCTGAATGAATTAAGAAACCGTAAGTATGCAATGATTTTATGAGGAATAGAACCTCAGTGTTTACAAGCCTGTTTTTAACACAGGAATTAGCACTTTATGCTGTAAACAAACACCTTAATAATGATGAAAGTCTAAAAGGCAAAGTGTAGTGAAAAACTCAAGCAAATAAAAAAAAAAGTCTCCCAACTCTTTACAAGAATGTCTTTTCAAGTTTCCAAATATGAAGGAAAATTATTTAGGGCAGTGTAACTGGCTCTGCACATGAATATTTACATCACAATCTGTGAAAGAATTCCCAGTTTTAAACTCAAATAAATGCGTCTGGAATAAATGACTTGGAAAATGCGAACTGTAGAGGAGATGCATCCAGAATTATGCAGTCTCAGAACTATTGATTCCACTGTCAATACTGTCATATGATGACAGGTTTCAATACAGTAGGTTTCTTTAAGTGATCAAGGGCCTGAACAGCAAGTATGGTATGCACTGAACGTCTAGTAAAGTTAATAGGAGCTATGGAATGGTCACCAAATGCAATCTTCTAACCACGTTTCATATAATGAAATGAGACGTCTAAATTCTCAAGTGGTTACTGAGTCTCTTTTAAGAGGTTTGAACTGCATCCACACAGACCATGTCTATCAACACCACAATATGTGAACTAGAAAGTTAAGAGGGGCTAGTGAAGGGTTTCCCACCAAAATAACTCTTGTGTCTTCGTAATCTATATAATAATAATGCCCAATCCTCATCTCCAAACAAAATATTTCTGTGAAACTGCAAATGCTTTCAAAATTGTAATAGCATGTCGACAAGAATTTTGTTGTAGCAAAGGTAATTCAAAGACAAAAAAAAAATGTTGAAAAAGATAACCCGTGAACACGCTCGCAACATTTTCACTAGCAATTTAACATAATATTGTCAACTTGTCCAAAATGTGCAATCTTTTGCTGTATAGCTGACAAGAGAAGGCATGAAAAATGGGCTTTCAGGATTCATCAGTTGTTACTGACTTCTACAAAAGTAATAATACTTCACTACCATCAGTTCTTTTGAATCATTACATCTTCCGTGATATTCTCTTGATGAATGTTTTTACTGTCAAAGTCAATATCGGTTACAAAAATATCTGTGGGCGTTAGATCTACAAATCATCTTGAAGCCCATCCTTTATAAGTTTCTCTGAATCATTTCTTCAAGAACACACTTTTCTTATCCGTGTGGGCTAGGCTTCGTTGGTACAAGAGAAAGAGACTGAGAAAATGATACCTGTACCTTTGCATGTTTTCGAAATTATTTCCTCTGAATATTGTTCCAGGATCAAGTACTATATATAGCTGAAAATCAAAAATGCCATAATCTATAGGTGTGACTCTCTAAGATAGGCCTGAAACTCCACAGATCAGCAAACTCAGCCAGTTGTTTCCCTTTCCAATGTGTGAGTTAAACTATGAAGAGTATAGAACATCCTGCAAAATATCTCTGGTGCTAGAGATGACATAGGTTCACATTTTTTTTTAATTCACAGCTTCTGACCTGGCACCATATTTCCTCTAGCCTGGTCTCATGTTTAGCGGAAAACTCTGGGATGTGAATGGATCAAGTAAAAACTAGAATAGGAGCACTACAGTGAAATACAGGAAAAAAAGAAAAATAGGAAAAGATGAAAATTCAAGACTGTAAAACACCATTTAAGCTTAGAAATAAAGAAATCCCTATAAAATAAAATTCAAAAAATCTACTACAGAACACCAACAATCATAAAAAACATACTGAAAAGTACTTTCAGTGATGGCATGATATAATAAACCGGAGGCAAGTTTACACCAAGCAGGCAAATCTGCAGAATACAAATAAGAGACTGTAAAAGGACTTCCACCAGAATCCTGAGCCACCTAATAGCTATAATAAACATTTGCCAGGTAAATGCTCCAGAACTATATACCCAAGCCTCTTTTTGCAAGGTGTTACACATAATTATGTTTTACTATATTTCCAAGAAACATGAAATGCAGAGTAGAACATTCTGTTAAGCCCCCACTTAAACACAACATTCAACTCCATAAAATTATCTAGGATCAGTGATATGAAAAATTGTTTACATCAGGCATCTCATGTAAAGGCGGAAGTAATACAAACCAACAGTGGTCATAATGTCACACATCGCTTAGAAAGAATTTTACACCACCGTTCTACTTAAAGAAGGACATGACAGGGCTTGGGTGGGAGTCCTAAATTATAGGAAAGTTCCCAAAAATGATGAATTAAGGTAGCTAAATTAGACAGGTTGAAGTGTCTGGTCTCTGAAATGTAAAGCAAAATTATACTACTCTTGTGGCACAGTTAACTGAGAAAGCCCAACTTCTCTTCACTGTTCAACTTCAATCTTGTGAACTTGGCACAGAGTAGCCTCCGATTTTCACAAAGCACAGTCACTGATCCTATATCGTGTTATGCAACACTTAACAGAGCTGTTGAAATGAATTACAGGTATAATAGAAAATATTGAAAAATATGAATTAAATAAAAACTACACACATTAAATTGAAGAAAATGAAAAATATATACAATGTATCCACATTTGCTAATTCATGTGTTTTTACTGTGTATATGCCAATCTTTGCAGACAGTTCTTCTCTCTGATTTGAGACTCACATTCCTCCCTCTTAATGATTATGGTCAATAAAAGAACATACTTTGTCACCCGATTACACATAGAGGCTGATTAAAAAAAAGTAAAAAATGATAAACTTGAACGAATCAGTAATAACTGATGAAATCAATAACTTTTCTCCACCTGGTCTTGAATGACAATGACATAAAAACATGGACCAAAATTTATTTTCTGTTTACATGTATGAGTCTATGCATTTCATTTCTTTACAAAAATAGCTTGTGCCATAGTTCTCCTGTATGTGCAGCCTCTGACCTTTATTACATACCAGCTGCAGAAAAATGTCGTGAGCCCCTACAGCCCATGGTGTATCACCCTATGAGCCATCTCTGTCTGTAGCTCTAATAATATCAGCATATTCATTGCGATGACTATTTTTTTTCGAGCATGAACAATGCCACTCCATTCAACATGCCAGTGAGAACTTTTTCAGCTTCTTTTTTTCTACAGAGTTGATTGCTTCACCCTACAAGTTTACATAAAATGATAGCCAATAACTCTGGCATGTTATTTCCATGGTCCCTTAACTCACACGGTGGTCCAAGGCCCATCAAAATTCTTGTCTATAGCCCTGATTTGCAAACTTTGAGGACCCATCTAAATACTGCAAGTCTGAAAAATTATCTGTGTAAATGACAGGCTTTGCCTTTGTCTGCCATCATTAAAACTGTTTATGAGCAAGGGCTGACTCAAAAAGTCACCCTTCCTCTACATACTGTGTATTCCCTTGAGCCCAACTCCTTGAGCATTTCACACCATTCGAGCAGCACACAAAGGAGTGATCATGTTCACTGTTTTCATTCATTTTTTTTTTGACTTCACACAATGTCATTCCGCTCTATATGCCACTGTGAATTATCTGAGCTTCTTTCTGCCTGTAGAGTCGACTGTTTCATCCTACAAAATCACCTTAGATGATGTCCCATAACTCTTCACACATTTCCTCCAAGGACCACTGACTCACATAATGGTACTAAAACCTATCTTTAGCTCGAACAAAAACAGCAATGCCACCCTTCTTATTTGCAAACTTCGGAGGCCCATCTAAGTACTAAAGGTCTGAAATATCATCTGTAAAAATGACAAGGCATCACCTTTAACTGTCTTCATCAGAATCTGTCTTTGAGCACATAATGGGAAACACACTATCCTCAATCTGTTGTGTTCACCCTAGCCCCAACTTTTCAACCATTTAATATCATTAACTGATGTCAAGGGTAGAGAAAGCAGGTAAATGTGTGATCATGTTCACCATAATCACCATACTTTTTTTGTCTTGATATTGTGCCATTTTACATCGCACCGAAAACTCTCTCATCCTCCTCTCACATATTTTGGCCTGTTAAAGTGTCCACTTTACTCTAGTTTCCACCGAGAATGCCCAGAGCCTTGTGTGCTCCTTAACACCAATTTCTACCTTTGCAAATAATTGCATTAAATTACCACAGCTTCATACCCTCTACAGTAAGACTACCCTTGCTCTTCAATACTCCAATTAGCCCTCGTAATTTTTTCCGACTTGACACAATGTCATGCACTCCACTCTAAACGCTATCGAGAATCTTCTCGGCCTCAGAATATGTTATACTCTCACACATTTTAGCCTAATAAAGTGTCCATCCTACTCTAGTTTACTCTGAGCTTCCAGCTCATATTTGAAAAGACCTATGTCTACCTTTGCAGGTTCATGCATTTTCATTCCAAAATTGCCACACCCCTTACTCTTTACAGCAAGACTTTACCCTTGCTCTTTGGTACTGCTTCTATCATTTGAGCATGATAATATGTTCATCACAACACTCTGTGTTCTGTTTCCAGTTAACCCTCTTAATTTTGTCTCTGTCTTGACAATGCCACTCTATTCTAAATGCCACCGAGAACCCTCTCAGTCTCACAATGTGTGATTGTCTCATACATTTCAGCCCGTCAAGGTGTCCATTCTACTCTAGTTTACACTGAGAATGCTCTCAGCCTCTACTGTTCGAAAAGACTTATTTCTACACGTGTAGTTTCATGCATTTTCATCCCAAATAAATGCAACAATTAATTGCCACAGCCCTATACTCTTTAAAGCAAGACCTGACTGTGCTCTTTAGTATTGCTTCTATCACTTCAGCATGATAGTGTGCCCATGAAAACACTCTTGTGTTCTGTTTCCTATTAGCCCTCGTAATTTTTTTCTCTGTCTTGCCATAATGCCACTCTATTCTAAATACCACCGAGAACTTTCTCAGCTCATAATGTGTGATTCTCTCATACAGTTCAGCCTGATAAAGTATCCATTCTACTGTAGTTCACACTGAAAATGCTCTCAGCTTCTATGTTCGAAAATATCTATTTCTACCTTTGCAGGTTCATGCATTTTCATCCCACATAATTGCAGCAGATTGCCACAGCCCCTTACTCTTGATAGCAAGACTCTACCCTTGCTCTTTGATTCTGCTTCTATCATCTCAGCATGATATGTCCATCATAGCTCTTGTGTTATCGGTTTCCAATTAGCCCTCGTAATTTTTGTCCCTGTCTTGGACACACTGCCACTCTATTCTATATGCCACCAAGAAAACAATCTCAGCCTCTTCATGTGTAATCTTCATATTTCAGCCTGACAAAGTGTCCAGCTGCTCTAGTTACGACTGAGAATGCTCTCACTCTTCTGTTCCAGTACACCTATTTCTATCTGTGCAAGTTCACGCATTTTCAGAAAATTGCTACAGCCCCATCCTCTGATACAGCAAGACTCTCCCCTTGCTCTTCAGTACTGATAATGTGCCCATGCCAGAACTCTCAGTTCCCTATTTGCCCTCGTATATGTGGGGGCTTATGCTTTTTCCTGTCAACGACTACCATATCCCCATTTCTAGGCGACCCTGTCTCAGTGTCCCTTCCCTTTAGCCTGCTGGGAAGATGACAAAACACCCTCAGTTTCTCTCACCTCTATCTGAAATCCTCTCCCACTTCCACAACAATGGGCAATGCCATCCTGGGATACCCTCATCCATCTCTAAAAAATCTTCACCTAGTTCCAGCATACATAATACCAACAAAACATACAGCAGGAGCTCACACGTTTGAATTCCATCAAACCAGTTTACACCTTCAGTTTGTGAGGTTTTGGGAGTTCGTCAGTGAAAAGAATATATAGCAGAACAAGGGACTGAGGATCAAAACATTACAAAAGGTAGATGAATTTTGCAAAGACAAAAGGCTAACATTGCGAGATCTCACTGCATATTTTTGTCTTACTGCTAACATGAACAGAAAAGATTCCTATGGTCACAAAAATAAATTCTTTGATATATTTCACTGTGTATGTCAGTACTTTATCGGGTTACAGAATGTCATAGCAAAGCGACACAGTTTGAAACCAGTCTAGAAAAACAACAGTTCTGCTTGATCGTAATCCCTCAGGACATTTAATAAACTGTAGTAGGAAACTGATTATCCGAAGTCTTATTTCTTTTTTTTTTTATTTTTAATATAAACTGAAGTTGGTTTCAAAAATGTTATGATAAAATAGAAAATGAGACAGAATCCAATTAAGCAGAGGTGATTATGATTATTTCATCCTACAAGTTTATGCAAGATGACTGATAAAAAAATCTGATACTTCAAACACAGAAAAAGCAAAGAAACTGCCACCCTTTGAGATGCCCTGTTTTTATATTTGCTCAGCCGAACTTCACTAGCGTCAGTCAGTCTGCACCATTCATTACAGAAATCATTCTTATCTGCCACATCCAAAAGTGAAAATTTCTGAATTTCCAATCAAGAAATGAATTCTGCAATCTAACTGGCTGTACTTGAAAAGAAGAATCTTTTGGAAAAATGAGGTCAGTGCAAAAGTTTTCCATTACAAAACAGCAGCAACATAACCAAAAAAATTCACAAAGACACCACATTCACAATAAGGACAAATACAGGAGAAGAGAAATATGTGGGCCAATTTCTATGCCCCGGGCCCTGACGGGGGAACCCTACCAGTGGCGCCCACCAACCACCCACTGCCACAGAAAAGAGAGAAAGGTAGTTTGTAGTTAACTTTACAAAACCCACATTTCCTACTACAACAGCCGAGATCACAGTCTTTGAATACTTAAACCTGTTACCAATGTGCTATCATATTCTATGATGACATAAGTGCTAAACATTTTTCATGCCAGATTATCTTTTACTGCCTGATAGACCAAAATGCTGAGGCAAGAGTCCAACCTTTACGGCAACCTAGTCATGTAGCTGCCATTTACTTCAGCAAATGCATAGCAGGGTCTAGGGACAGCAATGTCCTAAAGTTGAGGTGAATCTATGACCAAAGCTCAAGAAACCTAGAAAGACTTGCCCTACATGGACCATGCTGAAAACCAGCAGGTGTGGGGACAATAGTACAAGTGTTTAGATGGTTAAAATCATATTCTGCTCCAAACAAAAAACTGGTAGGTTTCTCCTTGAGTATGTTTTACAGCATTTGAAGAGCTTCCTAACAAGGGGTCAAGCCTCATTTCTCATATAGCTATATCTGTCTTGAACAGGCTTATTTAAAAAAAAAAAACTATCATAAAGTGCTACTAATGTTAAAAAAGGTCTACTGGCTTCAGTGAATCTTAATGTTAAAGATTATTCTGCTAACTTCAAGACAAGCTGGCCACGACAATTCCTCGCAAATAAAATTTCAATCTCAAGGATATGGAAAAAGAGAAAAATGGAAAAAAGAGAAAAAATGGAAGAAAGAGAAAAAAGGGAAAAATGGAAAAAAGAAAAATTGAAAAAAGAGAAAAATGGAAAAAAGAGAAAAATGGACACTTTACAATTATTTACAGATTACTGGGAAAGCATTTCTTTCAAAATACCATTCAGTTTGGAACTTCATATCCTACAACTCTCATCCCATATTTTGAATGAAATTCTGCTGCAAACAGTTACAATCCTGCTCACAGTGCCAAGGTGTCCTGCCAAT
>JAWQUT010000430.1:535189-546818 GCA_033807755.1 Ellobium chinense | reverse complement strand
GTCTACGACTTGCAAATTTCCTCTCTGCTGTGAGGCTGTTTCAGAAATTCCATATCAAGATCTTATTTTTACAAATCCACATCTACAAACCGACGCTTCCTTGCCGGATCTGTGGACACAGGTCCCTATGTGGATCCATTTTCGAAGACCCCAATATGCGTTTTTCAAGCCTGAATGCAGGTAACCTCTAACAAAAGCAAAGCAACCAAAATGGGTAATTTTGGTCATGGCCTTATAAGGAAGGATGTCCAGAAACTGATATTAGATCTGGTAAGGGAACCTTGTGTGCTCTGGAATGATGACAAAAACTTATCTACAAAAACTAACATTTTAACATAAGTTGTATTTTCCAACAAAACTTTCAAAGAACAATAAAAAAAAGGAAACTCCAGCAAAAATTTTGCAGCAAAACTTTAAAATCGTCATATTTAAAAATGATTTAAAAAAATCTTGATGACTGTTTACTGATCTTGGGACTGGCTAAATGAGCAGAAAAACTTAAGCCCGAATCTTGTAAAAAATGCAAAGTTTGTAAACTTGTTGATCTCCCAATAAAAAGACAAGCAGTGATCTGCCCAAATAATTTCATACCGGTATGCATACCGGTATGCTAAGGCCTATAGGACATTTGCAAAAATCTCAATCAGCTAAAGGGATGAGATGTGCAGATAATGTAAAATGTATTTACAAACACTTAGAAAAAACGGGTAAAACGTTCATGTAAAATATGTCATATCATATTTAGTCTACACTTGCTGAAACCAGTAGGACATTTACCACTACTTTTGCAGATACTACAAATGTTTGCAGCTAAGTGCTTCAAGTGTGTGTTGTCTGTTTTGCTCGCAATTTCAGCTTACTGGTCTATCGTCTCCACGGTGATAAGCATGGACATGGCCCCAGAAATAAGGTGTTCGAGAGCTGCAACTAAAAGCCCCTAATGGAGATAGACTATCTTTAGGTCCAGACTCACTCTATGGACTGAAGAGAGAGGTATCCACTGTGCATTATATTAAATATCCCAAACTTCGCATGGACAGACCCTGAATCAGTATCCTATCATCCCCAACTCAGGCAGGACCATCTCTAAGATAATTGTGCTTTGGCCTGATCTTGAAGTTACCTGAGCACAGACAAGGTAAACTGAGAAGACAAACTTGGCTAAAACAAAACTGATATAGTGGAAGATCAGACTGTACTGTATAATATTGATACTCAAGCTTGATCAGTGACATCAGCAGGAAATGTGGCACATAAATTATAAACCTTTAAAACATTACTTGGTGAAATCGTCGTTCTAACAACATGATGCAAGTAAAATTCCACAATCTCATTCAAACAGAATCTCGACTAGTCTGATACTTAAAACATCAAAGACAAGAGGAATAAACCACAAACTGACAGACTGGAAAAAACAGGGCTGTGTTGCTGCTGTAGTAGACAATCTTGGTGAAGCTCACACTTACAATATCAAAGGCGAAGGAATAAACTACAAACTGACAAACTGGGAAAAATGCATGATTGTGTTGTAGCAGACAGGAACTCTCAGCTGAATTAGGCCAAAAATTAGAAGTCTGGCATCAAAATATCAGTTTAGCATTGGCATCAAATTTCCCATCCATTCTTATGATACATTAATGAAAGGAAAAATACCTGGGTATTCTCTCAGCCAACAGCCCTAAACCTGCTCTGATAAATGAGACCTCTTCAATTCTTAAAGGCACTGCAGATGGGTCTAAGCTGAATAATCATAGAGAAATGGAAATGGGGTGGCAGTTGCTTCACTTTACAAACGAAATACGTACACATGTTTACACTCATCCCTTCTCATTGCACATTTAATCCTAAGTCTGTATCTACATCTGAGGGTGCTTTATTGTGTGTATCACCCTGACATCTTGGATCATCTGCAACCCCTAGGCTACCACTCGCTTCCCATGTGATATCCTAATCCACCCTTTCCTGAATCTGATTGCCGTATTTGTCTGGCTCCTAACAGTGTTCTCTCACCACTTTTTTCCCTTTAAAAAAGTCTTAGTTTACTGTCACTGCCATTGTGATCATCTGTAAGTTCCTGCATGTTTGAAGCTGGATGCAAACGATGAAGATTTCAATGCCTCTGTCTGACAGATACCCTACAGGGCTTGCAAAGGCACAGACAACCCTGCAGGGCTTGGAGGTTCATAGTACGCATCTAGAGATTTTGAAAATTTCAAATGTGACTGATGTGTGGAGGAGGACATCCTGCCTCTGTCCACATCATCTTTTGCAATCCCAGATGGCAAACTCTGCTCAAAAAGCAATTGTCTGTGATGTTTTCTTTTGTTATGTTGAAAGTTGTCTCCCTGGTTCCCAAGGACCATCCTGCACTGGCAGTCTCCATGACCAGTACTGCTTGCTAAAAGATGCTGATTCCTGTTGCTATCACTCTTTCGCTGATCTCCTTCTGACTCAGACATTGCGATCAGTTGCGGTACACACACTGACCTAACAGGAAGAAACAACAGTAAAACGTGAAATTAAGAGGGTTGAGCACTTAACACAATGAACGAAACCTTTAGTAAATTTAAGTATAGATTCTTTGGGATGACAGAGTCATCATGATCATACTGAAATGTATAAAACTTCCAGTGTGTCCGTACCCGGGTGGCAGAGCACTAAATATAGTATTCTTTCTTTACTAAGGGAGAGAATGTGAACTCGCTCAGATAATTTTATTTTTCAGATGTTGCATAACTGCCTATGGACGTGTATCACCAGAGATTTTACCAAATTACTGTGAAAGATCAATTTTGAGAGAAAATGCCGAAAAAAAACCTACACTAGAAAATTTCCTGTCCCTACCGGGAATCGAACCTAGGGTCTCTCAGCTTGCAAGTCTAAACTTGCAATCACTACACCACAGGAATGCTAACTTCACAGCACAGCAATTTACTCTCTAAATACCTACTGCCTGAATATGTTCCCTAACTTCCACGTGTGAAATGTTCACCCGTTACCCCAATACACTTCCCGACTGCTCACATGTAGATTCTTTGAAATGACAGTCATCATCATCATGCTGTAACGCATAAAGTTGCCAAACTGTCCACCATACACATTTTGCTCCAGCCTTCAAATTTTTCTCAAATTTTCATGAAGATTTGCGTGAACATATTAGGCTGATCGATAAAAATGGTCACATCACAGACCTAATTAACAATGTAGATTTTTGTGAGCATATTGGTTTATGAAATGAAAATAGCTACATATCTCAGAAAGCCTTATTTTAATCCCTGCAGTTGACAAAAGAACACTGGTGACGTTTTGTGATAAAATTCTAGCATCTGGTTGGTTGATGGTAAATTGTTATAAAATGCAACCAAAAGTTAATGCACAAACATGTTCCACTAGAAATTATTTGCAATTAAGCTGAAGTTGTGACAATGCAGCCTGCAGTTAAGTGGGGGGTCAACTGCGTTTATTTGCAGCCATTTTTATCTGCCTGGGTGACGTGAGGTTCATTTAGGTAGAAAACAACTAAAATGGCCAATCACCAAAATTACTTTGCAACTCTGCAAGAAGGCAGTAAACCATGACCACCTGGCAAGGTTCCCTGGTGCTAATATGATGCAAGTGTCAGGCCAGGAGAGTTAAGAACCCAAATCCAAAGTGAAAATCTTGTAATCCATTATCCCCTTACTGACAAGCAGCACAACACTGCAGAAAAAAGACACGCGCGGTCATGGAACAAAAGTGCTTCACTTTGTCCTCACAAGGAAATTCATTCAAGAATTCTTAAGAAATCCTTAGATAATGACTGAAAGGCAAGGTTAATTTCACCTCTATCAGATGAAAGTTCTAGACTGACTGGGTCATGATTGTAAGGATGTCAGAACAAGACAAATAATTTGTTTCACTTTCAATTCAATTTCACGTCTTTTGCATTCTGATGGTGTGGTACTTACATACAATGTATTGGGATGGCTACATGTACTAGAAATTAAAGAAGTTGCAGATTGCCCGTTATCAGCAACTACAATGTTTTCATATTGCTAATTACTATGATTCACACTAACAAAAATTGATTGACTTTCCTACAAACATTGTCATGAGATTCAACTGTTTTTGATTAACACAGTCCTCAGTTCATATTTGTCCATAAGAGATCCATTTTGTAGATCAGGATTTAAGATAAAAATTTAGAATTTTTGTCATCATTGCCTTCAAACACCTTTTGAGAATTTTTCCAAACACCAGGACCCTGTTTTATCATTCAGAATTAATAACTCACGGTAAAAATAAAGCATTCCATAGTGAGCTATGTTTAGTTGAGTCCTTACAAGTCTTAAATATTCTTGAATAATCCTTAAGATGTCCTCAGTTTTTGCCGTAGACATTCTGAATGAATCGGATTTGTGTTGTTGTCTTGTCTAAACTGATGAAAATATCTAAAAAAAAATGTTTACAGACTATACAGTGCAAAAACAAATCTCTAGAAATACAAGAATTTCCCAAATGAAATTGCAAACAACTGTCACGAACTTTCTTACCTGTCCCTCCTATCTTCCTCTGATATGTGCAAATGTTGACCCTTGATATAATGAAGCTGACTCCAAAAGCCTAGCAGACTTGCAATATATCTAAAGTGTGTTCGATGTGGAAATGTTGAAAAACCCATTGCTGATGCAAGACTACATGTGGGTTCTAGAAAGCCTTTCGTGTCTATATGACTTTGCCTGAAAATATGGAAGCAAAAGAAGGATATATTAACATAAAAGGAAGGGGAAAACTTTTGTGGCACATATTTCCAAAAAAAAAAAAAAATCTAATGAACTACTAACACGGCAAGTCCTGAAATAATATCTAACTAAACCAAACTAGAAATAATGAAGTTGGTGGTGAAATAAACTTTAACACAAACATAATTTACAACTACACCATGTAATGCACCTTTGCAGAAAGTTTAATAACTTCAGTTACAAACATTATCTGCTTATTTTATTGACAATTTATCTAGACCTAGTCACGGCAGTTGGGCATTCATGTGGCATTATAGTTGTCTACTATCCTTGAAGTACCTCTAATCCCCACAAAATAATCTATAGTTCAATAAATCTGAAATTCACTTGACGTGATGATGAGGCTTTGATGAGCCATTTTCTTCTCCACCAAAACATTTTCTAGAATAACTTGCCTTTAAAACCTACAATGCAGAAATAAATATGCTTGACGTTTAATAGGTTCAAACTGTTGCAGGTTGTGTTGTGGATTATTCTCCCACTGAAGTCTACAACATACGCTCCATCCCTCCTCGCTTCACCATGCCTGGATTTGCAATATGCTGTAAGACTCGTTGGTAACTAACAATGCAAAGCAAACCTGTGTAGTCATTATACATCTGAAAAGAATATATGTATTTCACAAACGAAATTCCACACATCAACAAAGCAGTGTCTTACCTGTCACTCCTGTCCTTTGCTGACCTGTCCAATTGTTGACCCTTGACACACTGAGGATACATTACTGGTTGTCTCAAAATACCCAGCAGACTTGCAATGTGTTTATATGTCGTGTGAGAACATACTGACGAACCCTTTGCCAATGCCAGCCTGTATGTGAGCTCTGCGATGCCCATAATGTCTGGAGGCTTTTGCCTGAAAATATTAAAATACAGGTAGTGTAGATAAAATTAGTGGAAAAACTCGCTAGCCACCAGGCTGACAACAGATAGTTATGTCTTGTGTTTTCAGTGCTTCAAAGACAAGCACCGTGCGCTGGGCTGCCAAAAGCCTACAATGGCCCTGTTTTGGTGACATGAATGCGTGATGTGTATCACTTAAAAGCACATTCAACCTAATATCTCAAGTCTTTTGCATTCTAAAGGCGTTGTACTTACATACACTGTATTGGGATGGCTACGTGTACTAGAAATTAAATAAGCTGCAGATTGCTGTTATCAACAACTACAGTGTTTTCATATTACTAATTACTATGATTCACACTAACAAAAATTGGATTTCCTACAAACAATGTCATGAGGTTCCACTATTATTGATTTACGCAGTCCCGCTTGATTGCAACTTTTCCCGATGTTCCCAGAGAATTGTTATTAAGTGGAATAAACTTTATAAGCAAATCCTATACAAACTTACATACACGTATGAAACATTTTCTTACCTGTTCCCCCTATCTCTTGCTGAACCTGAGCTATCCAGCTGATTCCCATTGACATAATGTGGATATACTCTTGATGTCCTCACAAACCTGAGAAGTCTTGCAATGTATGTATAGCATGTTAGATACAGATACTGTAGTGATGCCCGTGGTGCTGCACACCTGTCTTTGGATTCTACAATATNCCAGAATAACTTGCCTTGAAAACATACATTACAGTAGTTTCGTTCAATGCCCAGAATCTGTCTCTTATACACATCTCCCAGCCCCTTGCTCCCTAGAAAGAAAATAGGGATTATTAAATCTGAAATTCATTTGACATGACATGGTTTTGATGAGCTATTTTCACTTACACCAGAACATCTTCCAGAAGAACTTGTCTTTACAGGAAATAGAAAATAGAAAATAGGAAAATTTGTTTAAACCAATTGTACACATGGATACAAAAATCATGGACACTATGACTAAAACCTACAATGCAGTAGTTTTGTATGACACTTAAATGTGTTCAAGATGTTTATTCTCTCACTGAAGTCTACAACATATGCTTTATTTCTCCCCCTTTTCACAAAGCATGGAACTGTAATATGCGTTGAGACTCTTTAGGAACCAACTATGCGAAGAAAATATGTACTGTCACTGAACATCTTGAGCACATATGCGTTTCACAAATGAAATTCACCAATAAAGATAGTCTTACCTGCCCCTCCATGTTTCTGCCAAGATATCCAACTGTGTTTGACCCTGGACATGATTAGTTTCTTGTTTCCAAATGCCCAGCAGCAGAGTTGCAATATATTTATGTGTCCCATGAGGACACAAAGAACCCTTTGCCATTGTGAGCCTGCCCAGGGGTTTCACAATACTCTTGATGTCTAGAGGACTTTGTCTGGAAATACAGAAGTGCAAGTATGGTAATGAAGTTAATGGAAACATTTTGGGTCTCCCAACACCTGAAACTTTTCATAACCATAAGTTGAGTCTTAAAGTAGGATATGAAATAAATTACAATTAGTTCTGTTCACTTTCTGCATACCTGTAACCTTTTCCAGAAACAAACTGTTTTTACAAATAAAGTCACTTAATTACCACAATGTTAAAAAAAATTGCAACATTTCAGTAAATGTTAAGATGAATATTCCAAGGATTATAAAGCTGACAAGCAAACAATAACGCATCATTGATATCACAAACATAAAGCTAAGACAGAATAAAGACCGTTGGCAGAATTAGCAAATTATCTACCAAAGATGATGTATTGAATATGGAAAATCCCCCTCTACCACCACTTTTAGTTCTCACAAGCCAGATGACTGCAATACAGACTGTGCGAATGATCTTTTTGGTGACATCAGATTAGATCAAGTTCTATCAACATGAATGTGTCACTTGACAATCATTTGAAATGGGTTGTATGGATATTACCACTAAAGCATCTACTGCCAAAAGGGTGGATTCATAAGATAAGGGGTAGGTGCATCTTAGTGTCAAAGCACAAGCTAAACTAAAACGGATAGATGTTGTATTTTTATTGACAGCTTTGTGCAATCAGATAAAATATTTTGCCTCTTTTTCTCTGAATGAAATGGTTGAAAACCCTGACAATTAGTTGCTATTCTGCGAAATCACAACTTTTCTCATGTTCCCATGAAAATGCAATGACGCGGAATCAACTGTGCAAAAGTATGAAACTCTCATGAAGAAGAAAATGATCACAAGCCTTAATCTTGCCACCTAATGCATCTTGCAGAAGGATACGAAATAATATACTACATAGTCTATGGCCTGAATTAATGATTTTCCCATTAATCTTGGTAGATTTTATCACTAGCACATTAATCCTAATATACTTTATCTATACCACCTATGCTACATTCAAATTTTCTATTGCCTTAAACCCCTTCAAATTTATCTTGGACTTTCAAGCAAGGTGAAATTCATTAAAAGGGATCTAGTTTGATGAGTTGTTTGTGAGCCATTTTCTCATATTAAGACAATGTTCCAGAATAACTTGCCTTGAAAACATACATTACAGTAGTTTCGTTCAATGCCCAGAATAACTTGCCTTGAAAACATACATTACAGTAGTTTCGTACAATGCCCAGAATAACTTGCCTTGAAAACATACATTACAGTAGTTTTGTACAATGTTTGCACGTGTTCGAGATTTATTTTAGTGACGTCACAACTTCTCTCACTGACATCTAAACATATACTCCTTCCCACAACTCATCCCCACCGTGGCAATTTTAGCTTATTTAGTGGTCAAGGAATACAACAAAGAGCTTTGAGCAAGGTAATGGTCATTCTCTGGTACAGCAGGAATCTATAAATTCGACAGTAGCTTCAGAAATATGATGAAAATTAGAAATGGTCGTAAGGATGAGAAAAAGTGAGAAAGACTGCATGAATAAGTGTGGGAGAAATAGGAGGGTAAAATATAACTGGCTAACGCATAGTAATCTAAGGGACTCAATTTATGCATTGTACTATCTGATATGTTCCTGACGTGGTTGGTACATGCACGTGAAAATTATATAGGCAATTTTTTTCTTCCTCTCTTTCTTTAAGCATTTTTTGTTCTTTATTTTCTCAGCCAATGTACTCATTGTATTTTTCTTGGAGATGTTATAATATAATAAATATTACTGTGCATGTGTCAAGTCATGTGTTTGTTATGCCCTATATGCCCTATAAAGATTTTGAACTTGAAATTTGAACTTGACAAAGTTAGAAATGTAATTTGCGGTGAGACTCGTCAAAAATTTACAATGCAAGGAAAATCTGAACTACTACTGTACATCTGTGCAAGTACATTTCGTAATAATATGTGCATTATCGAGAGTACAATGAAATTATGAAGCATTTTCTTACCTGTCCTCAGTCTCTGCCACCGAGCCTGATACCAAGTGTTTACTAACTGCAAAAGCCAAGATATCTTCTGCACTAACAGCCTCAGGATATTTCGTCTGATGAGTGGGCTCTCGAAATGAGAGCCCTTGTTTGTCTACTTGGTCTTGTCCATGGGAGAGCCCAAGCATTGGTGCCAACAAAGGACTTGAACAAAGACTAGGGACTTCTAAGTTCCTAGCAGATTTTTCTATTGTTTTTATGTGGAAGTGAGCAGAGGCGAACAGTCCAACCTTGTCAGTCAGATCAGAGTCCGCATGATATCGATATGCTCCTGGCAAGCTCAAAATGGATAGCAGACTTGAAACGTAGTATGCCAGATATGGATATGGAGATGCTCTGGAAACCTGTGCCAATGTAAAACTGCCCATATTTTCCACATTCCTATTGATTAGAGGTCTTTGCCTGAAATATGGAAATATAACCATGTGAGATTAAAGGAAAAACTATTGTGTCAACTTACAATTCAAAACTTTTAAATAAGATTCTACATAATGAGCCCCGGGAAAAAAATAAAGTTTGTTTAAATTTCACCTTGTTTATTTAGGCAGTGGCCAGTCACATAGCAATAAATATAACAATTCAGATTGAATGAAAAATAATGAAAAAAAGAAAGAGAAAAAAAAAACGAATAAAAAAGTGCTTAATGAGACATTTACTAACTGGCATCTTTGTCTCTCTCTCTCTTTCTCGCGCTCTCTGTCTCTCTCTCTCTCTCCCTATCTCTCTTCATAGTGCTGTACTGTAATGAAATTAAGACATCCTCCAGTGCAGAACTTAATGATGCAGAAACTAACTTGGCATATTCTACTTATATTTATGTGGGATAAATATGAACGTTCTTTCAGAATTAATCCACCCAAAACCATCCATGATTCTTTCTGTCTGAAACTTACATTTGATCCAACTTTAATTTCCATTTCACTGGAATATTCCCAGCTTTGACAAAGTTTTCTCTGCCCATGGATATCTCCTGAAAGGTGAGAAGTTATAAGTCATTACAACAGTGTTAAAATTATTAATTTTGTTTACAAAAACATCTAGGCTACTCTAAACATTTTTAAAGCACGGGTCAACAATGGGTAACAGACAAGCAGGCTCATATCCTTTACATATGTTTCCTTATCTTTATTATTTCACCATACTTCACTAAAAATCAGTTCACTAGTGGTTAAGTATTCAATGATATTTTTAAGTTGGTGGCCTGACACGGAACAATTTCAGCATGTAAGAACGTAAGCCATGAAAATATCTAGTCAAACATATTAAGCTTCAAGTGGCAGAGGTCTATGTCGAGACGGTTCTTGAAAGTATTTTGGGAATCTCCATGTTTGGTACTAGTGGATAAAACATTCAAATATCTGACTATCCAGTTTGACAAGAATTTCTGCCTAAGTGTTCTACATATTGTATTCATGAATGAAGATCACACACAGATCTCATTACAAGCACCTTTTATAGTCACCTTGCTCCCAGTCATATTCTGCTCGCAGGGTCCCGAGAGTAAATTAAGCCTTTGAATCCTGACTCCCTCCCATTTAAATCCCTATTCCCCAGGGCTCCTGGTAAAGCCATGTATAGACTAGAGCAATGTCAGAGAGTGGAACAGCCAGTTCTTTCAGTCTCTCAGGGTAAGTATTTTCATTCCCTTACTTGAGACAAGCTCCAACCCGTCTGCTTCGCATCTTTTATGATTCTTTTTATACACACATCAGAAGGATTTCCATAGGAAAGATTTCCGTAGGCAACAACCCTTGAAATAAGAACCCTAACCCTACCCTTACCCCTAACCCTACCCCTAATCCTAACCCTACCCCTAACCCTTGTGATTAAACGGGTTGTTGCCTGGGGAAATCTTGCCTTTCCACATCTGGTAACTCCCACAACTACGGTCAGTACCTTAATTCCGAATAACGTACTAATACATTCCTAACCCTAACCCAACCACCCTAACCCTATACCCTATACCCTTAACCCTAACCCCCATCGAGGCAGGAATGTCAGTCGAAGCGAGAGTAACTCCTTATCGCCAGTTACGTTACCATATAATTATGGAAATCCTCCCCACAAATCAGAAGGAATTCCATGTGGCCACATGCTACTGGGCCGCACCAATCACCACACTAAAAATGGACCATTGTAATGGGGCTGGTATGAAAAGGATGGGCTTGGTTTGTTATTATGGGATACGCAAAGAGAGAAAAATGGTCCTCTTCAATTCATGCAATCTTGGTTTTCCATGTATGCTGTAGGAAGGCTCACATATGGAAATCCTTCCCACGAATCTTTAAATTGAATCAACAGGGCTGCAGCTAACGGAAGGATTTCCACATGTGGTAACTCCTACAACTACGGCCAGTACCTTAATTCCGAATAACGCACTAATACAACCCTAACCCTACCCCCCTAACCCTAACCCTACCCCTACTCTTAACCCTAACACTAATGCCCATCGAGACAGGAGCATCAGTCAAAGCGAGATTAACTCCTTATCGCCAGTTACCACATATGGAAATCCTCCCCAGCTAACAATTGTAACATGTAAAACCAACCTGTCCAACTA
>JAWQUT010000430.1:526047-529506 GCA_033807755.1 Ellobium chinense | reverse complement strand
GGGGAGAGAGAGAGAGAGAGAGAGAGAGAGAGAGAGAGAGAGAGAGAGAGTGAGTAAGATACTGAAAGAGAAAGTTAGTAGGAGAGTGAAACAGAGAGAAAGAGAAAGAGACAAGATATGTAAACGATAAATTTAATTTAGTGGCAGTTATGTGTGTATATATATTTTTTTCTTCCTTTTCATTTGTTCCTTTGTATTGATGTAACATTACATTGTATGTGGTTGGCTTATGCCTAGATAAATAAACTTGAAACTTGTATTATCAGTCATTTCCAACAGGGTCTTTAAGTTATTGTACTCTAGTCGCAAGGAGGGTGGGGAAGGGGGGGAGTGGTTGTTGTATGGTGCGCTAGACAGACCAATCGTATTCGAATTAGGTAGGAAAGAAAAAAAACAACCAAAACTTTTGAACTTTGTTATCAGAAAGCTTCAGCATTAACGATGTGATCTTTGTTACCACCGTTTCTTCATCGGTAGTGGATGTACTCATATTTATTGGCGTTCAGCATGCACAGTTAAGGCTATTTTTACGATGGTAAGAGATTCCATCATTAATGCGCAAACTCTCAATAATAACTGGTTGCGAGAATTTTGAATAGCCCATGCGAAGATTCAGATTAGGTCTCTTCTTCTCCTTCTTCTGCGTTCCCTGCATAATAAATTAGTCACATGTACCTTGTTTGACCAATGAAAGCTGCTGTCTTTGAGAAGTCCTCCTTACAATCCCAGGTTAGCCAGCTAAAAGAATGTGTGATGTAGTGAGCTTTGATTCGACATTCATTCAAGAACAATAGACAAACGCTTCTCGTGGGTGGTAGGGCACAAGGAGTGTATTGTTTTATGATACTCTGTTTGGTAGCTTGGTAGACTAATTGTAATAATGGAAAGCCGTTGGGTGACAAAGCAAGGTAAACCATTTGTCCACATCTTAATATAAATATACCATACAGGTTGGCGCTAGACAAGATGCGGAGGTTAAAAATAATGAACGGTACAAAAAGTATGAATACACGTATCTGTAAGTAAATTAACATAAGAAACTTCGCCCAAACGACCAAAAAACCACGGAAATACGGAAACGTTTAGATGTCAGATCGTTTTTCTAAAAAATGAGTGAATGCACTTTTATTGAAATCTGAGTTGGTGGTGTATTTAAACATGTATTTTTGTGTTAATTCATTCAAAACTGTAATTGAGCTCAAAGTCTGCATTCCTTTCCGTTTACGTCATTTAACAGTAAATAAAAAGTTGGGTGTGAAGAGCAATTACTGTAATGTTTTTTTCTTTTATTTCAAATATATTAAGAGATCACATACCGAGTTTTGAAAAAAAAAACCGCTCTGCAATTTGTTTCNGAAGAGCAATTACCATAATGTTTTTTCTTTTATTTCAAATATATTCAGAGATCACATACCGAGTTTTGAAAAAAAAAAACGTTCTGCAATTTGTTTCTGAAGATAATACCTGTAATATCCACCATTGGCAACTTTTTTTTTTTTGAAGTTCTTTACTGATTTGAGAACGTGTGCAAGATAAAAAAAAAAAAAGAAATGTAAACACTGAAATATCATATGCATAATTTTTTCAATATTTCATTGCTTTTTGTTATTTTATTTGGAATGGCAGAGGGAGAGAGAAATTCAGCCATTTGCTGAAAGACGATAACCTGGACGATACCACAGCTGACCGGCTGCCGGATATTGATATACTTGAAGCGTTGAGATTTTAATCAAGAGCTTGGCTGATCCGGTTTGAACAGATTCTCAATCTGGAGACATTTTTGTTTTCTGAGGACTGGAGAGATCAGCAAGTTTCCGAAGACAAGCAGGAATTTTCGTGAATTTAATGTAACTCTGTGACTGAGTGGCTGTGTTTCATCCGGTTTAGAAATTTACACGGTTTAATGTAGGGGTCTCCAGTTTGGGAAGCCATCTGGAAATGGGGAGAAAGGGTCACTGAGACATGTGACCTTGGTTCCAATGACCCCTTGGGGTCTCAATAGATTTATTAAGGATCTTTTGTGTATTGAATAAAGAATAAAGATATGCAGTTACGCGTAGGACGACACCTAATGGTAGAGTTGGATAACAAATCATGCCAATCGAGTAGTGCATAGCACGATTACCTCGATTTGCCAAGTTGGCGTTATGAAATGAAAATAATCAATATTATGTCTGATTACAATACTGCTGTTATAAGAAGGGCAGTTTGAATATATGTAGATATGACATGTGTTTGGTTTGCCCTCTCTCCCCTCCCCTCCCCTCCCTCCTTTTCCCAAATTCCGTAAGGGCACCTAGGCATCTCAGCTAGTGTAATATAATGCTGTGATTTTAGATAAGGGGAACTGGGAGGTTTTGAGAGGGGGGGGTATAAAAGTAAACAGGACTAGAAGATGATAAGACTGGCTGGGATTGCAAATGAAAATATAGAGAGAGAGAGAAAGAGAGAGAGAGAGAGAGAAAGAGAGAGAGAGAGAGAGAGATATCAGAGAGAGAGAGAGAGAGAGAGAGAGCGAGAGAGAGAGAGAGAGAACGAACTAAATGAGACTGTTTACATCACTTGGCTGCACAAATAAAAATGAAGGTTCGCTCTGCTATTCCTGTCTTATTTATCACCTGGAGGATAAGAAATAAGGAAACGGACCGACCAACAGACTTAGAAACACACAAATGAAGGGAGAGATAGACATGAAGATTTATAGACATTAAAAGAAACACACACTAGAGAGACAGACAGACAGACAGACAGACAGACAGACAGACAGACAGACAGACAGACAGACAGAGACCGGCAGGCAGATAGATAGATAGATAGATAGATAGATAGATAGATAGATAGATAGATAGATAGATAGATAGATAGATAGATAGATAGATAGATAGATAGATAGATAGATAGATAGATAGATGTATCATTTCATCATGGAAGTCTGTTGTAACTAAGTTTTGGGCCAAAATAGTTTTGGTGCTTAGTAGGAGGGATGGCAAAGGCGCACACCTGGTGACAAGAATGGCGCTTCGCTCCACATAGAAAGTGAGATAATGCACTCTCAGATATGGTTGTAAGTTTGTGGTTGGTAAAAACTTACTCGAATAGTATTGTAAGGTAAGTTACTACAGTTGGTAACTAGGATGGTATTTCAAAGTTACCACAGCTTTTCCAACGGCTTAACGATATATGGATGTATAGATGGATGATGGGCAGACAGACAGACGGGCAGAAAGATGAATGGATGAATGAAATCGAATGAAGGAGGAAGCAAGCAAACAAACTGATATTTAAAGAATGTTGCACTCTTCTAGAGATCTCTCATCAATTCAGCCAAGAGCGCTCACGCGAGAGAGAGAGAGAGAGAGAGAGAGAGAGAGAGAGAGAGAGAGAGAGAGAGAGAGATACCAGTAAGGAGGAAATAATATATCATGCATAATGAACACCATCCTGTTCTTTCAACGCTGT
>JAWQUT010000430.1:518547-521047 GCA_033807755.1 Ellobium chinense | reverse complement strand
GGAAGAAGAAGAGGAAAGACCCAAAAGACTTGAAAAAAGAAAGAAAGAAATAAAATATAAAAAGTGCAGAGAGAAAAATGTAGGAAATGGAAAGAGCTGAAAAAGAAGACAAGAAGATTAAACAAAGAGACAGAAAAAGTATGAAGAATACAGGAAAACTACTACAGCAATCAGACAATGGAAAGAAGAGAGAAGGAGAAAAATTATTGGTCAATTGGGTGTTAGTCAATACGTCTGTCCTCTCGTGTGTTCGTTAATGGTTTTTTTTTTCTCTAGCACTGCACTGTTTAGTTTTTTTGTCGTCTCAGACTAGAGAAATTATTCTCTTGAAGTGGAGAGTGAGATTTTACAGTCTTCAACTAAATGACGGCAGTTGGCCGAAGGAAGAGTTCCTTTGGGAGTATGGGGTAGAGAGTACGGCTGGGAGCTAGTTCAGTAGGTTCGTTCGTGCAACTACTTCCGGTGGCTGGAAGAATTGATACATTCATTTATTACGAGAGTTTGACATTTCTGTTCCCGTTAGCTCTTTCTTTTGCACTGAGATTAAAAATGGTGAGATAGTGAGTGAAAAAGTCTCAGATGGGGGGAGAAAGAGAGAGAGAGAGAGAGAAAGAGAGAGAGAGAGAGAGAGAGAGAGAGAGAGAGAGGGAAAGCAGAAGAAGAAGAAGAAGAAGAAGAAGAAGAAGAAGAAGAAGAAGAGGGAGAGCATGTCTTTGTCGCTTCTAGGGAGTCACCATCCTTGCGTGATTCTAACAGTGATGGCTGAGAAAAATTCTAAGAAAAATAAGCATGACTAAACAGGTGAATATGAAGTATCGAGTACATCAAAAGAAATGTGGCTCGATTCCTATTGAGTACTTAATATCGCCCATTGGAAAGAAACAAACATAGTTAAAATCTTATAGAGAGAACAAAGAAGGTTACTAGGGTGTATACGTTAATTCCTTCTCTACGTCTGACACATATGTACGTCATAGCCTTTTGGTAAAACACCGCTTGTACCCGGAAGTTGCTGTCTAGTGTCGCATCGATATAACCCTGCGTCTGATTTCATACGTCATCAACCATTTCTACGAATAGGCAAGCGGGCATTATATCCGTAATCGTTCCGAGGCGTCATAGAAAACTATAATACGTTCATCAAAAGATAAACACTTTTTTTTTAACGTCTTGTTTCTTAATGAATGGATTTCCCCCCAAATCTTGCATAGGCTTCTAAACCTGTCTGCCTTAATAGAAAATCGTATTATTTTTCTCACATTCGTCTTTGTGTCCCTGGAAATTCCAGTGAATTGTAATTTCAACACATTTACGAACATCCACATGAGCTCATGGCATTTTATTTTCTTGGGTTTGGTAATTTCAGCTGAAAAAAAATAAATATCACTAGCGCAGGGGTCAGGCGAATGAAGATAGAGGGAAGGGCTGGAGATAAGAATGGAGGAAGAATAGACAGAAGGGGGAATGGAACGGAGGAAGCAAAGCACAAAGAAAAGGCAAGAAAGACATAAACGATGAAAGAGAACAGAAAAAGGCAGACGATGAAAAATCAGAGAGAGAGAGAGAGAGAGAGAGAGAGAGAGAGAGAGAGNTATAGACACACACACACACACACACACACACACACACACACACACACACACACACACACACACACACACACACACACTCACACACACACACACACACACACACAGAACAAAATTTCATTATCCACGGAAATCCTATCTTAAGAAATGTCCTGATACCTTGCCCTGAGCTAAAATAATTTATTTTCATTGCTTCCTCCAGGCTTTTCATATTCTTTTTCCCCCCTCACATGCAGCTCATTTCTTGCCAACTCTTGAAGGCACAGAGTTGCTACACAGTTTATCACGCGGGCAAAAAAATATAGGGAAGAAATCACAGCGACAAATGATATACGGCTCCGTAAGCGGAATGAGTTTCACTTATTTTATTGGTTTGAAAAGTATCTTGTGTGTTTCCATTCGCTTCGTATCACACTTGATTTTTAAAAAAAATAATTCTCATTATTATACTTTGAGAAAGAGAGATCCCTTTCCTTTAGTTATAGTAATTTATTCTCGAGACACAATTATTGATTCCTACTTCTGTAATGATATTATGTTTTAATGTGTCTTAGATACATGTGTAAAATCTTGTGATGAAGTAGCGATCGTATTTTGAAATGGAGTTTTCCAAAGATCAACAGCAGAGAACACACACACACACACACACACACACACACACACACACACACACACACCACACACACACACACACACACACACACACACACACACACACACACACACACACTTTTTAACACTTCACACACACTTTTTAATACTTCAGGGCTCCGTTTTTGTTGCAGAACGTTCTAAATTAGAAACAGTACGAAGTGCACCACAGAATAAAACACAATTCCACAGAAATACTTATCCCCGTAAGTGACGTCATTGACAGAGACTGCCCATTGGGTAAAGGGGGGGGGGGGGGG
>JAWQUT010000430.1:496590-507189 GCA_033807755.1 Ellobium chinense | reverse complement strand
GGGGGGGGGGGGGAGGTATGAGGGGAAGTAATCTCGCTACAAACAGGAGACAACGTTGGAGTGTGACTTTATATCCTAATGGCTAAAACATTGTATAATTTTTTTTTCTTTGTTTTCTGGGGAATGAAACAGGTTGGGGAAGGGGAACTGTGGGGGGTGTGGTGGTCTCTCTGCATACTTTACCTTAAGGGAACACTGGGTTTTTTTATTTTAAGGACCAAAAATAATGGGGAGTAGTGTGCCGCCCCTGTTAAAGATAATAATCTAGCTTTGTTCTCCTAGTCCCAGGGTGTGATATCATCGCCTCAGTTGGGAGAGAGGGATACGCCTCTGAGGGCCCGACACAATCAATAATAATGGATTCCACATGTTGAGTAACATTGTCAATATTCGCATGATAAAGCACTGATGACGTCATGTCCCGGTGCAGCTTAGAGTGTGAACCCATTGGGCACAGACACGGCACGGCACTGCACGGCACGTCACAGCACGTCATGGGGCGGCACGGCGCGTCACGGCACGTCGACGCTTCATTTCTTCTCTTTCTCTCTCTCTCTCTCTCTCTCTCTCTCTCTCTCTCTCTCTCTCTCTCTCTCTCTCTTTGTTTTATTATTCGGACATCACCAGACTCCACCAGACCCGCACCTCACAAAACGACTTCAGCGTGGTGGTGGGCGAAACCTGAAATGTTAAGTGCCGCGATACTCAGTCTTCAAACTCCAATTATCGATTCTATTTCAATTCTGATAGCTGGTGTACGTTTCGAAAATGTCGATACCTTTTGATTCTTTGGATACCTCTAAGCACTGCAATGGACAGACCAGTTGCTAGTTTGGCTAGTTTGATACTGAGGATCGCAAGACGATGGAATAACTTTCGATACTTTTGACACAATTAATTTTGATACAAGTTCACTGTTAGTTCTTCGGTAAAGTATCTCATGGCATCTTATTATATCTCATTATATCTCATTATATTAAGGATCAAACTGGGAATCAAAGTGAATTTCAATATTTTTTTATACTAGGGTGACCACTGAGGTTATTGCAATAGGTTTGATGAGGCAAGACATGAAAGCAGACATTTTCAAAGAAATGGAGAAAAATCCTGTTATGGTCGGATAGACAGTCACTTTTTTTTATCGAAAGTATCTTA
Source organism: Ellobium chinense (assembly GCA_033807755.1). Taxonomy (NCBI): domain Eukaryota; kingdom Metazoa; phylum Mollusca; class Gastropoda; order Ellobiida; family Ellobiidae; genus Ellobium; species Ellobium chinense. The sequence continues at coordinate 506,034 of JAWQUT010000430.1, read as the reverse complement.
ACGGTGCCACAACTCCAGAATGTGAGTTTGCTTACTGAATCAAAATCCGTACGTATCGAAAGTATCGATTCTCGGCAACGATATCGCCCACCACTACTTCTATTCATGGTGCAAAGAAGGGGGCAGAACTCTGCATACGTCACGATTGTTGCGTCATGCCTTGACCAGATCCGGGGGGCAAGCACCCATAGCCGGATAATATCAAGCACCCATAGCCGGATAATATCAAGCACCCATAGCCGGATAATATCAAGCACCCATAGCCGGTAATATCAAGCACCCATAGCCGGATAATATCAAGCAACTTCTACAAGGGCTAAATTTGTTTGGTGGCTGCAATTTGAAAAAAAATGGGAAGCCACATCANAATAATGGATTCCACATGTTGAGTAACATTGTCAATACTCGCATGATAAAGCACTGATGACGTCATGTCCCGGTGCAGCTTAGAGTGTGAACCCCTTGGACACAGCACGGCACGGCACGGCACGGCACGTCACAGCACGTCATGGGGCGGCACGGCGCGTCACGGCACGTCGACGTTTTATTTCTTCTCTTTCTTTCTCTCTCTCTCTCTCTCTCTCTCTCTCTTTCTCTCTCTCTTTCTCTCTCTCTCTCTCTTTGTTTTATTAATTGGACATTACCAGACTCCACCAGACCCGCACCTCACAAAACGACTTCAGCGTAGTGGTGGGCGAAACCTGAAATGTTAAGTGCCGCGATACTCCGTCTTCAAACTCTAATTATCATTGATTCTATTTCAATTCTGATAGCTGGTGTACATTTCGAAAACTTCGATACCTTTTGATTTTTTTGATACCTCTAAGCACTGCAATGGAGAGATCAGTTGCTTGTTTGGCTAGTTTGATACTGAGGATCGCAAGACGATGGAATAACTTTCGATACTTTTGACACAATTTTGATACAAGTTCACTGTAAGTTCCTCGGTAAAGTATCTCATGGCATCTTATTATATCTCATTATCTCTCATTATATCTCATTATCTCTCATTATATCTCATTATCTCTCGTTATATCTCATTATATCTCATTATATTACGGATCGAATGGGAATCAAAGTGAATTTCAATATTTTTTATACTAGGGTGACCACTGAGGTTATTGCAATATGTTTCATGAGGCAAGACATGAAAGCAGAAATTTTCAAAGAAATGGAGAAAAATCCTGTTATAGTCGGATAAACTGTCACTTTTAACATCTAAAGTATCTAAACGGTGCCACGACTCCAGAACGTGAGTTTGCTTACTGAATCGAAATCCCTACATATCGAAAGTATCGATTCTCAGCAACGATATCGCCCACCGCTACTTCTATTCATAGTGCAAGAAGGGGGCAGAACTCTGCATACGTCACGATTGTTGCGTCATGCCTTGACCAGACCCGGGGGGCAAGCAACCATAGCCGGATAATATCAAGCAACTTCTACAAGGGCTAAATTTGTTTGGTGCCTGCAATTTAAAAAAAAAAAATGGGAAGCCACACCCCTTCCTTAGCAAAGGAAGTATCAGTCTCTGGGCAAGCCAGGATGACTGCGACTAATGCGGAAGCGACAGGAAACAATGCTCTAACACGCGAGTGATGTTTGCTATAAGATAAGATAAGATAAGATAAGATAAGATAAGATAAGATAAGATAAGATAAGATAAGATAAGATAAGAATGACTTTATTATCCTTAGAAAGGAAAATTGCCTTGGCTGCGGTACATGAGAGTAAATAATTAATAATCAAAAAGTCTAAACATAGCAGTGCATAATCATTACAATACTCATGCTATACCTACATCCTTGTCCAAATCACTAGCATTCATATCATTGTTGATTCTTTCTAAATCCTCCTCCGACACAAGGCATTTGATAAGATGTTCCACTAACAAACTTGAGACCATGGATGGCTACCACCATGTTGCCGAGCTTTATTTCCCGATTTTGTACGAAACGCCACACATTTCTAACAAACCTCTAGTAGGTGTACTCCATTTCTCACAGCGGTTGGCGCGCACCTACCAAAAACCTACCTATGTTACCTCCCTTGCTAATGACCGCCCACAGCATAAAAGGAAGAGGAGTGGTTCCCATTTTGTCAGACTGCAAGGACCAATCAGATGCAGCAAAGGTAATGACTAGCGAAATCCTTTGCCACGATGGGTACTCTGACATTTTTGATACTCTCTTGTCCAGTGCTTGGTTTAGAATCAGAGCAAGATTAGAAAAAAATAAGTTCATCGATAGTGACAATGTCTGGGACTGTCCCAAGGGTACTTTAGTCTCCTCAGTCCTACCTCCGAATCTGGCTCCTAACCAAAAACCAGATACTTGGCGAGAGAGTCCCTGAGTATTGCCGATACTTTTCGATACTCATCATCTTTGATGTCAGCATGATAACGCCATCTCCAGAATTTCAATATCATTTTCAATCCTTTTTCGGAAAGTATCAAAATGTTTTGATGCTCGTCTTCAAAAGCTGTCTCAGACTCGACGCCCCATGCAAAGAACCGTTCAATCGTCCACTCCAATGCTTCTTGCAAACGTCATTTCCAAATAATACCCTGTTCCATAACTTCCTTCCAAGTCCCTTCACCCCACCCCCACCCCCCTTTCCCCATCGCTTATCAATAACCCCCTTCAACATCTTCACTTCAACTTCCCCGCCAACCCTTCACGTCCACCTCTCCAAAACCCTAAAGACCACCCCTTCCCTCCACTCATCAGAACCTCCCTTCAGCACCGTCACTCCAACTCAACCTTCAACGCGCCCCCCTCAACTTTTCCGACACCCTCTCTAAGGACCCCCTCTTCCCCCCCTCCAAGCCCAAAACATGTCCCGTCAATAGTACATCAGGAAAGGTTAAGATCGGCTGTCAATATAATTACCCGCCGGCGAGTCCAAAGTCCACAAAACTTCTACTGAGACGGTCTGGATGTTCTCAGAGTACTTTCATTCACACGACACAGACAACACTTCCACTCCGTTCTCGCACGCAATCAAAGACCTAATACTCTACCCTCCGCTTAATTGCAAAATCCCCGCTTAGTCGCAGTATTTTGCAAATGGCAGAATGCTGCATCATGTATTTATACAGAGAACTTTCCTTACCTAAATCACTCCTATTCACAAAAAAATCTCCAAATTTTGGGCGGATTAGTTTATGGAAATATATGGAAATGTGCGAGATTGAAGATCTCTTGGTCCTTTTTTATTTTTGTTTTGTTTTGAAGTTTTGATATACAGAGCTAAGAACACCGTATTTAGCATTTCAGAGAACGCCGCTGATAAGCCCAAAAATGGACACTATATCAATATCTGTCATGCGAATATATCAAGGAAGAGTACGCTCATATTTCCGGTGCATGAAATTAAGTGCTGGAAAGAAGGTGCAGAAACTCAAGGTGGGCAACTTTCATGTGTCTACTCATTTTTGTAATGTGCTATCAGCAGAAAAATATCTTGTACTGCGGAAGTCTCGGATGAGCTTGTTTTCTATATTTTTATAAAGACACTGGATAATAGCAACTTCTTTTGTGGGGTTCTCTTTCCACCCTTTCAGACAAATTACGATTAAGCGAAGTTGCCTTTATTACTCTCACACTCATATTAGTTACTATTTCGAATGGATGTGAGACCAAGTTATCTTAATGAGGGTTTTACAGTAGCAAACTGCGATTGTTAGTATAGATATAACACGATTGGATTCCCCACAGAGAGAATACAAGCATGACGTGTCTTTCTATTTTTAAATACATAAAAAGGTGCGGGGCCAGGGCCATATTTCCGTGCTTCTGATGTCAGATGGAATTTTACGACATCTTTCACTCACCGTTAGCCCAATGTAATTATGGGTAAATTGACTTTGCGGCAATCGGTGGAAACCGAAATTGGTGCTTTTAGGAACGTGGCTCAAGGGAAAATGACAAAAAGGGGAGCGGATGTTACCACAAAAAAAAAAAAAATTACGAAGATCGAGACAATACTAAATGGTCTACCAGGAGAAACCCTCTTATTCGCCCTCACAACCCGAGGAGAGGGGATTTTAGGATATGAGAAGGAAAACTTCATATTTTACACAGAATGAACCTTGCAAATATTGCAATATGATAAAATGGCATCGATACTACAGGATAAGGCAGGGATAATAACATTACACAAACGAATACAGTTAAAAATATGAACATTTTATTATGTGCAATGTTCACACACTCGTCCAGAAATTTCTTGCATATTACTTCGATTGGTGTAGTTGTGAAATCAAACGGTACTCAGTATAATGATAAACGATACCACAGCGTTTGATACGTATTGAAAAAAAATGGCAAAGATAAGGTTCTATTGAAGCGAGTACATTTAGCAAAATGTTGCCAGTTATGACGTTGAATTTGGCTGTCACAGTAACCGCGACCCTAGACCAGCATGTACGGGATCCATTGGATCATAATGGTAACCATTTTAGTCATGAATCAAAGTTGACAGGGTCATTGATAAACACAGGTTTATTGCAGTACGATTACGTTCTTTCTTTCTTTCTTTCTTTCTTTCTTTCTTTCTTTCTTTCTTTCTTTCTTTCTCTCAGAAAATTATTTAATCAGGAAAGTACATGGTTTGGTTGTTTATTTGGCGGTATTTATCGTCCCTTGGAGCTTTGACCTGTTTGGAAACTTCTAGCTAACCTAAAGATAAATTTACTATCTAGATGAAGAACATCACTGATGAGGTTTCTAATTACTTGATTGGCTTGTTGTCGGCGGTATTTATTGTCCCTTGGCGGTTGGCCTATTCAGAGACTTACAAAAACCCACAGAGAATTTCCTCAGATGAAGATCATCCGGCATTAATATAATTTATTGTTTTTATAGCGTTTTGTTGCTGACTTTGAATATTTGATTCCCTTTAACATTACCTTGTTCCACATTTTGTAAATGCCTTGCTTGGTAAAGTTTAGTGTTTCGCCATAATTTTTTTGTTTTGTTTTGGATACTGGCAGATATCCATTTCAGCTTATTTTCGCCCACAGGAAAAAAAACAACCAACAACCACGGATTAAACAACCAGACCTCTTGTTAAGCCAGGAAAACAGTAAATTTTTTGCTTCAGAATTACTTCCCCATACCACTGGCGGCCATTATGGTGTATGAGATAAGTGCTCGATAACTTGATTATCTTAACCAGTACTGCTGGTAAATTAATAAGCCAGACCGCGCCCGCTTCCTGGGACGCGGAACAATACATGTTTAGTCTGTGTAGCAAATGAGAGGGATCCGGGGTGGATTTGGAAAGAGGACCGAGAAGGGGTCAGGCAGTGCAATCTTCCTTCATTTGTCTTATCAACATTCGTTACTGACTCCGGCCTAAAGAGAACATGGTCATGTTGGGTCTTTGGAAGTGCAGACCATGTTCGAGGAAGCTCGATGGAATGAGATTAGAGGATGTACAGTGGAGCTTAAAGAAGAGGATGAGTGGATGGATGGATGGATGGATGGATGGATGGATGGATGGATGGATGAATGGATGGGTGGATGGAAGGATGGGTGAGTGGGTGGATGGATGGATGGACGGATGGATGGATTCGTGGGTGGGGGTGGATGGATGGATGGATGGATGGATGGATGGATGGATGGATGGATGGATGGACGGATGGATGGATTCGTGGATGGGGATGGATGGATGGATGGATGGATGGATGAAACAACAGACAGAAAGCTGTATTGCTGGATTGATGAAAGAAACGGTAGTCTCATGTTTGGACGAACGAACGGACGTACGGACAAACAGGCGGACGAACGTATGGATGGATGGATGGATGGATGGAAAGACGGACAATAAGCGGTATCATGCTGGGATCGACAGGTGGAAGGATTTATGAATGAGTGAAGGAATGGCGAGACGGACAGACAGGCAGACAGACGGACGAGCCGAACAATGAATGGATAGACTGACGGAAGTAACAATAAACGTGAAAAGGAACTGATAATAATTCCGCGTAGTTCCTGATCGTCTGTCTATCTCCAGACCCCCCAAATTGACACCCGCTGGACTACCATGTAATCTCGACTCCCAGCACCTGGTCCTTATGGTTGTAATGGTCTCCCCTTGAAGGGCTAATGTTAGGTATTTACCTCCCCTTGTTCCTCTTCACTGCCACCAGAGATGGGCGATTCTATACATTCGGGAATCGATTCGATTCCGAGTACTTTGACCTTGGAATCGGAAGGATCGTACTCGATTACGAGTACTCCCCAGAGTTTGCGGGTTAAATAATAAAGTTATGTCAGATTTAGCATGTCATTATCACCAACCTCATCATCCTCACAGCTACCATCACTATTTACTTAAAATTAGAAGTAACGGAGCGATACAACAATAAATAACACACACCAACTGCACAAAATTATCGCTATCATGACCACCATCACCTTCAACAATATCAACAGCAAAACATTGTACAGTATATCCTGCGAAGAAACAAGAAAACCAGTTTAGTGGTAAACAACATTAACCTTAATCAAAGTAATTTTTGACAAGAGGACCTTCCTTGTTACAAGAAAAAAACAACACTGAACAACAAAATAATGATGAACTCAAGAGATAGCTTTAAGCTTTATGACAATGAAGCTGAATTTTTAACAACTGTTTTACATCAGCAACATTGACCGCTAACTGTTGCACTTATTGCCGAGAGGAAAGAATGCTAATTTTAAAGTTAACAATGTCAACTATAATCATGGTAATCTGTGAAAAGATCTTGTCTGTGATAGCATAATAATGATCCTTCCCCTTCCCAAATCCCCAACCCCCTCACACCCCCTCTCAATCCTATTCACAATGATATCTATGTCTAAGAGAAGTTTTGAATTTTGTGATGATGAGAATGATTGTTTAAAAAAATATTTATATGTGTTGTTTTAGCGTTTAAGGAAACATTATTTATCTTTTACACGAGTGACTTGTATAGAAAATGAATCTTATCAAGTAAAATGTACTACTCAATATAACAAATTTAATCCTGTATTAGACATCTGGAACTCGCTTAAAATTACAATTAGTGTATGGTAATCCGACAGACTCACATCAAATTAGAAACTAAAGCAAAAAAATCAAAGAAATTATCTCAAATAATGAAAATAATGAAAAGTTAATTGAGACATAAGTAGTTATTTTTTGTAAACTTGTTCTCAAAATTATGGAATCACTCTATTAAAGCTATAAATATTATTGTGAGAATGCTACATCGAAGTCAATATCCGATACATTATTAAGATTTATGAGTAATATCGTAATAATTGGAATCGACTCCAAACAATTCCTGTCGCGGAATCGAGAATCGAGTATTGGAATCGGAATCTGGCCCATCCCCAACTGCCACCATCTAGGTTATCAGTATAACGTAAGTTTCGCTGACTGGGACCAACTACCATTTGACAGCTTTCCTCAATGCTTTACCAGCTCAAACACGTCTGTTGGTGACATTTAGCTCAAAATGGACCTTTCAATGCTTTTTCTTACCATTTTGTTGCCATTTTCATCAAAGGTTAAATTTTAGAGCCTCTGCAGTTAGAAAAATTTAATGGCACCAGGGAAATATTTTTGTTAAAACTTCAAACTGCTTCATCATACAGATTCTTTATAGTCTAGTACGCGTTCGCTAGTTTACGGTCCTTTCAATGTAACAGTAAAACAAAAAAAACAACGGCACAGACAACCTAATATATAAGGACCATAAAACTATTTTTTCCCAATACAGTGGTATAATAAATGTTGGTTTAAAACTACATGTAATAGTAACTGTATGTTCTGAATGTACAAAAGTAATTTTCCAGGAAGTTTTAATAAATTAAATAATACGTATGCAATTTCTGTGGAATGGAGCTTTACAAAGCATAACATAGAACATTTTATTAATGGCATCTTTTACCACCGTAAGAATTACATTACTGGTATCAGTACTGAATGCACTCTCATGAGCAACATACAGGGTCAATAGAACATTTGCGCACTGACGATGGGATCTCTTACTGTCGTAAGAATTACACTAAATCTGCATGTTGAACGCCACTTAGGTTGCATTCAGCGCTTATCACAAATGTTAAATAATTCTTACAACGGAAAGACGTCTCATCATTAATGCGCAAGCTCTCTAATGTATTTCTTACGATGGTAAGAAATCCCACCGTTAATGCGCGGTATCACAATTGTAAGTCTTAAGATGATAAGAAATCCCATCATTATGCGCAAGTTCTCAATTATTTCTGCATATTTACCTCTCAGAACTACTCAACATACACGAACAGTCATCGGTGACAGATTAGACATGAGAAATAAAAACGTTACCATAGGCGTATCTACAGTTGTATTTAACATACGTGAAGTATTCTTCGTGTCAGTGCCAGTGTCCTATGGCCTTCTTCCACCTTTTTCTCTTCTCTCTCTCTTTTTTTTTTCTGCCTGCCACCCTCAAAAACGAGTTGACCTTCGCTGCATGTGACAGCTGGAAAATTTGCAACAGTTTTGGGCCCGGAAACAGGAAATGGAAGGGTAAGACCAAAATGACTCCAGAAAACTTGAATTAGCCAGCGAAACAATTTATCCGACTGCTGTGAAAAAGCGGGATTCCGCAGGGGTGTTAGTGACACAGGGTTGAACAGTGGGTTGTGTTTCTGCATATGGCAAGGCCATGAACTTTTAGTGACCCTGGAACTCCAGAAAATTTCATCGGCAATATATCAGGACATTTCCGCATGGAGCTTGGCTTTCGGTTAGGGGTGGGGTTGAGAAGTAGGTGGACAGTAGGTGGACATTATCATTATGGAACTTTCTCTTGTACGCTTTCTCTCTTTTTAACCTTCCATTCACTAAGCTCTAGGTAAGAAAGTCCTATCCTATAATACTGCGCAATGAAGGAAGTCAAACACTTGCAAGCAATGCCGCGTTAGGCAGTCTGAGTATTATGCTTTAAGTTAAGATTTAAATTTACGTCTTATCATGATTCAAAGGCAATACCATGGGACTCATCCAAGGCCTTATGTTGAAGGACTGGACGCTAGGGACGAACCCCCGGTAGTTCGTCAAACTTTGTAAACAAAATCAAGAAACTGACACACACCCTCCAAAAATGCACTCGAGTCTTGGCAGAGAGGATAGTGTGAGTGCATATATTGCAACCCTCTCTTCGGCAGTTGGCTGACTAGGCAAAAAGATGGAAACACGTAGAGACACCGCCGAGGGACGGACCAGGCAACCAAGCATGCAACACCACTAGCCAATCGCTTCTCACGTGGCGGCTGGTCATTAAGTGCAACCGTGCAGTGCCGGGTAAACTTTAGCTTAAAAAGAATTTAACTAAGGAAAAACAAAAAAAAAAAAACAAGCCTAGATACCCTTATTGTATTTTGTTTTCAGCACTATCTGCTTTGCTATACTCATTAAACATTCAAG
>JAWQUT010000430.1:437799-455656 GCA_033807755.1 Ellobium chinense | reverse complement strand
GAAGGTATTGTAAATTGTTGATGGGATCTTCGGTTTCTTTCAAGTAAATCAAACCTTGGACAGCAGTAAAAAAGAGGGAAAATTTAATATATTTTCTTTTTTCCTTGGGGGTTGGGGGGAGGGGGGGGATTTTGAAATTTAAGGGACAGATCGCGGGATCGTTGGGGTCGGGAGAAAAAAGAAAAACACCGCCTGGCTGACATGGTCTGTTACATTGGCTTTCATTGACTCAGTCATCTTTTGCCTTTGAAAGCAAGATTTGATGACGTCATCACACTGGTTTTTCATCCTTCAAGGCATTTTCATACATAGATTGCCACTCGATACATTTTCTAACATTTCATTCCAATGGTTGCTTCCAGCCACTGACAGGTATTCGGATAAACATGAATATTGGATTAGATCGCATGATGATGTTCGTCCACCGTATTCGCCGAAAAAAAAAATATGTTCGACCTCGGATTCAACTGTCGATGGTCGGTCGGTTCCAGTGAATCGAGAGTATTGGCTGATTGTCCCTGTCAGTATCCTGAGAGACTTTCCACACACCAAGTTTGTCGAAGTGGACAAGGAAATAATATTACCGTTAATATTAACCCTTTGACTACCACATCCCCAAGAATTCTCAGGCCTGTAAAATCATAGTGTTCTGAGGAAAGATATGGAATAAACTGCATTTCTACTACTTTTCATCATCGAGGCTGGAATCTATGCTCCCCCCTGACCTTGAGACTTCTATTCTTCGATTGCATGCACATACTGATGCTGTGTGTCGACATATAGAGTGAATACGACTTGTATGTGTTTACGTGCAGGTGCTGCGCGTGTACGTTTGTGTGTTTGTGTTGAGTACGTGTGCATGTAGCTGTAAGTGTAAAGCACTTCGAGCTTTCGGGGGTGAAGCGCTACATAAATGCACTTTATTATTTTTATTATTGTCATTATCATCAATATACAGACATGTTATTTCTCGACCTTTATTGACTACATTCAGGAAGGATTTGGACTTCTTTTGATTTTTATGCTTTGACTGGAAGATTTTATGTATGATCCTTGGCAGAGAATGTGTTAATATTCTTGCAAGCAGAATAATACTTGTTTCGTGTTACTAGAAGCTTCATCATGCTCTCCAGACACATCCATAGATTTTCCGACCACCATGCCAAAAGCCACGTCAAAGACCACTTGTTTGTTTTGTTTCTCATCTGGTTGAGAGCTGCTCAATTGCTTCTAACAAACTTGCATTATCTTTCACTGCCTTTCACCACACTCGTCTCAGTCATGTGCCTCACTGTATGAGCAGAAATTAAACCTGGGCAAAAAATATATATATACCGGCCAATGAAAGAGAATGTTTCAAATCGCATCGTCCAATCACATTCCTCGATAGATGCTGCGTTGATTGTGATTTCATCTCGATAGACTTGAAAGTAAGAGATGTATCGGCCAATAGAAAATGCTGTTTCAGATACATCAGCCAATCATATTTCTCGATATGAATCAATCTAAATTTGATTCCATCACAAAAATTCTGCACTCAGTTTATGTATGCATCACAATCACTTCTGGGTGTATTTATGCAATGCACTCGGCATTGCGAGCGATATTCTGCCAGTTTGCCAATACGATACTAGCTATTTCATGATTATTATTCCTTTCTTTTAGGCTTTAGGCTGAAGCTCTTATTACTGTTTGCAAATAATGCAGACTTCAGTTTGGATATCTGAAATATATTACTGTAGTCGATATTGTCCGAATTATTTTACTGAAATCGATACTGTCATCACTCGTACTTCTTTGCTCTTGTCTGCTGTAGACAAAAGTTTAGATCAGAAATGTCAAAGTGGAAGATGGCAGCATTGAACATCATCAGATTAACATCCATATTTTATGGAGGTGTCGATTCAACCATTCAGCTTTAAAAATCTCAGGAGGCAAGGGAGAGCTTTCAAATTTTCTTCCTCACTTTTATTCTTCTTTCGTTCACCACTTCTTTGTACCTTCTCTATTTTACTACTTCTACCATAATGTAAAACTACATCCCGGTATCGGGCGTCCATGTCCTCCTATAAACCGTGAGCCATTCAGTTGTGACAAATCTCTTGTTGTTTAAAGCAACGTTTTCCTGGGGAACTTGACGAAAATTGTTTAAGGCTACCTTTAAACGGGACACATTCTCTTCACTTCACACACACACACACACACACACACACACACACACACACACACACACACACACACACACACANCACACACACACACACACACACACACACACACACACACACACACACACACACACACACACACACACACACACACACACACACACACAAAACAACTTGTATAAACCAACCTTTATCTAGAGCTGTGTCAGTATGCAAAATCCGTACGTTAATTCACATACTGCGTTTAACTCCAGTGACCACCACTAATGTTTTGGGAGTTTCCCGTGGTTACCGCAGTGGGTTAACTAACGTAAGGATTGTGCATACGGACACTGGTGTTAATCTGATCTGAGTTATAGCCGTCTGATGTAGCTAGGGTGGGAGGAGGGGGGGGGAGACACCCGCTTGCAATGAAAACAAAAATCTGAGAAAGCTGATCGTTGTGAGTTGGATTCCCGTACTGTTGTGTGTTTCATTCAAATTTTCCTCAGTCCATCTGTCTGTAAAATGAGTACCTGGCTTTAGGCAGTAACGGATATTGTCAGAATGCTAGTGATCAATTTTTGTAAATTGGCAGAGGTCTTATGAAGATATTTCCTCCAGGAGTTGAGAAGATTACTGAAGATCTAGCCTGCTGGGTGATAACAGTGTAAAGTCTCGTGATTGGGCACTGGCTTGGATAGGAGGCATACTTACACTGTATATGTCGTTATCGTGCGAGTGTTGTTGTTGTTGTTGTTGTTGTTATTGTTATTGTTGTTGTTGTTGTTGTTGTTATTATTATGTGTTGTTGTTGTTGCTGATGTTATTTTTGTTGTTGTTGTTGTTGTTGTTGTTGTTGTTATTATTATTATTAATCACAGTATGATTATAATTATTATTTGTTATTATGATTATATGATTATTATTTTCATTTTTTCCAGAACGATGCCTTGAAATGGATTCATCCAACCAAGCTCTTCGTGTGCTCGGCTGGGCGGAGTTTATCGCCCATCCGTCCCGCCTCCATGCCATATTCAGTAACACACGCTCAGGGGAGTTGAAGTACGACGCTCGTCACGTGATCAATCTCACCCAATCAACGTGCATAGAAGATGTCGTTGTGGATGTATACAAGTAAGCTATTGGCTGGCATTATCATCACTCTTGCACTGCGGGTAGGAGAATCAATGGATTTCTACGATGACGAAACAGTTTACATTTTTTAGCGTAAGCGAGAAAATGCAAAAGGTCGAGCCTGAGGAACAATTCATGGATTTCCTTACGCAATAATCAGATTCTCTTTGTCCCATTCAGCTATGGATGGAAACATCTACACTTGAATCTAAAACACGCGAAAAAATTCAAACGAAACACTACCCAACCCCTCTCCTTTTTTGTTTATTTTTTTTGCACCCTAATTTTCATGTCCTTGTCACGACAGCGTAGTAATAATATACTCATTTTCATTCCTCCGTGACTTCTATCATTATTAGCCTCATCATCACAATCATCATCATTATCATTATCTTCATCTTCATTGTCATCATCGTCATCCTCATCATCATTTGTAACAAATAGCTATAGCACAGTCACAGACAACAGTGACGACAAACAATTCTCTCACCATCATCATCATCATCATCATCATCATCACCATTAGCAGTAAATACTTTACTCTTTACAAGGAGGGAAAACCTATTGAATACATTTACATGGGCAATCCTCGTCAGTGTTTTTGTTTGGTGGACTGATCCCAGCCGAGGATTAGACCAAAGCTCTCATTGCGAGACTTCGCTCTGTCAATGTAAACAGCGTGCGCGTTAATGTACCACTCTTGAATGAATGAAAATCGGGCATTCCCAGTGACTGTATACTTTACCATAGCGAGTACTTACAAACAATTGCCTTTGGTGCGCATTTCATAAAAAAAAAAAAACCGCCTTGAGTCCGGATAATCTCCAATGACAATCTGAATGTCGCTCGTTTTGATGACGTACTTGTCTAGACATGACGTAGCTTAATTGACAGATTACGGGATCACGTGATTTAGTAAGTAATCTCGGCTGCGGCTAACAGAGGACTTCTTACATTTGTGTGAATGAGAAATATAATTACATATTAAAAACTTCTCCTCCTCTTCCTCTTCCACCTCCTAAGAGACAACATCGTGTTAACGACAACCGCGCAAGACCAACTTGCTTTGATCCACGATATGTTCTTGAGGAGGATGCTGTTGCTGAAGATAACCATCTACCACACAGAGATCTCCAGCAAGTATAGTGTGGAGACTGTCAGCATTGTTGAAGGTAGGTAGGTAGGTAGGTAGGTAGGTAGGTGGGTTGGTAAGTAGGTAGGTGGGTAATTTGGCAGATAGATAGGTAGGTAGGTAGGTAGGTAGGTGGGTATGGAGGAAGAGAGGGAGAGAGGGAGGGAGGGAGGGAGGTAGGTAGGTAGGTAGGTAGGTCGGTAGGAAGGAAGGTATTAAGGTAGGAGGGTGAAAGGGAGAGAGGGAGGGAGGGAGGAAGGTATGTAAAGAGGTAGATAGATAGGCAAGTAGGTAGGCATGTAGGTAGGTAGGTAGGTAGGTAGGTAGGTAGGTAGGTAGGTAGGTAGATAGGTTGATAGGTAGGGTGAGAGGGAAGGAAGAAGGTAGATAAAGAAGGAGGTAGATAGATAAGTAGGTAGGTAGGTAGGTGGGTAGATAGGTAGGTAGGTGGGTAGGTGGACTTGAAGAAAGCTATGTGGACAGGTGGGCAGATAGGTAGGTTGCCAGTTGTAGATGTTGTGGGATCAATTTCCGGGACTGGCGGTTTACATTGTAATGTCCTTGAGAAAGACACTTCACTCCTATTTCCCCACTCGACTCAGATGTGATTTAAAACTTGGCTTAGAGTTAGGGGGAACCAGGGCGCTGCACTGCGGCCACGAGCAATGCCTTTGCTATGAGTTTCATTTGTAATATTAAACATTTATATGCGTACTCTTCTGTGTCGATATGTATTAAGAATGACATAAATAACACTGTATGACACAGTTACTCAATTTTCTTGCGGGATAAATAAAAAGTCCTATTTCTATTTCTTTCGTTTTAGACGACTTTGCCGTTCTACTCAACGGTCAACATCCGTCTATCCGGCAGCAGATCAAGTCCGGCTTCCAGACCTCCATGAGGTATCTCAGCAGGAACCAGAGATTCTGTTTAGAGGTGAGATAAACATCCTGGCACTGTCGTTAGATAGACAGGAAACAAGAGAGGGGGTGGGATAGGAAATGAGAAGACTAGAGGCTGTGTGTTCAATGCTGTCTAACTTTGCGCGCTGACGGTTCAAGGGAAACGTTACTGATGGTTTGGGGATTTCCCGTTGTTACCAAAGTGCGCAAAGATAGAGAGCATTGTGCAAAAGGCCCATGAAGGAGAAAAACATTTCACCATGAATGATTTCACCATTGTGTCTGTGCTAGGGTATATCGTCATATGTCCACAGTATGAGATTTAATAGAAAGATTGATTCTGAAAAAATCTCATTAGTAGCATTAAGAGACACAACTCTTCAAAAATATTACGACCATATGTTTATGATTCACAGCAGCAGCAGCAGCAGCAACAACAACAACAACAACAACAACAACAACAACAACAACAACAACAACAGCAACAGCAACAGTTATGACAGTTTCTCAGACGTACGAGAGACAGTATTGTGCCTGCTGACCGCCATTCGTTTCCACATTAGTTCTGAAAGACAAAAACTAACGAATCAAAATAAATCAAGGTAATGAGACTTTTTAAAAAATGACAAGAAATAACGACGCTACCTCCCCTAGCAGGTGTTATGCAAAAAAAAACATGGTTGACAACTTATAATCATCATTACGGTTTATTTTCTAAGGAAAACTGCATACCCATGTACTGAAAGGTGCATTTGTCTCCCTTGGAACATCTGCATTTGAAATGGTGCCAGTTGTTTGACACCCATGTCTCGTAAAAATATCTTCTCTGGATATACAGTCCTGACAAGCGGTTACGATGTATTAACAGGACACTTTGATGTAAAATGAAAAAACTCTATGAATGAATGAATGAATGAATGAATGAATAAATGAATGAATGAATGAATGAAAAAATGAATGAATGAATGAATGAATGAATGAATGAATGAATGAATGAATGAATGAATGAAACAAGCAAGGCGGTGCAAAGATGTTTCGCTCCTCAATCAGGCCAGTGAACCATGATCATAAATTTGTCTTCCGACCCACATGGCTAAACTAAGTCTTGTAACCGAGATTTCCTCGCACCAACAGGCTAGCCCACCAACTCTACGCTAAGAAAACATTTAAAAACTATCCCAAGTCCATTGGAAGGAAGGGAGAAAACTGCGTGTGCAGAGAATATTAACTCCAATTCGACTGTGTGCCAAGTCATGTGGAAATGAGCCAATCATATTATAGAATTTAATATTGGCAAAGTGCGAACACGTCACTCACACAGTTTCAGTTTCTAGAATGCCGCCCACTCCACTCACACAACTTCACAGATTCGGAAACTCCACGACACTGGAGAAAATTAACTCAAACTATTGGGTAAAAGTTCACATTTTTGGCGTAAAGAAGTCTAAAATAGCAAAATGGAGTATGAGACAGACGATCTGAATACAGAACAGTTGTCAATCATCTCACGATGCCCAGATAAAGAGAGAGGGTCACGTCTTGTTAAATGAACTGCAGAAAGAGGCTTTCAAATAAAAATTCTTCAGTTTGACATTGCAGATCTAGATCTATCTTAAATATAATCTAAGTCTCATGTATGTATACGTCTAAATTATTATTATCTCAAATACAGTTTAGGTGTCATGTATAAAAACGAAATTTCACCTCGCGGGTCTAACAGAATAGGAGCGTTTTGTGTATAGCGACCTCGTTTTAAATGACGTGATTCTCCGAAAGTTTCACTCTCGTAATCTCGATACAAAAACTCTTTCATTATTCATTACATATTATCAAAACTCACCTGCTCTCTCACAAATAACCGGAAAAAGCTTCTTTAGGGTGACAGTTTACTAGCTAGAGTTTATGTGAATGCTCTACTGAATCTACAACTACCTTAAATATTTTTTCCTGTGTTTCACATTAGCGAAATTTAAGCCTTATTCATACTGCATGAAATAGGTAAGGCTTATTTATAAAATCGTATTCTATTGAAAATAAACTAAAATGTTACTGATGTAGGCCTAGGGAATCGTTACAATTTTGATGACGACAAGTGTAGACTTCCAAAGAAGAAAACCTCTCTCCACATGTTCTACAGGAACTATTCTATAAATGACAGTAGATGTGTGCAGTGTGCCGGTCTGAGTACTTTGTGACATCAGAAGAAACAGAGTAACTGTGAATGAAAGGAAAACTATGTGTGTTCATTATTTAGTTGTTATATATTTGATTTCTCTTTGTAGAACTTTATTATTATGTATTGTGTGCTGTCCCGTCGCCAATTAATATATTTTTTGATGTTCACCCCCGTACCCCAGTTGTGGCCTGTTTTTGAGATAAATAAACTTGTTAAACTTATTAGACTAAAGCTTGCCAACTCTCGATCGATAAATATTGAACAGATAATATATGACGGAATTGTTGGTATAATTTTACTCCTTACATCTCTTCTTTAATCTAGACATTCAGAGAACATTGCTCCGTGAAGTTAAGACATGTTGAGCTTGTTAATCTGCAACCGATTCCTTTGAAACGCAAACTGCAAATTGTCGTTGTCCTAAAATGGGTATCGTTCTAAACTGGTGCACGACACAAAGACATTTTTCAACAGTAACTAGATGGTTTAAATCTTAATTGCTCGAGTCAATACTAAATGAGCATTCGCCTTACATAAAAACAGTTCTCTGGTTGATTAAATGTTATGATATTGCCAGTCAACAAACAAAAGCTCATTGATTTCCATCATTATCTTCCTGTGTGCTGCCATGCACAGGCAATGAGCACATCAATGAGACTGAGCTAAGCTCGGGAAATTAGGAATTTCACCACAAAGTGCCTGCCTAATTGGAACAGTGAACAAAGCTTTTCCACAGGATAGACTAAATCAAGTATCTGAACTTCTTTTGTCTTTTGTTTCATTTCGTTTTTCTTAACTGTGGAAAAGTAATGAATGCATCAAACTTTGTATTGTGTGACACAAATTTCAGTGAGAAGAATTACTTTCATAAGGTAATTATTGGTGGAGAGAACTTGATAGTTTAGGGAATGAATGATTACTGGTGTAATATGTTAAATTTGTAGTTAAAATATTTTTAATTGTGAAACAGTAATGACGTTCATGGTGCGTCGAGCCTTGCTTTGTGTCACATGAATTTACATGTAAGTAGAGAGACCAGTTTACTTTTAATAGTGGAGGAAATTTTAGTATCTCTTTACTCTTAGTTTAGTGTCACCGGTTTTAGTACATTTCGAAGAACATTTATATATACAGAATGAAATTCGAAGTCCTTCAGGCATCCATAGGATCCTCAACTGTTTGAGATTTTTCTCACTGATAATTTCATTTTACTTCTCGTAATTTTTACTGATAAGCAGTTGACAGGAATTTTAGTACATTGTACATTATACTATAGTAGAGGAAAGAACCTAGTGTAAAGAAGGAATGGTTACTGGTGTAAGAATATTTTATCTTATAAGTAACTGAAACATGTAGATAGGGAACAGATAACTGATATGAAATGTAATAGTCATAATGGTTTATCTGATTACGTGCTCACCTGTCGTATATTGTATCTTTTGTCTGTGTACTATTGTTGAGATCCGGATCGTATCAGCTAAGTTGTGTAACTTCATGTCAAAATATTCCGTCGTCCTGAGTAAAATTTATATAGCGTTGGCATGTTGGGGAATAATATGCATTGTGATGGTATGACCAACTGTACATTCACTATCGCGCAATGAATTAATATAATAATCTAAACATTCTTCATACATTCTTCGAAAAAACACTTTTAACAGACTCTGTGCTTAGAGTCATGGTGAATTCTGTTCAAAGAAATTCTAGTTTCTGAGGTCCCATCTCCCACCGCGTCGTGGAAGGATGAACTGAGAATAGCTAAACTGGACATACTTTCAAGATGGAATGAATAGATTTCCGACTGACTCCTTGTGAAGTCTACTTTTGAACAATCCTTACTTCTATTGAGGCAAAAAAAAAAAAGGCAGTTCTCCTCGTTAGCTGCGATGGAAGTCATGTTTCAGTCTCAGAACATCACCACGTCACAAAACAAAGCAAGTTATAATCTGGATAAAGACAACTCTCTTGTCAGTGACCATCTGCTCCAGCGCATGACCTTTGTCAATTACGTCATTCTAGTATGTGCAGTCAGTATGGCTGGTCTCATTTTCAACATCCTCAACATGGTAGTCTTTGCGAGACTCGGATTCAAAGACCCCATCAATGTCCCCCTGGCTGGCTTGGCTGTCGCCGACACTGGATCTCTGCTCCCCTTGGTATGGATGGGGCTTTGCCGCTACTTGCTAGTCGGGGAATTTCCGAATATGGATTTCGAAGGCGTGCGACACCTGACGGCCGGTTGGCCACACGTCTGTTTCACTCGGATCAGCAGCTGGTTGACAGCTCTCGTAACTTTTGAGAGATACCTATGTGTGGCTTTTCCTCTACACGTGAAATCAAAGGTCACCCCCGGCAGGACATTCGTCATTGTTGTCAGCATCTTTGTCATCATGCTTGCCGGGACTGTCCCTGTATATTTCGGTACAGATCTGAGCTACCATCGTCACCCTGGGACAAATGAAACCATTTTCAGTCTTGTTTACGAAACTAATGGCCACATTCTCGAAGATGGCTCCGTGTCTTTCGCCACTTCCGCCCAGCTGACCTCCTTCGCCATTGTCGTCGTCTGCACGATAGGACTGGTACAGAAAATTCAAAGCAAAACAAAATGGAGGAACGAAATGTCGTCTGCGTCCAAAAACGAAGGCACATCTACTCGAGACAAAAAGGTGGTGAAAATGATAGTTGGTATCTCCACAATTTTTATCATCACTAACCTCCCAGTTGTTTCGATGCTGATCGTCATGTTGACCTACCCAGAGTTCAGTGTCCAGGGACGCTACTCTAATCTTTTTCTAGCCACCAGTTCGTTTTCCTTTCTCTTAGAGGCACTTAACTCGTCAGTGAACATTTTCGTGTATATCAATATGAGCTCCAACTATAGGGAAGCTTTCATCACGTTGTTTAAAGGCCCGCGCAGGAGATGAAAGGAAAAGAGAAAAAAGACATGATGGATCATTATATCAGTTGTTTGAATTCAGTCACATGGTTCATATCGAGGCTTTTTTTTTTCTTCGCATGTAACATGTACGAATTTCATATTTCATATAAATCTTGCAGATCGCAAGTTCATACTCCCTTTGAACGTTACGGTAAACAAAATTGATATAAAACCGTCTAGTATCGGAAATATGAAAGCAAATCCCTCTGAATCTAGGTATTATCATGGCCACTTGTCGGCGGGGCTAAACTTTCGACGGTAACGATCAGGAGACGCAGCTCAACTGGAAAGAGACTCATAACTATAATATTATTATGGACAATGAATTTAGATAAAAAATGGAAAGAAGGGTGAGGGATTGGGACGGGGGAAGGCTCCAACCCAAAAGTAACCTAAATAATTTCCAGGACAGAGTTGTACTCCAGTAGCTATTATGATGCAGAACTGAAAGACGGCTGTGTGTATCATTTGTATTGCTCCAATGGTAATAAAAGTTAATGTTATCTGTCATTCTCTTTTTTGTCTTGGGAAATTCAGTTTTAATCTTTTATTCTCTCTCTCTCTCTCTCTCTCACTCTTTCTCTCTCTTTCTTTCTCTCTCTCTCTCTCTCCTACACTCCCTCTCTCTCACTCTCTTTCTCCTTTCTTTCTCTACCCGTCTCTTTCCTTCCTCGATCTACTTGCCGCTGACTGACTGACTGACTTACTGACTGCTGATTGACTGACTGACGGTCTCACTCACTCTCTCACTCACTCACTCACTCACTCACTCACTCACTCACACACTTACTCACTCACTCACTCACTCACTCACACACTCACTCCTCACTCACTCACTTACTCACTCACTCACTCACTCACTCACTCACTCACCAACGTTTTTGAAGTCGACAATGATAAGATTTTGAAATACAGACAGCGAAAGAGAGTGAGTCAAGGATCAGAAAGAGAGAGAGAGAGAGAGANAGAGAGAGAGAGAGAGAGAGAGAGAGAGAGAGAGAGAGAGAGAGCAAGAAAAAGAAGAAACAACGAGGGATCAGAAAAGAAATCCAATTTTCGCTCAGTGGTTCAGTGGTGCTATGCTGTTGCACTTTGAATATTTCTGACAAGTAAAACATGAAACATGAGAACAGACTACATTAGTGTGTAGATTGGCAGGAATGTCACTTGAGCCTTTACTAGACAGCTGATTATGTATCATTATGCATCACTATCTGAAGTGCACCTGCGCTGACCAGGAAATACATGGGCATGGATGGGGCAATCAAATTCATGCCAAGCCCACAAGCTTTTATACTGCCGCTCCTTGATTCAAAATTATTGTCACAAGACGTCTCGAAGAATTTGTCTCATTATGCCAACTTGACAACTCTAGATCTCAATGTTATACACGACTCCACTGGCAAATGGTAAACATAGTTTGTCATCCTGGGTGCAAGACATTTCACCATCTTTTTATCGGTGAAGTATTTTCTTCCTCCTCTTCTTGCAGTTGGACATCAGTGAACTCCTACTGGATTGGTACATGGAGGTCCGAGACGCCATCACCAGCTGTGACGACATCCACTCAGTGAAATCCCGGCGGACACGCCTCTGTGTGACCAACCATAGTTTGTACAACCACGGACTGGACTGTAGCCCCAAGTGGATTCTCTTCCTCTGTATCTGCTGGATACTTTACGTGCCGTGTTATAGGGTATGATGATGTTGTTGTTGTTGTGATGGTGATGATGATGATGATGATGATGATAATGATGATGGTGTCGTTGTTGCTGTCGCTGGTGGTGTAGTTTGTTAAACCGCGGGCTGGACTGTAGCCCCAAGTGGATTCTCTTCCTTGGTATCCGTGGGTACTTTACGTGCCATGCTATAGGGTATGGCTATGTTGATGTTGTTGCATGTGGTAATGATGATGATGTTGTCGATGATGTCGTGATTGCTGTCGCTGGTAGTGTAGTTAGTATAACCACGGGCTGGACTGTAGCCCCAGGTTGATTCTCTTCCATTGTATCTCCTGGCTACTTTATGTGCGTGTTATCGGGTATGATGAATTTGTTGCTACATATGTTGTTGTTGTTGTTCTTGCTGCTGCTGCTGCTAGTGGTGGTTGTGGTGGTGGTGCTGATGGTGGTGCTGCTGCTTTTACAGTCCGTACACTCACGGGCTGCATTGCCCTCTACACCTGCTGGAGAGTATTTGTACCATGCTGTAGGTTATGACGATGTTGATGATGATGTAGTTGTTGCTATTTGTTGCTGTTGCTGTTGCTATAGTCCGGATAACCAAGGTCTCGACTGCCGCCCCAATAAGATCTTCATTTTCTGTTTCTGCTGCTTGCTTTGGGTACATTAATTTAGGAGATGGCGATACGTGTACGGTGGTATTGATGACGATATTGTTGTTTTGTGTTGTTGTTGTTGTTGTTGTTGTTGTTGTTGTTGCTTTTGCAGTTTACGCTGCTTATGCTAGAGCTGCAAAGAGTGCTTCAGTCTAAACCTCGGCCGACTGCCATCAGTCCATCAAACAAAAACAAGGAGGATTCTCAATTTCCCTTGCATCCCACGCCCCCCCCCTCCTCCTCCCCGTTACAGACAGACAGATCTAAGCTTTCCCTTCGTTCTTTAATATTTCTTCCTCAGTCAGCCTTATCTGTTTTCTCAACAATATTCGGATAACAAGCTGATAGTCAGAGAGGGGCAGAGAGAGGGAGAAGAAACAAAGTGATAGAGAGAAGGAGAGATAATAAGACACAAAGAGACAGATTGTAAATGATGAGGACTGAGAGAGGCAGAGAAGACAGAAACAAACAGAGGCTGGAAATGGCAGAGAGAAACGAGTGATAAATATGAGGAGACTAAAAGAGATAAAGAAACGGCGAGAGAGAGAGAGAGAGAGAGAGAGAGAGAGAGAGAGAGAGAGAGAGACGACAGAGAGAGAAAGAGAGAGAGAGAGAGAAAGGGAAGCGAGAGAGTGAATTTAAAAAATAAAGAATCAAAGAGAAATAAACATTGAGAATCAAGAAAGAGAGAGAGAGAGAGAGAGAGAGAGAGAGAGAGAGAGAGAGAGAACGAGAGAGAGAGAGAAAGTAGCACAATAACCATACCACTGATATTCTGGAACAGTGGTTTTAAATTATATTCAACATCTCCGAAATAGGCCAATCATTTTCTGTTTGCTGGCAGATCGCGAGAAATCTGAAATTGTGGAAAATCCCGTCTGAGCTCATTTCACAAGTCGATGGAGATGACTGAAAATTTGAGTCTCATTCATTCTTTATTGACGGAATGTTCTAATGAGAAATGCTGCCAGAAGATTATTACAGTCAGTCAGTCAGTCAGTCAGTCAGTCAGTCAGTCAGTCAGTCAGTCAGTCAGTCAGTCAGTCAATCAGTCAGTCAGTCAGTCAGTCAGTCAGTCAGTCAGTCCCCTCTTCCTTTCTTCTTCTCCCACCCCACCCCCTCCCCCAACCAACACCAGTGTTCTCTACCCTCGATTCCCTCATTCACTCATTTTCTCTTTCCTCAGATACACCGGAAGTTGACCTGTGCTGACATCCGGGTCAAGTTAAAGTGTGATGTCACTTGCGCCACCTATTATATTCAGAACGAGGCTACCAGGTATGTGCAATGTCTACCTCAGACAAAACACTTTTTCTTTAAGAAAAAAACAACTATTGATCGGCCTGGGTTTTTTTGGTTTTTTGGGGCAATTAAATGATGGAGGTAATGATGATGACAAACTTATACTGCGATGTAGCCATTCCTTGACATCAGGATTCCACTGGCTAGACAGACGATGTGATCTGATTTAGAAGGATCCAATGGACTGAAACGATTGACTGATCGAGCGATCGAATGACCGATTGGATGAGTAAACTAGTCAGAGTGAGAGAAGAAGCTCATGCGGACGATGAAAGAGATAGAGAGAAGACGCAGAACTTCCTGAAACACCATCCTTGCTAAAGGAATACCAGGAATGAAACTAGATCAGCGCGTAACAAACTCAAATCTCAGGAGGCCGCCTGAAAACGAAACAAAAAATGAGTTCGTGGGGAATTCCAGTTCTTAAGGTTACTTTTAGAGAAACATATAGTAGGGCAAAGGACCAGAGCTATACAACAAGAAGGAGAAAGAAATTGAGTATGTAATAATAATAATAATAATAATAATAATAATAATAATAATAATAATAATAGTGCCCTTTGTAGGACTCATATCCAGGCTAATGCCCGCTCACACAGCTTCACACTGTTATTACCCTAGCAAGCCAGATCACTCACTTTCTCAACTCCCCAAGGAGCATATAGTGCCGCTGCCCATTTGAAAGCGATGATAACTAGCATTCTGACAATGTTCGTCACTGCCTATAGCCAGGTACCCATTTTACAGATTGACGGGCTGAGGGAAATATATATGAAATGCTTTCCCAAGGCACTTACAACTTGACCTTGATCGGGAATCGAACTCACGAACTTTGGATCATGAGTCCAACACGGCAACTGTTCCACCACGCTGCTCTACGCCAACAAAAGGAATAAGATTTGGCTTGTCCCAGAACTGATAAGTTCAAAGAATTTACTATCTTCAGTAGGCTATCTATAACCTAGCCTTTACGTCTTCTGAGCTGTGTAAGCTCATTAGTTGTATCATGGCATCGTATTAGAATATCAATAGTCTAAGAGTCTTGACGCGGTCTGAAATGAATCCTATGAGTTCTTAGTATTAGACACAGTAACAACAACAACAATAAGAAGAAGAAGAATAACTACACCAGTTTATTTGGATCAAGTATTTGTAATATATAAGAGCAGTAGATATTTATTGGGACATGACATTTTCTAGGGGGAAAAAGTAAACATACCTCATGTACATTCTCACTTGTTACTTGTTACTTGTTGCCGAAAACATCATTATATCGTTCCAGACATGTCCATCGGTGCTCCGATCCCCACGCCAAAAGCCTCCTCAAGGAAAACAAGCTAACTGAGCCTGTTGACACCTGGTTGAGGACAGTTCTTTTCCTTCCAGCGAACTTACAGCCCCTACCACATCCCTTTGTTACGCCCATCTCCTTCATACCACTCATTGCAGGATTGTTGTCTCAGGTTTTCTCCCCACCCCCCTCCTCTCCTTAGTTTCTTTCCCATTTCCTTAAGGATATCTGCCTTATCCTGCCTGAGCACACTCCCCCCCTCCCCTTTCAATTTATTCCCGGCCTGCTATAGTATCAGCAATCTCATTCCCACACACACCCGTGTATTCTCACTATACTGAGCAAATTCAACTTCTGTAAGATACGCACATGTTTCCAGAAACAACATCATTGCCCTCCCAGCAGTTCTTTACGTGCTCCGTTACCGAATGTTCAGAAGCCAGCAAAGAATCGTTCTACTAACTGTCTCTGTTGTTACCTGGTAGTGGATCCGTCTCGCGCTTCCTGCAAGTTCACAACGTCTGCCTTCTCGTTTACATGGACAGTTTATCCAGCCATTTCCAATATTCGCTTTAAGTAGTGATGTTCTGTCCACTTCTTTTGTTTTTCCTTATCCACTTTCCTTGTTCGTTCTTCAAACTCATCAGCTCTGTCGTATTTTGAAAGTCCCAGACACCCGTGCATTTCCGGTGTACACTAGGCCAGGAGAGTGTAAGCTGAAATAATTTACATTCTCGCTCTGCTAATCTGGGACAATCCATACATCAATCCAGTAGTGTGTGCGCACACAACAAACATTGCTTTCGAGATTTATTTAACTTCCATATAGAGAAAGGAGTGAGCAGACGCAAACAGATGCTCACACAAGGTAGGATGAAGGGGGAAGTGCTCAAGAAGACAAATGCAGAGAGAAAATGGAAGAAGGAAAGAAAGTGATGTGGTGGGAATCGAACCCGCGACCTCTGTATATATAGGCTGTAGCGAATTTATCTGTGAATGTATTATTCCTCACCCTACCAGTCCTGTGTGGTATCCGTCTCTTAAATTCTCTCACATGATGTCAGTAAGTCTTAATAAAGTGTTTATCTATCATGCGGGACATATCTTGCCTTTGGGCAGTTTCCAAATGAATGTGTAATATAATGTAGAATCCAACTGGAGCCCTATGTGGAACTACGTTCGACGTCGAACTCAAGACTTAAAGAATATGGGTTCGAATCCAGACCACTGTCATATTTTAAGTGCTTTCAGAAAGCATTTTATTCACATTTTCTCGGTCCACTCCTTTGTAATATGGGTACCTGGCTATAGGCAGTGAGAGATGTTGTCTGAATGCTCGTAATCAGCGCTTGTAAACAATCGGTAGCAGCACCGAGTTGAGAAAATCCTAGAATGATCAGGTCTGCTGAGGTAATGATAGTGTGAAGTCGTGTGAGAGAGTATTTGTCTGGATATGAGACATAAATGGCCCATTATTATTATGAACATCATCATCATTGTTATCATTGAAAAAAGGAAAGAAGGCGTTCTCCACCAGGAAAGCTGGGCTTTAATTGAAAAAAACAATCCAAAGAACAATCCAAATTTTCGGAACTAGTTCTATGTTCCTTCGTCAGGGACACTATACAATGTGACATGAATACTACATATACACAACAAATATGAGAAGGGCGGACAACATCTCAGAACGGAGATGAGAAACGTTTACAAGAGACAAATATAGTCACACACATCATCATTGTTATCATTATTATATTTAACCATAATATATTTCACTATTAGTAGTATTACTTATGAAATAATGCAGACCGTGCCCCGGTATTCCTGAGGAAATGTCTGTGTTGTGTATCAATGCCATCTCTTGTCTTTCTGATCTGACAGGATGCAACTCAAGACTGGTACCAAGAACTATGACAGTGTCTGATGACAGATGACAGCCAAGCCCTGCTGGACATCGCTATGTTTATCGGATCTTCCATCTCACTGTGAAATTATTTGAACGAGCCACGTCTTCTCTGGACCACTCTCAGTTAATATGTATGCACGGTTATTCGGGCATAGCAAGCCATAACTCCAACAATATTTTAACGTCCGCTTTCTACGTTTCCATTGTCAGGAGAATATGATTGGCTAATAAGGTCTGTTACACTGACTTTTATTGACTGATGCATCTTTTACTTTCGTAATCTATATTTGATGATGCAGTCACACACTATGTACATACATTTTTGCATAAACTGGAAGTGAGTTTTATTGGACTTGACTGTTAAAGAAAGACCTATTAAAATTATCTGTCTTCGGTGTGGACGTTTAAACGTCATATTCCAGGAAAATGAAATTTAGATAAGGTCGATCTCATACAATCATTTTGTAATCATAAAGAGAATTGAGTTACATGAAATCTTTAGGGCCTTAAGCGGAGGTACAAAAACATGTAATTAACATTTAAAGAAAAACAGAGAGAGAGAGAGAGAGAGAGAGAGAGAGA
>JAWQUT010000430.1:415075-437781 GCA_033807755.1 Ellobium chinense | reverse complement strand
AGAGAGAGAGAGAGAGAGAGAGAGAGAGAGAGAGAGAGAGAGAGAGAGAGAGAGAGAGCATAAGTACTCACTTACTGAATACATGGTCATACATGTACAGGCTCAGAGTTTCTGCGGTAGTGAAACTATTTGGCTCACACTTTTATGGGGAGGGAGGGGCATCACCCTTTTCCAAAAATTGTAATACATATAACATGGCATCCAACGTATCCTCATGAGAGTATGGGACTTCTATGCAAAACTACACACGAAAGTACTGAATGGTGCGTTCCTCTCTCTCTCTCAGGGATGATGATCTTAGGACACCTGTCATTTGCTATAGCACCAGTTATTTGAAATCAGATTTCGCCAGTGTTTCTTAGAAGTCTTTATACGTAAACCAACAAAGNTTTTTTTTTTTTTTTTTAGGATCTGCTGTCTTGATACGTAGTTATGAAAAAGCCAGCAACACACTTTGATGCAAAATGAAGTAACTATACCTCCAGAGGAGGAAATCCTAAAAATGTCTCCGTAGGACCATGCACAAATGTATCTGAGATATATACGTGAAATGTGGTGTCAAACAATTGGTGCTACTGCAAATGACAGTTGTCTTAAACTCGTAAATCTTTAGTGAAAAAATGCACCATTCAGACATTGATGTACAATTTTGCATAGAAATCCAGTCTTGCATAATAAGTTATGTGCTTTACAACCTCTGGAAAAGTGTCTTGCCTTAACTTGCGTAACGTTCTTGCTTCGACACGAGGAGAACGTCCGATCATGTCAGCCGATTATGGACCCGGTGCCACCTGACCACTTTGATACTAGCCGAGCCAGACCGGTTTGAGCATCTCTCGGTTGGGCAGGGAGTGACGACTAGAACCGTCAACCTCTTGACCCTTAGATAGCAATTAAAACTACTAGCTCTAGCTCTACGTGGCACGACAACCAGTTCTAGTCTCTCTTTGTTTTGTCTACACATCGTGCCCTGCCCAACCGAGAGAAGCTCAAGCCGGTCTGGCTCGACCACTATCAAAGCTGTCAGCGAAAACAACCACAAAGTGGCATCAACGTGGTGTAGTCTGCTGACGTGGCCTGGTGTTCTCGCCGCGCTGAAAGCGTAGCATTATGAGAGCAAACACAACAGACTAGTGTCAAAAAAAAAAAAAGCATACTGCATGTATCAGGCAAATTTTTACACATGCCTTGAAATAAAAAAACACTGAAGCAGATACAGGCTTACTGCACCGAGACGACGAAGGAGTATTTGGTTTAAAATTTAAAAAAAACCAAAAAACTACATTGACTTACGTCATTCATGGATTACGATCTTCTGGGTGAAGATGGAAGTTAGTTTGTGTATATGAACGGACAAGCAGAATTTTAAATTAATCTTTTTGAGTTTTTCATCAGGGTCATTATACGCCTGTCAATGTCCTAAACTGCCCATCAGCTGTCCTTATATGAATACTCAATCAAAAGTGCTTAAAAAAAACATAAAAGAAAAAGTCTAGCACGTTCGATGAAGACATAATTTAGGCTGGGCTATCCGACTGCTACCGGCAAAAGCCAAGCATCGCCTATAAATGACCGTGTATATTGCCTTGACATTTGCTATCATATGTTAGATATTAGACGTTCTTACATCAGTTTTTCTTTGCCGTGACGTTCGAAATAACAGAAAATTAGTGACCTGCAAATGCTCTATGTTCTACGAAATATTTTACTGGTGAGATTCATAAAAACGAAAAGCCACTCTCTTCAACGTGTATATTTTATCACCGAAAACACTTCAAGTGAGAGTGGATGTTGTTGTTGATGCTATAAATTGCTTGATATTGAATTCAAATCAGTGACGAGTCCCATCTTGCATCTCTTTTCCTTTTATACCCCGTGTGGACCTTTTAGGACATGGTAGACGTCACTTTCAGGTTTTTGTACTTCGTTGTATATAAAGTTCTGACTAGCCATTCACGTGTGAGTGTGGCAACAAGACATCCTTGTAAATTAACTTGTATATTTTACCACCAAAGACACCACAGTGAGCGTGGATGTTGTTGTTGTTGTTGTTGCCGCTGCTGTAAATTGCTGTTATTCTTTTCTGCTTCCTCCTCATCTCTTTGCACCACCGGGGCATTAACTGCTCTACGGGCAATAAGGGTTGGGGTCTCAGGGTCAGTGGTGTCGGCGCGCTAGCAGACTTAATGCCTCACTAGGGCGCTGCACCGCGGCGACCAGTAATGACTCTATTAAGCATTTCATTTTTTAACATCGCGTATTTATCTTTTTTATTTTTTTTGCCTGATGTATATTTTCAATGTGTGTATT
The DNA here is from genome assembly GCA_033807755.1 of Ellobium chinense. Classification (NCBI taxonomy): domain Eukaryota; kingdom Metazoa; phylum Mollusca; class Gastropoda; order Ellobiida; family Ellobiidae; genus Ellobium; species Ellobium chinense. The sequence continues at coordinate 435,471 of JAWQUT010000430.1, read as the reverse complement.
ACGAATGAGATTTATAACATTGTACGACATTGTAAAATAATTTCTTTAAAGGGTAAATAAAGTTCTCTTCAACCTCTTTCGCTATTTCATGTTTTTCAAGTGTTGTCATTAAGTTCCCATGAGCTCATTAACCTATATATAGAAATAGCTCATTACAAGGGCAATATGATTAAGGCGACGTCGGATAAGACACAGAACTGCTAGTTCCAGGACGTATCAGTACGTCCAAGAACTGTTTGTCAGAAAGAGTATAGACTTATTATGTACTCCACACACGTGATGATGTGGTCCATTCGGCTGTCCAGTCAAACTAACCGTCTCCGGTTGTATTTATATCACTCTTGCCCTGCATACTGTCTATACAGTCAACTAAAGAGGAGAACAGCTAGTGAGAAGACCGCAAATCTGACTAGGTATAAGCGTTGTTTTACTAACAGTGCACATCAACTCCTCTGCCTACATACGCGCTGAGCACAGCTTTCCGTTGGATTCACCACAAACAAGCACCGTAAGCATAGTACGAAGTATCCCCTCTTGCCAATGCACACATTCTTTGTATAACTCACTGCAATTTGGTCGGTTTTGAATTGACATGAAATGACCATATTTTTGACGACCAAAGAATTTCCAAGAACAGTGTATGACATACAGTATGAAAGAATTGGGCTGACCTGGTGAATGTGAAGGATATCTTATTTCATAGTTAGTATTCAGTCATGTTTGGTGGAGATGACGTCATTGCACACGTGTAGTTGTGAGCAGAACAGGGCATGTTCATATTTCTTCAGTTTTCAGTGAGTTAAACGTAGGAAGGTGTGTCCCGCCTTTAATGAATTGAGAACCATTGCAAACTACTTATCTCTCAGACAACCTGTGAAGTCAACGGTATGACAACATATTATGACATGGTAATAAATTTAATACAATGAAGTGACATTTTGTACTTCTCCAGGTGTTTGCTATGACGTATGTCCATATGAGTGCTCGCGCATGCGTGGTGCATCTAAAAGGAACAGCAGGGCCCCCCACTTGGGCCCCGTGGCCCTTTCCTGTGGAGGATACTAAAGTGGTTGGCCATTCATGCACATGTATAAGACCTCGAGTTTTAATAATAAGGTACTATGCACGCTAAATGTACATGTTACTTAATATGACTATGCGACTGACCCAGATCTACCTTTACTATCTGCAAAGATAATCGGCGCTATGAAGTTTCAAGTCAGCACATTAGCTGATTACTGTTAGTTAAAATCATACAATAAACATCATCTTAGAAGAAAAATTGATCACTTTTTGGCTTCGGCTTAATTTTTTGTTGATCGGTAATAAAAGTTCGCAAGATCCGTGCAACACTATTAATGATAAGGAGTACATTTTCCAACAACCAGAAAAAAAAAAATCCACAAAAAAAACCCTCCATGTTAAATTTTGTTCTTATTCATTTTAAAGCCTGAAACAAATCTGGGTTTTCAATTTCTTAATCAGAATCTATATTACTCTTGTAGAGAGATAAAGGCGAGGGGAGAAATACACGTGGTGCCTTAGCTCTATTTGCTCCGATGATGTGATGCCTGTGAAGACAAAACGACCCTGGACATCCAGCACACTACACAAGACATTGTCTGTATCAAAACCTACGGACCACTCTGACACTTCACAAGACTGTCTAAACTTTCCGCATTGACGATAACTACAGGTAACATCAGAAAACATTGATGATATTTTACATAAAAACAGCCAAACTGCAGGTATAGTCCATTCATTATTGTTAGGCAAAGAAAATGTTCTAGACGTCGTTGTATTGCAGCTGAAAACATTGCAGAATTACTATGAAAACGAGAGGTGTGATGGTCAAGGGGAAATAACTGTAATTCTCAAGTAAAAATTGTGATAAAACACAGTGATTTCCCCTCCCTCTCGAAGTTCGCGCTCAAGGTTGACTGGACACTTTGGTGTCAGTATTCTCGACAGCATCAGTCGTTCTTTTTATATTATCATTATTATTATTATTTTTATTTTGTTTGTCCTTTGGTTCTCGGTCTCTCTCTTGAGATTTGCCCCAAATTTCTGTTTCCAAGCAACACCCATATAATCCTTTTGTTCCCGACGTCGAAGAGACTGTGGCTAGTGTACTTCCTAACTCTCTCGGTAGGCCTTAGATGGTAGTTGTGAGAAAATAGAGGTCATATTTGCACCCGGCACGCTGTCCTTTCTGCCAAGTAGGGTGCGTAAATTCCAGGGTATGTTAGCATCTTGACTCTGTTTACGATTTTTGCCTGGACTTCCGGAGTTCCACCCCTGCCCTTAACCATTGGCATAGGCGGAAGAAGAGGGGTTTTGGCGTTGACCAGTGAAAAAGGTTGGGTCTGTTTACAAATAGCAACCAAGCTCAAAATTTCAATGGGCTTGCTAGGGTTGGGTCAGTCTTAAACTTTGGGCCACATAATGAGCTTAAATCTGCTATGGGTCTGGATAAAAGCTAAAACTTTGGGTTCAGAGGGCAGCTCAAAATGTTACTATAGCCCATAGAGGAAAAGAAGGTTCCAATCCCATTACAGGTCTGTAATGTTAACCCAGTGCCCACAGGAAATTCCACATTCCACGTCAACTAAACCACGTGATCCACGTCAGCTAAATCACGTGGTCCTATGATTGTCTACAAAACTATTATATCATCCACGTTGTCATGGCTACAAGACCTACAAGACATTTTGACTGAATGCGCACCAACAGGCAACTGTTTGTACTTCCTTGTCCAGGTAACATGTGAAATCAGAGGAAATTCCCGATGATCAAGCATTCAAGAACAGTAAGGAGCGTATCGGTACAAACAAACATGGAACATCGTGTGTACACTGATTGAATCACCGGGTGTAATAGTATTAATGGGCATCACAGCTGACTTCCAGTGTTAAAAAATGCGATTGATAATTGATAATTTGAGAGATTCCGCAGTAACGATGGGATCTCTTACCACCGTAAAAATTACATTTAGTGCATTGGTGCTGACTGCTTCTTTGGTATTGTTCAGCATGTATAGTTGTGTTATTCTTACGATGATAAGAGATCACATTGTCAATAGAAAACTTTAAATAGTAATTCGATATATTTTTATTCCAAATGAGAAGTATTATTTTTAATAACGAGTTTTCAATCGCTAATCTCCATGTGAAGTCTACTTTTTTTTTTGAACTTCTGCTCTCATGAAAATCACATTCGACTGACGCACGATAAACCAGTCACTTAGTAGCCCTCTGTTGTCTTGCGTGATAAACACACTTCTGTAGGACTCTTCTTGCAAGCTAATGTGACCTCCAAGATTATTTCTTTTCTAATTCCTTATCACCTGCATATCGTACATTCGCCTTTGTCATGTAAAAAAAACTCTTCCTAAAACACACTTGCACAAGGCAATATCAGCTGTGCAGTGCAACATATAAATGAGGTATTATGGAATACAATGACGACAAGTTTTACTCTTTGTCACTGAATATCTGACACTTAAACTGTGACATTAGTAACGTATGAGATCTCTAGCCATCGCAGGTATTACAATAGTGCACCAGTGCTGAATGTATTCTATGTAACGTTCAACATGCAAAGTCCATGTAATTCTTACAGTGGTAAGAGATCCCATCGTTAATGCGCAAGTTCTCAATTGATTCTTTTATTGACAACCAACATAAATGTGAACTTTACTACAAGAAATTTCAGTGTTCTTTCTTACAACAATATCCAACGTGAGAATATTTGCCAAGCTGGCAGTGTTATCGTGAATCTGACAGTTTGACAAGTTGTGTCTCTGTTGATATTTGCGATCACAGTGTATGATAATGTTTCGCTGTTGGCTGTATTATCTTCTTCACCTACCACATCCTTGTTAGTGTTTAACGAGTCCAAAATAGTTCACACAATTATTCTTCCATTCTTCAATTACATTTTGACACACAGAAACAAACACCAAGATCAATTAGATCCAGATGTTGAGCTTTCTCTGCGGGAATAAGATGACCTAACATTTAAGACCATTTCATTCTGTAAGCTTTTTACATCTGTAGCAACACCCAGGCATTTTGAAAATAAGTATCAAAAACATACTATTTATGCTAAGTCTATAAACACTTTCCAGTCCTTCAGGGTCTTTTAAAATGAAATAATAATAGTAATAATAATAACAATAATGCAGTTTATAAGTCTTGTGTCTAGGCTTATGCTGCTGACGCAACGTCACCCTACTATTACCCCAGCAGGCCTGATCACACTAGAACTTTCTCAACTCCCAGTGAAGCATACAGTGCTGCTGTCATTTACAGTCGCTGATCACTGGTATTCTGATAAAATCTTCCACTGCCTATAGCCAGGTACCCATTTTACAGAGGGATGAACTAAGAGAAATGTGAATAAAATGCTTTTCCAAGGCATTTACAACATGATCTCGGTCGGGATTCGAACCTACGGCCGTTCATTCCTGCCATCAGCTGTACGTTTGCTGTGAAAGGATGAGTCTGAGATTATTTGTGTGGTAGCGTGTGTGTGTGTGTCTGTCTGGGTGTGTCTGTTTGAGTGTGTGTGTGTGTGTGTGTGTGTGTGTGTGTGTGTGTGTGTGTGTGTGTGTGTGTGTGTGTGTGTGTGTGTGTATGCTCGTACACTTAAGGTTATGTACATATATTATATAATATCAATCTGTGTTAATTACGCTTATATATCATCTATGTAACAGGGTAAACGAGACAAAATGCTACTTTGGACAATAAAATCTTATCTTTAAATCGTGAGTCCACAGCCATTAACATATTATTATGGCCACACTGCTCCACGATCCCATTTCCCCCTCTTCACGGCTATTTCATAGTTTCATAAGGACTAAGTTAACCTGCACACTCTATAAATCATGTAATATCTTCATATCTGTAGTTTACAATGGGCTTTAAATAGATCTAGGCTGTTAACGCCCCAGGCCTGATTGTAGATAACCTGCCAATTTCGACATGTGTAATGACATGTTTAATTCTAATCCTGGATTCCAACCTTTTCGTCTCTGTTGTGTTTCTCGCATTTATTTAGCCATCAGATTTAAATCTGTTCAAGATGTAAAGAAATGGGAAGTTCTCATCTTGACTAGAAATTTTCGATACCAAATACTGTGTGCATGTCGCAACAGCCTTTGAAATCAAATTAGACTAGACTTCATCGCCCACACAGAAGTCACGGACGATTGGCAAGCACAAAGGACCAGGACATTCAAATGTTCTGTAGCCAGTCAAAACAGGCTTAAAGCTCTTTTTGGCTAAATCAAATTACTGGTATGGTATGATAACTTAATGTGTCTTCTTTCATGAGTTAAAAAATAGAACATGAACGAAGCAGTTTTCTGGACGAGGGCTATATTTGCACTAGCGACCTAGCTTCAAGAAAAGCGCTATTAAAGAACAATGTTATACTAAATAATTCATCTAATATGCCTAACAAAATTCATATTCCTTCACATTTTCTAACCATTCATAGAGTCAATGTCTTTTGTGTAGAGAACTTATTTCAATCTCGATTTTTACAAGTACCAAAACTTCGGTATGGATTGGCCCAGTCAGCCTGCCAGCCTGTCTGGCTGTCAACCTGCCTGCCTGCCTGCCTGCCTGCCTGCTTGCCGGCTTGCCTGCCCTACCTGCCGGACTATCTGAACCCCAGGGAGGCATGCCTTTATCCACTTATTGTGGACAGAAAAAAAGCAGCATAATATTAGTAGCGCAAACACGGTGGCGTCAGGGGTGTGTATACTTAAAGGAGAGGTTTTATGACCAGGCTATAAATGCCTCTTTATGTCCGATTCAAACCGACTCGAGTGGTTCTTTTATTGGCATATGCAAGTCAAGCCCAATTTTCAAAGGGAAGATCAAAATGGAAGAAGGATGTACTGAAAAAAAACTCTGGAAGTATTCCTAAAGACACGTTTCTTTTTCCGTGGGCGTTTTACAAACCACTATGAGGAAGTTAACAACCCCGTTTCAAAGTAGTGAAAAAAATTAAAGACGAAAAATCTCAGCAATGGGTTTTAATGACCCAAATGGGAGACGGGAGACAGAATTCTTCCATCCATCCATCCATCCATCCATCCATCCATCCATCCATCCATCCATCCATCCATTCCTACATCCTCCATCGCTCTACATCCCTCCATCGCTCTACATCCATCCATCCATCCATCCATCCATCCATCCATCCATCCATCCATCCATTCCTACATCCCTCCATCGCTCTACATCCATCCATCCATCCATCCATCCATCCATCCATCCATCCATCCCTCCATCGCTCTCCATCCATCCATCCATCCATCCATCCATCCATCCATCCATCCATCCATCCATCCATTCCTCCATCTCTCCATCGCTCTCTCCATCCATCCATCCATCCATCCATCCATCCATGCATCCATCCACCCATTCCTACATTTCTCCATCCATCCATCCATCCATCCATCCATCCATCCATCCATCCATCCATCCATCATCCATCCAATCATCCATCCATCCATCCATCTATCTATCCATTTCCATCCTTCCACTCCTGGAGATTTCCTTTTTTTCGGAGAGGGAAGGGGAAGAGGAACAAGATAAAAAAATGTATTTCTCAATTTCTGTAGGGTTTTTTCACCTCATAAACCAAGAACGACATCTCTGGAAACACTGACACACGGAGATCTCCACATTATTATTGTCTTCCCCATGTCACGTCACCACCTGACCTATCGACATCTGCAGACTTTTCTTAAGGCGCTAGTATGACCACTGGATTCCCAAATTCTATTGAAACAGGAAGGGAAGCAAATTGTTTGTCCACCATGTATTCCAACACAGTGGAAAGGAATGGTCTTCGTCCAGAGCTGAAAATGACATTTTTGGATCCGGATAATCTGTGAAAAAGAGCAACGCAAGTTGGATAAGAAACTATCAAAGGATCGCCCCTTCGCCTCTTCTAGAGCACTGAATTGGTTCCTAATTGTTATTGCTTGACACTGTAAAAGTTACCTAGTAAAAAATGCATTTGAATTTCTTCAGCTCTTTCTATGTTGTTAGATTGCACAAGTTCGTATCAGCCAACATGGAACATCTGGGATCCCTACACATCTTTACAACTTACTGGCTTTTGAGGACTCCGCCTTAAGAAAATTTGTGAAGCATAACATCGATAAAAAACCAATCTGGCAAGGCACAACACACAGTTTCTACCCGTGTTTAGTGCTTTCCCGGAAGTCGTTTATTATCCCGCCTGTTCATAAATATTCCATGAGAAAGATCTTTAGGCCCAATATTTCAAAGCCAGCGTGCTGAATACGACACAGAGAGCCCACCCTTTTTCAATATTTAGAATCTCGTCCGACGACGCAAATTATTCATCCTTTATCACACACGTTTAATCCATTTTCTTCTTTTGTGATTCGTTTCACACTTGACTAAAATTGCGCAAATGTTTACGTTACAACTGCGTCAGCGACATGACACCCGGAAAGTTATACAGGATGTAGTTTATAATTTCGATTCCGTGAGAGGTGAGGTAGGTGTGTAAGACTTTAGATTGAACAAAAAAAAAGACTCAAAACATTTGAGAATTTGCGCATTAACGATGGGATCTCTTACAATCGTAAGAATTACATTAATTCTACATGTTGAACGCTACTGAGGGTGCACCCAGCACCATTGCACTAGTGTAATTCTTACAGTGGTACCAGCGCCCACCGTTAATGCGTAAGCTCTCAATTAAGATAAGATAATATAACTTTATTAATCCTTACGGAATTAGCTCTGAACAAGTGCAGCACAGCTAATGCATCAATCAGGGAATTACATTCATAAAATTAAAAGTGATTATGTACAGAATATATGGCATACTATCATACACATTTCAAATTAATTATTTCAATAAAATACATCATAATGTACCTGTACAATATCAATATTAAGCGATAATATACTACACTGTACAAACTTGGAAATATATATATAATGGTCATATTCTTTCAGATCAATCAAAGGGTACTGGGAAGTTAATCTTTCATACATATTTTTTATAAGTGGATGATTTCTGATTTAAAGTTATGATTGTATCTTCTCACTCGCTCCTTCCACACTTTAAAGGAACAGATACCAGCACTGACATTGTAAGTATTTTGCTGTAAATTTTGCATTACTGTTATTTAAACCAAGTTTTTGGAGTCCACCTTCAACTCGTTTGTGAATATGTCCCAAAGATCCTAATATTAATATTACTATTTCACAGTGGTAACCCAGGGTGTTAATTTCAAGAAAGAGGGGGAGGGATATGTCAGATTTGAAATGATAACAAATGTCAAAAAAAAAAGCATCAAATGGTATAGCTACTTCCATTAAAACTGCAGTTTTGTTTACTGAATCAATGATAGTCATGTCAGATCTGTTGTTTGGATGACTAAAAGATGTCCTGATGGACTGGAAGTGTAAAGGTATGACTAGTGTGTCTCTAAGGATAATCTTATTCTCAGTATTGCCTCCTATGACTTAGCTAATTACAAATTAACAGTTCTGTTGTGCCTATTTTGGTACATTAAACTGTGTACATCCATTGAAAACATGTGAGGGAGTTTCTGATGGGTGGTTGGAAAGTTTAAATTTTTGATGCACTCATTAGGATAGTAAAGACTCATAAGGCTTTCACATGGGAGGAGCTTGTAGTCTTCGTTAGTGATAAATGATCAGATCTTATTACACACACACACACACACACACACACGCGCGCGCACACACACACACACACACACACACACACACACACACACACATATGTAAATATATACATAACCACAAACATAGATCTATGTGTACAGAAGGTGAAAATAAAGAATAACCGTGAAGATGCTGGCTTTCTTTTTTTGTAGATCTACTGTAATATTTTTATGTCGAGATTGTGCAATTCTACTGTGTCTGAAATGAAGGGGTACCCCGAGTGATTTATTCATACACTAGCTATACTAAAATCAATATTTTTATGAGGAAGAGAAAACAGTCGAGACAAAATGGTATCTCAGATTTAAAAAAATACACAGTACGGTTTGGACCTGGCAATAACTGAAGTCCTACGGCACTGCTTCTGTCGCCTTTTATGACGTTTCGTTCTTAAAATAGATCTAATAATCCTGACAGTTCTCTAGCCCATTGTCCACACATTTTTATTTCTGCCCTCGTACTTTGGCTCAGAATGTGGTGCAAGACCCAAAAATATTAGAGGTGCACTTCTAGTCTACAACTTTCGTGACGCGGAACTGGAGTTTCGCAAGGTGTACTGATAAGTCTGATGAAAAACTACAAAGTTAAATTAAAGTCTGTGGTAATATCACACCGTGCGTGCTGTGTGAACAATGAAATGTAACATGTGAACATCAAGGAAGGTTCGTCTGTGGGTGTCAGCTGTTAGATCTGCCCAAATTCTGCTTTGTAAGTACCTTAGTTCACATACTGATTATACCGTAAAACTTCGATGTCAGTCCCTTGGTTAACAGTAGATCCTGAATATAAAGTATATGTTGGTTCATAAAATAAGTGAGTCTATACATACCATTGAAGTAAACCTGATATAGACGTTCATCTGAATAATAGAATAGGTAATGTCTGCACCTTCAAAATTCTACTTCGAAAGTACCTTTGTTAATATACTCACTGTGTAGTATAACCTCGATATAAAGTATGTGTCAGTGCATGGAATACGTATACATTTTATAAAAGTATACAGTACTTGATATTTAAATAATGAAATGAGTAACATACGTACCTCCCAAATTCTGTTATATAAGAACCTTGTCTTTAACAAACTTATTGTAGAGTAGAATCTCCGTATAAAGTACAGTATTTCTTAGTGCAATGAATAAGTTTACCTAATTATTGAAGTATACTTGATATCGAAATAATGAAATGTGTAATGTATTAGCGGATTTATTGGATTGAAAGGAATGAGTGATTTGGCCTGTAATGTCCGCACCTCCCAAATGCTACTTTGCAAGTACCTTAGCTAACATATTTATCGTACTGTAAAACTTCAATTTAAAGTGTATGCTGTGCTGGTCCATGGAATAAGTATACATCTTATTGAAGTATGCTTGCATTCGAGGCCCATCTCAATAATGAATGAATATGTCCACATTTCCCAAATTCTACTTTGAAAGTACTCATTGTGTAGTAGATTCTCGATATAAAGTACGTGTTAATGCATGAAATATGTTGACACAAATATTGAAGTATATTTTATATCGAGGTCCATCTGAAGAATGAAATGAGTAATGTCCATGCATGTAGAATTCATTCTCAATAACAAGATATTTTATTAAGTAAGCACGAACTATCGAGTTTCCTATGCATACACCTGATGACCCAGGTGACTAAATTCAAAGTCCATAAATCAGTTTAAAAGAAACTGGAATAGAATTGAAAGCACATTAACAGCAGGAAATATACAATCTGTCTTGCTGCAAGCTTCACTGATCTAGAAGCTGAACTTTTGTTCGGGAAAAAAAACAAAACAACAACAACACAAAAATGTCAGGAAGAGAAAATTGTGTTGGAGTAATGTGTCAGACCCACAGCGGATGTATGTATTGTGGGACTTGTGTTTGTGCTAATATGTTATTACAAGACTAACACCCCATTTTACAAATGGGCAGGCAGGCAACGCACCAGCGGCGAAAGAATAACTAGCGCACCGAAAGGCATCATAGACGAATGCATTAGACTCCGTGAAAAAGTTGGACGATTGGCGAATCGGGCGGATTGAAAAGATCTATCGGGGATTGTATTTCGTTGCTATACACATTTTTTTTTAAGGGTTAAAAAACATAAAGAGGACTTATGTGTATGGTTATTTGGCTGAAGCGTTTTATTAATACAGATAGAATAACATACTTGCCGGCAAATATGCTCCACAGATCAAGCACGAATAAATTTGTGAAGATGTTTGAGGAACAAGAGACTACTGGTCTGAAGAAATTAGCCATATTCTGCTATAATATATTACGGGACTATACAAAATGTATTTAAACTATATCGACATTTTCCTGGTACAATCCCAGCAGAGAGGACGAGGGATGGGGAGAGAGGATTGTGCGTATGCAGATCTGGGTGTGAAAGAGAAGGGATACGAATAGGAGAAAGAGAGTTTATGTAAAGATCATGGGAAAGAGAATACTGTGATATATGCAAGAATTAATGTACGGGAATGTCACTGCTTTGTTAATGGAAGGATTCTGCAAGGAAGATGATGTGGTGAACTTGTGTAAAAAGTAGGTGCGAACTGCGATAGAGTACATGTTATGCATGTTTGAAATATGTACTATATTTGATTGGCCTGGTGCCCAATAAAAGCTATCCATTCATTCATTCATTCATTCATTCATTCATTCATTCATTCATTCATTCATTCATTCATATATTTAAAGGGCTTTTTGACAAAAAGAGGATCGCAGCAAAAGAGACCAAAATTAAAGGTACGTTTTTAACAAAGGGTGAAATATAAAAGTGAAAAACTGTAGGAGAGATGTTGCTCCATTGAATGGAAAGTACATGTATACTAAATACATCTATTGCTACCTAAAGTAGGCAGATTGAGCCAAAAAGATAAGATGGTGAAGGAAAAGGTTTCTCACAAAGCCCTTTATTTCTAAGCTGTGACAAAACGATAACGTCTGGAGTTTCAAAATGTGCAACATTAGCAGACAATGTCCAACTGATTAAAATTCAAGATTTAAAAACTTTTTTAGGCTCTAGGCCAGTAACATAAATTCAATGTATGAACTAGAGGAACTCAAAGGTTGTGAGGACAGATGGGAGGAAATATGGAAAAAGAGAAAGAAAGAAAGAAAGAAAGAAAGAAAGAAAGAAAGAAAGAAAGAAAGAAAGAATGAAAGAAAGAAAAGAAAGAAAGAAAGAAAGAAAAGAAAGAATGAAAGAGAGAATGAAAGGAGAAAAGAAAGTAAACGTGTTCATCTAGTTGATAAAAACATTTATCATTTAGTGTGTGCTGTTTATAGGGAAAACAGTGTGTCAGTTAGAAGTTCATGCTTCAACTCTACTGTCCTGTAAACTTGCTAATATCCAATAAAGCCCTGATAAGCTCATTTGTCAATTTCTTTTAATCCGAAGCTTTGGGCCCTGCCTGTTAACACGTTTTATACTTCGTACTTTCCCAGTGATCACCCTCATGTCCTGATATTTGGACTCAAGATAACGCCCGAGCACTGATACACAACACATAAACCATTCTTATCTCTTATCTCGGTGACGTTTCTTTGTCTCAGTAGTGCTCATTTGACAGAGGAACGGAATTTTCATGAGTTATTACACTTCCCACCACCCCCCCCCCTTTTCTTTTCCAAAATAATTATTATCTGTATAATATAATATGCGCTTGCCATAAAGCATGTAGCAACACTCCGATTTTTTGATCTAATGTGTAAAAATTTTAAATCTGAGACTTTATTAATGTGAGTGTGAAGTTGAGAGAGAGAGAGAGAGAGANGGGAGAGAGAAGAGAGAGAGAGAGGGGAGAGAGAGAGAGAGAGAGAGAGAGAGAGAGAGAGAGAGAGAGTAAGGAAGGGTCGGTAGAATGTGAATTGCTTGTTAAAAATATTGTTATTTTGCTCATGTATAACAGATAGTTGTCTGAGCTCAATCAACTTATAGTTGTTGTTATTGTTATTGTTATGTTATTGTTATTGCCAGCTGAAAATTAACATGACAATACGACTTTTATTTACCCCATAGGGAATTTGGTTTACAAGGTCTTACAGTGTTATACATCTCATTCATAATATAAACACAAAGAACGTTACACATTAAACATATAAATACATAATATTACAAATGAAACTTATGAATTTGCCTTAAAAATCTCTTATCTGAACAGCCCACTGATCAAAATCTCACCGACATGACGAAATAGCATATTTTTAGCAGAATCGATAAAGATGTAATCGAATGTGCTACATTGTATTGGGAGTAATAATCGAAACCTTTTCCATTTGCCCAGTATAGTGCTAATATCTGTTGAGACTGACTTCTTTAAGAAAGTAGATACTCTAGATTGGGGTAGCCTGTATCTCCCTCTCTCGCGTCATGAACTCGACAGGTCTCTGCCTCGATGGGCGAGATTATTATGTACTGACACTATGTTTGTTACTTGAATAGTAATCGAATCTTGAATTGCCAGCGAACAGATTTCACTAGTTGGAATAAGTGACTATGTATGACCCATCATCGGCGGATGGATGATCTCCCCTGGTGATATGGGTCATAATGGCGGCCCGCTAGTCGAAGGCAGCGTCAGTTGTTCAAATACTACAGGTATTTCATCCCCAGGCCACTTAAGTACCCAGATGTTGGTTTCAGACAAGACGATGGAAGAGGAAACTCTATTGAAGGCGCGGAGAATATTGGAGGGTCAAGGTGAGTCGGTGCCACTTAAATTCCCGGATGTTGGTTCCGACAAGACGATGGAAGAGGATACCCTACTGAAGGCGCGGAGAATATTGGAGGGTGAAGGTGAGTCGGTGATAAATTACTTTCTGGTGTGAGAAATAAACAGACTAAGTCCCCATTGTACGAATGAGGTCAACAATGGCTCAGTGGCGAATTTTACATGACGGTGATCTACTAAACGCCCACTAGCAAAGCGCTAGAGTCAAAGAGATAGAGGATATCGACGGCTGAGCGCAAGAAGTGACTATCTCCACTTTTGGTCAAATTAGAGTTTTCNGTTCCGACAAGACGATGGAAGAGGATACCCTACTGAAGGCGCGGAGAATATTGGAGGGTGAAGGTGAGTCGGTGATAAATTACTTTCTGGTGTGAGAAATAAACAGACTAAGTCCCCATTGTACGAATGAGGTCAACAATGGCTCAGTGGCGAATTTTACATGACGGTGATCTACTAAACGCCCACTAGCAAAGCGCTAGAGTCAAAGAGATAGAGGATATATTAGGACACCAAAAGAGCGAGAACGCACCACACGAGAACGCACCACATGAGAACGCACCACACCAGAACACACCATACGAGAACGCAACCACACGAAAACGCATCACAGACACATTGGAAAAGTTAGACCGCTGCGGACCCACTGAAGCAGAGTGGAAGAGACTGGAAACAGAAAGAGAAAGAGAGAGAGAGAGAGTGAGAGAGAGTGAAAGAGAGCAATGGGGAAGCATAAAATATGCATTTAGCACTATTCTAGTTAGTCTATGTATCCACAATAACAACAACTCTTAACCACATCGTGTTTTAACTTTACTTGACGCTGACGACCGCCTTTTTATCTGTTGTACTCACGCTCTGCCTTTGAACTTTTAAACTTTCTTTACTTTTTCTATTCTTCACTCATACCAATAAATAGTTTTACCAGTTTATTATGTGTCTTAGAGTAATTTTTATGTCTGAAGAAGATCTTTTTAGATCGAAAATTCGCGTCAGTGAATTAACTTTATTTAACTATGAAGACTCACCTTTTTTACGTCTGTTTTAAACTTTTTAATTTTTAAAAATTCTTAAATTCTTCTCTTTTTTTTTATGACATGTCATTCTTAGTTCATTTATCTTCTACACCTGAAGAAGGACGCCAGTCCGAAAATTTGTGCATTAAATTTGTTAAATTGTTATAGTTTTCTTGCTTTACTTATTTAGATCCAGTGCGGATAAATGTTTTGCAAATAATGATGATGATGATGATGATGATATCGGTCCATAGATATATTACTAAAACAATATTATCACCTGGCTGCGTCGATCCTATCCCCCAGGTTACCACGAGCTGGAGGTCACTTTCGGAGGCGAGGGAGATCTGCAGAGACAACTGACAATGTGTGACAAAAATCCAGGTCACGGTCAGTTTATCCGCATCAAAGATTTCAACATAAATCACTTGCCCCCAGGCTACCGTGATGAAGACCTCGTGGACTGGATCAAACATAGAGCTGACCTCACTGTGCGTCTGACCCTTGACCTCATCAGTGAAAACAGACCTCTAGTTTTCCCAGGGACAACCAAGGACTTTCCGCTATACAAGCACAGAGGTAGCCGCATGTCCGTTACAGGGACTGGATACGTCGGTGGAGTGTACAAGTTTACAGAGACCGACAACAAGCCGTGCCGTTGTAAAGAGTGCTGTCGACAGGTATCATGGCGATTAGTGCAGACAACACTACTTTTATATTTTTACTGTCCATCTCTAATCGATTTCTTGAACTTTTAAAATCCTTCCAGCATTCGTAAACAATCAACTTCTGTCTGTCCGCTATCCACCCCCAATCGATTTTTCAGTATCGTATAGACATTCGTAGACGAACACGGACCTCTGCTTTTTGTCTGTCTGTTGTCTATCTCTCATCTTCATCCTAAAGTACCAAGACAACTGGCGCAGACGAACTTGACCTCAACTTCTGTCTGTCTGCTGTCCATCTCTAATCGATTTCTGCAGTATCGTACGAATATTTGTAAACCAATACGGACCTCCACTTTTGTCTGTCTGTTGTCCATATCTAATCGATTTCTGCAGTATCATACGAATATTTGTAAACCAATACGGACCTCTACTTTGTCTGTTGTCCATATCTAATCGATTTCTGCAGTATTGTACTAATACTCGTAAACCAATATGGACCTCTATTTTTGTTTGTCTGTTGTCCGTCCAGCTCTAATCGATTTCTTCTGTATCGTACCAACATTCGTTGACGAGTATAGACACTTTACCTCTGTCTGTCTGCTGCCTGTCTCTCATTTTCATTCTTAGGTATCATGTCGACTGGCCGGGGGATTATGGCCCTCTATTTCTGTGTGTTATGTGGTTCATATGGTTTCAGTTTTCATTAGCATAGAGGCTTGAACGATAACTATTGCACCATTTTACACTCCGGTGTGCATTTTTCCATGTCAAATCCATGGAGAGTTGCACCAAAGTTGCACACCAAAGCTTTTCAACATTTAGAAGTTGAAATACGAACGAAAATTGGACCTTCCCACCCCCACCATCTCCCAACCCTCAACTAGTCAGAGCTGTGTTTATTTGATGCCTGCAATTTCAGAAAATGGGAAGCCACACCCCTTGCTTGTTTTCTGTGGACAGTCCTTTACATAGGGTCATAGGGAACGCTTATTTTTTGGTGTGCGTCAGTCACATTGAGGAAAGGTGCTTGAGGTTTGTTGGAAATGTTATAAGACAAAACTCGGCAACATGGCGCCAACCATCTACGGTTTTAAATTTTTTAGTGGAATGTCTTATCAACGGCTTTGTGTCAAAGGAGGATGTGTCAAGGATCAACGGTGGCCTGTATGCAAATAAATGGGGCAAAGATATACGAACATATAGCAAACACCACTCGCAAGATTGTGCATTATTTTATATTTCGTTTACATTACCCGCAGCCATCTTTGCTTGCTTTGAGACATACTTCCTTTACTAAATAAGAGGTGTGGCAAACAAAGCCAGTCTTTATTACAAAGGCAGTCTTTATTATTGTAAGTAATTTCCGTTCGTTAACTGCTTTCTCCAAGAGCAGGTGCCCTCTGCACAAGACAGTCTAGCGCTGCGTGCTGCCGGTAACTTCGGGAAACCCCCNNNAAAAAAAAAAAAAAAAAAACACAAAAATACCTAGTGTTGTTTCCCATAGCGACCACCACCGACCAAATTTAAACAGCATTGTGCTTACAGCCCTTGTACCTTTCTTACAGGAAATGACGTCACGTAAGAAGAATTGGGGCACGTTGCTGATTGTGACGGCAGCTCACGTGATTTTCGACGACAGTGAAGCCAAACAGACGACCTGTTTCTTCTTCTACGATGACCCTGGGGCAGGCGTGAACTCGCACGTCACTCTTCGGGGGATGGAAATATTGGAATGTTACTTGGAGCAGGACAAATGTTTACTGAGCTATCATACTCACGACATCGAACTGGTGGAAAAACTTGACCAGATGGTTCATCGGTGCAAGGAGGCGGGTAGAAAAGTATTTCCGAAGTTTATGTATAAGAATAGTGGTCAGACAGCAGAAGGAACATCTTGCAGCGTGGACCCCGAACAGCCCATTTGTATATGTGTGTCACATCCTCACGGGTGTCACAAGCAAGTGTCTATCGGCACGTGGACGGAGAGAAAGATACACGGAACCGGATATTATCAGTACATGAATGGTAGACGATTCCATGGCGAGTGTACACAATACACGTACACGACCCCAACTTGCAGGGGTTCCAGTGGCGCCCTCGTCTTCTCCCCTGTCCGTAGATCAATAGAGGAAGGGAAAGAGTGGGCGGGGCTACACCATCCCCATTGTGAAGGTAAAACCGGAAACATTAATACCAGTGGCTTCGCATGGGAGAATTCACAGATCTAGAGAGAATCAGCCACAGAATGAAATATCTAAATACATACCTTCAAACAATTCTTAAAATGTTCTGATGCTATGATAGATTTATCCTGCCGTCCGCTCCCTATGCCTGAGTGCGGCAATCGAACAAATTCGCACCTCTTTGCTTAGCTCTGGATACGACAGTCGAATACTGCAGCCCGGTGTCAGCTGATCGGCTGGGAGACAATACGTGCAAAATTCATTATCAGTAAAAATGGTCACGCAGCCAGCGGGAGGCTGGATCTGAGGTGCCTCGTGCTGAAAGAGCTAATGGTTGCAGGAGTCAAATTGTAAAAGCTTCTTTGAGTCATTTGATAAAAATTTCTTCTCGAACCACAGGAGCATTCTGAGATAGCCAAGACTAGTCTGCAGGTCAGGTGCCACCACTGTGCTCAAATTATTGACTTTTTACGGTGGGGGTCCTTCATTTAGATATTTCACAATTTTAAATTACACGAAAAGCAGTTAAAAATTTGGCCTTTTTTTTTGCAGATCACAGGCCCGCACAAATGAAATCCTCTGAAGTCATTGGGAAACACTACTTACAACAATATTTTTTTTATAAATTCAAGACTGAATTTCACCACTTTAGGGTGTGGTTTCATGTTATATGGTTATTTCTACACAATCTGTCTAAAGGACATATTTTATACTCTGCTACTATCGAGTCTAATAGTCCAATTTTTTTTCACCAAATTAGGCTCCTGCAACCTAAATAGTTAACGCAAATGAAGCTCACTTATGATTGCAGCACAGTGTCAAATCTCATTTCTGAGAGTAAATAAACATCAGCCAATTAAAAAGCCATGTGACAGACCACATGAACCACCAGTCATATTCCTCTGACAATAGAAAGAAGAAAGTGGCATTGATGATTGCTGAAGTTGTTGCTTGCAATATCCTGATGACAGCTGAAATACATAATATGTTTAGAGTGGACCATTGTTATTATAAGTGCCGTCACCGACAGAGACTCTCTTTGTATGTCGCTATGTGAAGCACATTATTTTTCTCCGGCGTGTATATATAGTGGCCGATATTGTAGATCCTTGTTGCGACGTGCTGATTGCTTTGTTTTTAGATTTAAGCCTCCTACTGATAACGGCGTTTCACCACATCCGGGAATAGCCAGTGGTGCTTTTCTAGATCTTTCATTATGCGCTTCCTGCTCTCACTACCTTCTCAGTCTTGAAACAGAGAAAGAAGGAATGCAATGAAATCTCGCGATCTAGAAGTTTAAGGTGTCTGCCTCAGAATGTGGAATTATCCAATGATTTCCGTGTGTTACCGAGAGGATGATAACAACAGAAGATTGTATTTGAACACGGCACGCTATTCCTTCCTCCAATCAATGTGCATAAAATTCGAGGGGTGTGTTCGCTTCTCAACTTTGTTTTCGAAATGTACCAGACTTCCGGGGTTCGATCCCTACCCCTAACCATCAGCACAGGTCCAGGGGGAGCCCGGAATCATACATAAACCAAATCTTAACTTAAAGCAGACTTAGTTTGTCTGACATCTGAAAACATGTTAGGATACTCCCACCTAGAGCTTCCTGGCCGGACATTAGCTGGATGGACATTTGGCTGAACGGACAATTGGTTGAACAGACATCTGGTTAGACGGACACTAGGCGGAATTTTATTTTGTAGTTTTGGAGGGGGTGGGTATAGAGTGAAGGGGTGGTGTTTGAATTACATTTTAACCAATGCAGGACCAGTAATGTCCCTTCGGCCAGAAATGTCTGGGAACCTAGAATTGGGTTAGGGTATGGAACAGGTTTAGAAAAAAGAAAGAACATAATATGAAAGATTATTCATTGACAGCGACAAAGTATATGGACTTTCCTGAGTTTATATTTTCTTCCTTAACCCTAAACCTAAACCAGCCGTTGACTCTAAACCAAGCTCTAGTCGGAAGTGACCTCATTGCTAAGGAAATTTGCCGGAAGTTTTGGGTTCCACAAGGGTTCTATGCAGTGCCGTGTGCAAACGTACACCCTCTTTTTCGAATCAGCGGATAATCCACATCCGTTTCCAAAAGGCAGATAACAACTGAATAAGATTTGAATTCTTGAATTAATTTATGAATTATTTTCTTGGCCACCCGATAATAAACATAGATGTAGATCTATTTTTAGCATTGTTGTATCAGATGTGACTCTATGGCCTTCCACTATTATTGTGTCGTGGTAAAACTGATATTTCTTTGGGGCGTTTCGACCTTTATTCTTCGATAGCAAGGCAATGTGTGCCAATTCGGCGTGCTGAAAGAAAAGAAAGAGAAACAGCAAACGAGAGAGAGAGAGAGAGAGAGAGAGAGAGAGAGAGAGAGAGAGAGAGAGAGAGAGAGAGAGAGAGAGAGAGAGAGNNNNTGTGTGTGTGTGTGTGTGTGTGTGTGTGTGTGTGTGTGTGTGTGTGTGTGTGTGTGTGTGTGTGTGTGTGTGTGTGTGCGCGTGTGCGCGCGCGCGCTCGTGCGTGTGCGCACGCATTAATTGGTTCACTTCTTGCTGCACGCATAATTTATATATTGTAAAACAGGTTATCGACAAATATGGGTTTTTTTTCCCAGTATTATGGCATTATGGTATAACCTGTCGGTACAGCCTTGTAAGTAACTTTCATAAATGACATAATACCATAACTTAAGTTGTAGGCTCAACTCCTGGGTCCCGGTGCTTTACGTTGAAGGGTCCCTGGAAAAGACACTCCACTCCATTTTCCTCACTGGACTCAGGGAGGCGTGAGTACCTGTCTTGAGAGCTATGTAAAGCAGGGCGCTGTACTGCGGCGACCAGAAATGGCTTTATTATAGATTTCATTTGTAATATTTGTGTATTTATGTGTAAAATGTATGCTGTGTTGTGTTTATGAGGATCATGTGTATATAACACTGAAAGACTTTGTAAAACAATTTCCCTACGAGGTAAATAAAAGTTCTGTTCTCATTTTTCGTTTTCTCACTAGTGTCTCATCCTTGTG
>JAWQUT010000430.1:391961-411535 GCA_033807755.1 Ellobium chinense | reverse complement strand
AGAGAAAGAGAGAGAGAGAAAGAGAGAGAGAGAAAGAGAGAGAGCGCTAGATAAGGGTAGGCCCATTATTACTATAGGCAGCAAAGCAGCCGCCCGCTCGTACCTTGCACAGTGTTGCCACTCGTAGGGATTTTCCCCTACTGTAGGGGGAAATGGCTTTTCGTAGGGGGTAGGGGAACCCTACGGGGAAAACTGTCAAATGTAGGGGAAAGTGCTCATAAGATTGGACACAACATTGCAAAGAATAAAATGATGGCCAATCATACACTTCGCGCGTAGGGGAATGTAGGGAAAAATTAGCCTCGCTGTAGGGGAAAACCATCAGTCCAGAGTGGCAACACTGACCTTGCCCTAGGTCGTCCGCCATGTTAGTATCGCGCCGGCGGTGTACGCGAAAAGGGGTGTACGCACTCCAGTGTTCTTTATTGCTCCTTGGAACAGACACAAATATCCATAGAACGGAACAAAGGCGAAAAATAAAAGTGAAGGTGAAAATCATCATTATTATAATTATGTTTTTATTATCATCTGTCAACAGCCGAAACCATACGATATGACATATACAGTAGACTCTGATCTCATGAATGATCTTGTGGAGACAGCGAAGAAGATACCAGGCATAAATGACATTACACATGATGCACATCAGAAGTCACTAAGCATTAAGGGAAAGGTAATATAAACTCGATGTTCACCGGTTATCACAGACATTCAGCTCTCGTATAACAATTATTCCCTTGTCCGAGCAGATCCTATGTGTACCAACCGAATAACCAAGACGGGCCTAGCCATCTATATTCATAATGATATCAGTTTCCGCAGACGTTTTGATTTAGAACACAAAGATGTAGAATGCATTTGGATAAAAATCACACATCATTGTACCATCCTCTTAATTGGTCAGATATATCGCCATCCAAAATCCAACAGTTCATGGTTTGATTCATTCTCTGAGATGATGGATATTGTTTGGCTAGAAAATAGTAATGTTGTATTAATGGGTGACCTAAATATCAATCAGTTGGGTAAACAACACGTCATGTGGGAGCAGATTATCCACTCCTTCCGCCTGACTCAGATTATTACCGTCCCAACAAGAATTACCTTCACATCCAGCACACTGATCTACCATATCTATACCAATAATATTGATTTCATCACAGAGGTCTGCGTTCCTCCATGTGATATTAGTGACCATTATCCCGTGACATGCTCAATTTTTTCCAAAAATCGGAATGCACCTAAACAAACACAATTTTATTTCTTATCGATGTTTAAAAAACTTCAACGAGAACGACTTCATTACTGATATAATGAATGCGCCCTTCTATAACGTTTACAACTACTCTGATTCCTCAACTGCTCTGAATGTGTGGATTGATATATTTACCCATAATAATTGCTGATCGTCATCTGCCCATAAAGAAGAAAAGAGTTAAACACCCCATTAAACCGCCATGGCTAACTGAAGAAATATTGACTGAGATGAGACTCCGAGATTTTCTTAAATCTGACAAACAATTTTTACAATACAGTAAACAACGTAATTAAGTTCAATATCTCATCAGGAATTTTAAAAAATCCTATATTAGTGACTTAATTGCCAATAAGTCTGATCCAGCTTCTGTTTGGAAGGCAATAAAACTGTTGAAGAACCAAACACCCAAAGAACCATCTCACTCATTTAGTCCTGGTGATTTCAATGTTCATTTTACCTCCATCATATCCAATCGGATTAACAACAACAATAGTGCTAGGATGTCAACATCATTTACTAAACTGGAAAATTTTGTAGAGGCCAACATACCCAAAGGTAGGACTTTTGATATTCCATTCATGACCGTTACAGACGTTCATCAACAATTACTTCGTCTAAAAAGATGTGGTACTCCAGGTCTAGATGGAATACGAATCTGTTTACTAAAACTTGCCGCTCCCACAATAACAGATTCTCTGACATACATTTATAATCAATGCATTGGCAGTGGTATTTTCCCCTCCATACCACTGCACAAAAAGGGTCCTACTGATGACCTTAACAATTTCCGTCCGATATCCATCTTATCCGCCCTATCAAAACCACTCGAAAGACATGTTCATACCCATCTCAGCAATTATCTCGCTAACTACTCCCTTGTTCATATGAATCAATCAGGCTTTAGACAGCAGCACTCATGCCAGATACTGAGACAGCCTTAACCAAAATGGTTGAAGCATGGGCGAGTTCCTGCAACGACAGTAGTCTCACAGGTGCCGTATTCGTGGATTTCTCCAAAGCATTCGATATGATTGATCACTCCTTCTTGATAAATAAACTTAAAATGTATCGTATTCTTCCAAAATCCATGCAATTCTTTCAGTCCTACCTCTCAAACCGAAGTCAATGCGTTGCTATTAGATCGAATATTTCTAGTAAACTACCGGTCATTCATGGGGTTCCTCAAGGTTCAATATTGGGACCTCTGCTTTTTAATCTATTTATTAATGATCTGCCTCTTTATATTTCAAGCTGCCTGTGTGATCTTTTTGCGGATGATACCACATTGCACATATCTGGTAACAATATAACAGCGATTGAAAATAACCTTAACGATGCCCTCCTCCAATTAAAAGTATGGTGCAACGAAAATGAGATGTCAGTCAATCCATCTAAATCTGAAAGCATGTTAATAGCAACCAGGCAGAAAAGACAACGTCTTCCACAACAATCTCTCGACCTCCGGTTTTGCAACTCGGTTATTCCATAAACTATTAGGCGTTACACTTGATCAAAATCTCCAATTTGCAGATCACGTAGTGTCTTTATGTAAAAAGATATCATGTAGCATTTATCAACTGAACAGTATCAAACATTTCATTGATCTCCCAGCAAGAAAAACGTTTTATTATGCGTACATCCAACCACATAATAATAATAATAATAAAGAGAATTTTTATAGCGCCTCACCCCTGAAGAGCTCGAGGCGCTTTACATCGCAAAAATTCGCATACATTTCTTTCAAACACCAGACATATTACAAGCATAAACATACACACTCACACGTACTTATTTCACAATATAGACGTACATTTCAAAATTATTCTTGATAGAGCAGGCATTCCAAATACGGACTGCGGTAGCTACTTTGACAAGTACTTTACAAATAGATGTGTTTTTAACTGGCATTTGAATGATTCGAAACTGGAAGAATTTCTAATATTTTCTGGCAATGAATTCCAAATAAGAGGCCCAGAATAACAGAAAGCCCTATCACCATGATTCCTTAAATTAGATCGAGGAACAGATCGCTGTTTTAAATTTTTAGATTTTAAGTTTCTTAATGGTGTATATGGGCAAAGTACATCTACCAGGTATGATGGTGCAGATGACTCCTGGGCTCGAAAACAGAGTGTTGCCACTTTATACTCAATCCTAGCTTTTACAGGTAGCCAGTGTAATGTTCTAAGAAAAGGAAGGCTGTGATGGACTTTTGATGTTTTGAGTGCTAATCGCGCCGCATTGTTCTGAATCCTCTGAAGTTTATTAAGCTTATCCTCTGGCAATCCTGTTAACAGTGAATTACAGTGATCCAGTCGTGATATTATAAAAGCTGAAATAAGAGTTTTAACAGCATCCATTGAGAGATAGGGTGCTATGCGCCCTATTCTTCTAAGTTCAAAATATGATGCTCAAGTTAACTGATTTACCTGGTTCTCCATTGATAAGGTACTGTCAAAAATAACACCAAGATTTTTTGCCTTGTCAGAGAAAGCTACGTCACAACCCGCGATCGAAATGCCTGTCTGTGACAACAACTTTAGTTTTGCTTCTGTGGAACAGGGCATGACTTCAGTTTTATCGCCATTCAGTTTCAATTTGTTTGCTTCCATCCAGTTCATGACGGATTCAATGCATCCTTATAAGTCTGCTACAAGAGTATCAATCTGACCTGGAAAAACAGACTTGTAAATTTGTGTATCATCAGCGTACATATGATATTTCATGTGATGTTGAGTGATTACATTTGCAAGAGGCTGAGTATATAATGTATACATTATGGGACCTAACACTGAGCCTTGAGGCACACCAAATTTCAGTAAAACTTTCTTAGAAACTTTATTCTCAATGAGAACAGACTGAAAACGGTCGCTGGGATATGACGTAAACCAGGATAACACAGTTCCCGACAGGTCATATGTTAATGCCAATCGCTTAACCAAGATGGTATGGTCCAAAGTGTCAAATGCTGCGGACAGATCAAGCAAGGAAAGGATGGAAAGGAAGGACATATAGATTATTGTTCAAATATTTGGGGGAAATGTGCCCTCAGTCACAAGAAACGTCTATGCTCTATTCAGAAACGTGCCCTGAAAGCAATACATGTCAGACGTACAGATGTCATCAACTCACTATTTAAGAAACTACATATAATGCCCATTGAAAAGCGTATAGATTTCAATAACGGTGTACTAATGCATAAAATATTAAATAGCAAAGCCCCAAAGTATCTAGTCAATCTGGTCCCGCGCAGAACCAATGCGTACACTTTTCACAACATGAGAGTCTTCGTTTCTAAACCAAAATGGATATTTATAAACAGTCATTTGCATATTGTGGTGCCAGCGCATGGAATGGTCTACCAGAACGATTGCGCCGAATGCATGATTTATCATATTTCAAAAATGCTCTTGCCGGCTATATGGAGACCCAGAATTAGCGAAACAGGCGTGGCCCACCTGCTGCACATCACTTCGACTTGTTTATAATATGAGCACTCTGAGCGTGAGTGGGTTCGTACATGCGAGTGTGAACGAGTGAGTGAGTGAGTGAGTGAGTGAGTGAGTGAGTGAGTGAGTGAGTGAGTGAGTTGGCGGTTAGATGAATGAGTGAATATTTTTGTTTCTTTTCTTTCTCTCTCATTAGATCTGCATGCTTGAATATCTTCAGTTACTACTTTTTTTTTTTTGTTGCTCATTTTGTATTCCTTTTTTTTTTTAACGGCCAAAATGTAAACAGGCCATAGTGCCTATTTTGCTCCGTTACCAAATAGAGTTTAATCAATCAATCAATCAATCAATCTTCTCCTTTTTCTCTTTCTTTCCTCTTCCTCTACTTCTTGGCCGCTTTGTTTCTAGATTGATGCTACTTTCATCCATCCATCCATCCATCCATCCATCCAGCCATCCAACCGTCTATTCATTCTCTGTCCATCCATCCATCTATCCATTCTCTCTCTATCCATCCATTCCCTCTCTGTCCATCCATTCCCTATCTGTCCATCTATCCATCTATCCATCTGTCCATCCATCCATCCATCCACCCATCCATCCATCCATCCATCCAGCCATCCAACCGTCTATTCATTCTCTGTCCATCCATCCATCTATCCATTCTCTCTCTATCCATCCATTCCCTCTCTGTCCATCCATTCCCTCTCTGTCCATCTATCCATCTATCCATCTGTCCATCCATCCATCCATCCATCCACCCATCCATCCATCCATCCATCCATCCATCCATCCATCCAGCCACCCAACCGTCTATTCATTCTCTGTCCATCCATCCATCTATCCATTCTCTCTCTATCCATCCATTCCCTCTCTGTCCATCCATTCCCTCTCTGTCCATCCATTCCCTCTCTGCCCATCTATCCATCTATCTATCCATCCATCCATCCATCTATCCATCCATCCAAAAAAAAAATTAGAAAAAACCCCAATCTGACCTAATTTTATCTTCTCTTGTTCACAGAGTAGTTCGAGTAGTGGAAATGGTAAGTACATACCATAAATCTAGAATAGTATTCTTCAATGTTCTGCCTCTCTGTGTCATCCTTCTTCAACTTTTAACAGACCCTTTACAACAGAACTTTAGTCAGCAACAGAACTTTAGTCATTTGACTTTCATTGGTGTGACGAAATTCGCCCAGGAAGAAACTTGCAATAGCCCATCATGAATACGAGCAACCAATATCCTCATTGAATTATGAATTGGTAAAGATAGTTATAATTATGTGGACCATTTTGCAACATGCTCCTGACCCATACCAATAAACACATTTAAGAAGGATTATCTTTGATGGGGTTGGTACACGACCCCAAAAAAAGGTGGGGGGGGGGGGGNTTATTCTTTTTTTTTTTTGGTATGGGATACAAGAATAAATAAAAAGTATCTTGTTTAAATTTCGCCGTTTGGTTTTCCTACAAGATATAGGTTAGCTCATATGGAAATTCTTCCTTGAAGGGCGAAGGCAGAGACAGAAAATGACAACATCTGCCTCCCCTTCCCCCTCCCCCCCCCCCCCCNCCCCCCAAAAAAAAAGCACCTTTCTCCCCTCTTCCTTCCCAATATCGATACTCGCGGTATCATTTCATGTGACAAAAACAGTAACCGAATATTCCATGTGACATAAATATAGTACAAGGATGGCAAAATGCCGAAAATTTTCGAAATACCGACAGTTAAACTCGGAAATAGCACTTTTATACAGGAGAAAATAGGAAGAATGATGAAAGACTTTCAATGTGACATTGAGACCAGTGACCGTTTGCATAATCCATGTTAGTTCAGGTATTGAGCTAACCACAGTGAACATTATTAATGTTTTGCTGGTTTCCCGTGGTTACCGCTGTGCGTTAAGGTGATACACAACTCTACCCTTGTAGAGTATAATGCATTACTGTGGTGCGCACTGCCCTTTTTCAATTCAGTATATGTTACACGCAAAATTGCGCACCAAAATGTTGAAAAATGCACTTTTCACTGTTGTGAGTAGTGATCTTAGGAAAATTGTTTCTCAAACTGCAGCTGTAGCTTGGCCAGCAGATTTCACACATGTATCTGAGACACAGTAATGCACGTACTTACAGAAGCATTTTATGTTTTGTGGGGTTCATTCTCGATCTGTTACTTTGAAAGACAGCTTTTCCCTTTAGTTCCTCTTAACTTTTTCTTGAGAAACACATATTAAAAATCCCTCTGTAAGTATGCGCCCCAGCGTGTTTTTGATATAGACTATGTGTGAAATCTCATTGTGAAATAACCACTTTTTCCTAAGATCACCATCCAAAAAAGAAAAAAACTGCGCAGTTCAGCACTCTGGTGCGCTATTTTACATGCAACATATACTAATTGGAAAAGGGCAGTGCGCACTACAGCAGTGCACTATATTCTTCAAGGGAAGAGTAGTAGATTGCCTTAACTAATGCAAGAATTCTGTATACGGTCATTGTATGTTAGTCACTGTGTCCAAACATCCATTCTCCCACCGACAGCTGTCATTCCTGATCAAAAGATAATTTTATCACCATTGTCTGTATTGTTTTTTTAAGCCTCAACCCATTTTTTTTCTAAATTTTTGATGTGCTATTCTATGATGCTTCCATTCCAAGAAACTAAATATAAAAAAAGAAACAGGACTTAACCACTTTAGCAAATATTTTGCTGTAGCTGGTAATTTCCTTCTTGGACTAAAACAGGGATGGACCTTTTTGAAAGATACGAGTCAGAAATCGTGAAATACATGAAGAAAACACCCTCAATACTTTTTTTAAACTTATGTTTTTTCATGTAGAGATATGATGGTTAACCCTCCACCTCCCCCTCCCCTCAGTGGCCGCTCGTGATCCCCCGAAATAACCCACGCAACTCTCTCTTGGTCTATGCATGGCTGAGGAATCAGTTACATTTACTCTATGATCTGAGCTAAATTTTACCCGGCACTGCAGGAGTTGTACTTAATGAAGAGCCGCCCCTGCACCTCCACCCCAGGCCTAAAAACACAACATCTCAAAATCGACACTTTCTATGAAAAAAAAAATGAATTTCAGGGATTGCCATCTTTTTACTTTTACGTAATGAACACATATTTTGAAGTCAGTGTACCTCTTCCTCACTGTTCGTATTTTGCAGTCACGATTTCGCATAATTACTTAGAAATGTGGTGGGTACATTTCCTGGACATACTCTTGATTATATCATATAAGAGAACTATAGTTCCAATTCCATTCTACACTATATTATGTGCTCAAATAAGATCCGATAATATTGGAAGGAATTCGGAATGAGAGTCACGCCTTTTACCAGAACGCACGCCTCCAATACAATCCAAATTCTATCCCTGACCTTAATCGCTGATTCTAACTCTACCCTTGACCTTAACCCGAATGCCCATCTCGACACATGAGCATCAGTCGAGGCGGGTCCCTAACCTTAATGTCCGTTGAGACAGAAGCAGTATGTGTGAGTTTCACTCTGAATTCCTCCCATAATATTTAATCTATTTTCTATAAGACAAAACAAATAATGGACAGTCATATCAAGAAGCCAAAATGCACGAGTTTCGAGCACACAATCAATGTTGGAATTTGACCTTTCAGCAAAGCAAAGTTGAAATTTTAGCATAGGAAACACTGAATTTTCTTCAGTGAAAATGACATTTTCATGGACTCACCTTTCTTTTTATTTGCTTCTGTTTCTAGGACAAGGTAGAGCGGCACCATACAATCCCAAGCCTCCAGGTCGTCAACGCCGTAAGTGTACACGCTTCATCATCTCCTGGTGGTTTTAATAATGATAATAATAACAATCATAATAATAATAATGTATTACATTTATATAACGCTCATTTCCATGACAGGTTCTGAGGTCTCACTTCACTTGACTGACAGCCCTTCAAATTAATTCATCCTTTCAATAATCACCATTCTATACATCTCTTTCTTCTCTCTCTCTCTCTCTCTCTCTCTCTCTTCTCTCTATTTCTCTCTCTCTCGCTCTCTCTCTCTCAGTTGTTTCTCTGTTTGTCTCTGTCTTTGTCTGTCTCTGTTTCTCTATCTTTCTCTCTTTCTCTCTCTCTCTCTCTCTTTTCTCTCTCTCAGTTGTTTCTCTGTCTGTCTCTGTCTTTGTCTGTCTCTGTCTCTCTCGTCTTTCTTTCTCTCTCTTTCTCTCTCTCTCTCTCTCTTTCAGTAGTTTCTCTGTCTATCTGTCTCTGTCTTTGTCTGTTTCTGTCTCTCTCTCTTTCTCTCTCTCTCTCTCTCTCTCTCTCTCTCTCTCTTTCTCTCTTGCAGACAAGCACACACATCCATCTATCACACCTTCACAAAAGTCACACTGGTGGATTAAGTGATAAATCCAAACAAATCTTGAAGAGATCAATGAAAACTGCAGAGCGACTGGGACTGCAGTCTATTTGACACACCACACAGTTCACAGTTTCCAAATTTATGCATTTGAACTGCACCAAAACTGTCCACAATATACCAAGAGAACAGAATTGTACAAATAATTTATTGTTAAGCCTCAAAAGATGATGAACTTTCTTGATCAGGCAAAATGTATAAACTAAAAACCGATGAAGAAAACATTAGATTTCGAAAATCAGCAATAAAGGTTTAGAACCTCTCTACTCTTAGAGTTGGTATTGCCGGTTTGTAGTGCAGCTCAAAGGACACATTTATAATTTTATACAATGTAATCAGAATTCACACAAACATCCATTTGTTCCTGTACTATCTGAGATTTTTATTACTTATTATTTCCTTTTACGTCAGCTTATTTTTACTGGTGTACTTTTTTGAGAAGTTTTTTTTCAACTATTACTGGTGCCACATTCATGCGCAAATGAATCTAGTAGGAACGTTGTATGTCTTATTTTTAACATTATGGGAGATACAGCTTTATCTGTAACTGGTGCCACATTCATGCGCAAATGAATCTAGTAGGAACGTTGTATGTCTTATTTTTAACATTATAGGAGATACAGCTTTATCTGTAACTGGTGCCACATTCATGCGCAAATGAATCTAGGAGGAAAGTTGTATGTCTTATTTTTAACATTATAGGAGATACAGCTTTATCTGTAACTGGTGCTACATTCATGCGCAGATGAATCTAGGAGGAAAGTTGTATGTCTTATTTTTAACATTATAGGAGATACAGCTTTATCTGTAACTGGTGCTACATTCATGCGCAAATGAATCTAGGAGGAAAGTTGTATGTCTTATTTTTAACGTTATAAGAGATACAGCTTTGTTTGTAATTGCTGCTACAGCCATGTATAGATGGATCTATGAGGAAGGTTGTATGTTCCATTTATCAGATTATGGGGGATACCACTTTCTTTGTAATTGGTACCATAATCTGGTATAGCAAGTCTATACCATCTAGGAGGAAGGTTGTATGTCTCATTTTTGACCTAATGGAAGATACAACTTTGTTTGCAGTTCGTACTGCAGACATGCACAGTTGGATTTTATTCAGATAAGAAAGTGGAAAGGCTTTGATTTTCCACAATTCTCCAAGCAGTAATATCAATACTGTCTCAAACTAAGTCCAGTATCTTGTATTATATCACATACAAAGGTTCATCAATAGAGTTGAGAAGGAGTATTATACAACAATATATGAAATGGAAGGTGTTCCATTCTGTTATTATATTATTATCATTACTGTTTGCAGACCAAATCATATACTTCACAAGCAGTACATAGGAGTGTGACTTTGCTTTTCATTGACAGTGATGTATGGACCATTGAGGAGAAATGGAAGAAAAATTCTGCATTATCAATATTTCTCTCTAAGATATCTAAGAGTATTATCAATATGCCTCGTACACAAAGTCTTATCTCTTTTGTGAGACCTATATTCATTATGACTTTGGTTACTACTGTGAGTATGAAAGTGAGATGAATGAATTTGATCTTTTGTTGGCAAAGTTACTCTTTTTTGATTTGTAAAGATATCACAGAAGTTCATAAACTCCCCACTGTTGTAGAATATCATGAACTTTTCCTCGGTCTACTGTTTATGAGACATAAACATGTTTTGACTGCTGAAAAAAATGCACTACTATATTTGACATCTCTTCATAAAGAGAATATGTTGGAAGCTCAAAGCAGTCAAGGAATAAGTCCCGTATTGTATCGTGAAAATGCAATGTCTACCTGACATAGAGATACTGTGTTGAAGCTCCAATCAAGAAAATGTTACAGTACACTGTTATCTCATTCTTAGAGTGAATCACTGCCTCTACCTTGTATTTATAATTCATGTACTTAAGAATACTATAGTCAAACAGTCAAAGACAATGTCTTTTAACTTGATGCAATCAAATTGGTCTTTTGGATTTTAGTAGCACAGGTTTGCTATGTCAGAAGGATGACTTATATTACATTCCATGTCTTGAAAGCAGAGTGCAGAATTTTACAAATTCGTTTTACTAGATTTAGGGTTGGTTGGTGGCTTGTTTGAGAATAGGTTTTACATCACATCAGCACAGTTAGGGCTCTTGCACCTTTTTATTTTTACGACAAAATAATTTGGCAGCACCTTTTTTTTTTACCAATTTTACCCGAACTGCAGCCACAAGGCCTATTCTTTTATAATTTTAACACTGTCAGGGGATTTTTAATGTGTGCAATGTGCACACTGGACATTCTAGGGTTTTGGATTTGTTTTTGCCCTCATCCAATGAGCCTGCCATTTATCTTAGATATATACACTCAAAGGACTGTCATGAGGGAAGGGATGCAAGACAACATGACCAATTTGGCTGCAGAAATCTCTTTCTTCACTGGGTTGGTGGGTTGAGAGGTTGAGCATTTCTTTTTTAGCGCAATTGCTCCCGAGTTTGAATCCTCTAACAGCGGGGTTCTCCTTGAGTATTCTCTAAATCGTTTGAGAGGCACCAGTTTGACTACACTCTGACAAGGGCTCAAAATTTGTCTCTGATACAATCATAACTGTTCTGGAGAGAGACGTTAAAACTTTAAATCTCCCTTGTCACTTACACTGGCATATTCATTACATTCCAGGTTTGGTCATAGGTCAGAAATTTCTTTTGACCATCATTCCATTCAAGTTATTTAGAAGTATCTTTGTTGTCAGGTTGGAATGTTTCACAGAAGGAATATGATATGTATTGAAATTTGTCTCGTGTCCAATGCAATGTCTCCATCAACACCAGTTATTAAGTTACGTTGTAACTTATGAATTTCATTCTTGTCATTGTGCATTCAGAGCTGGTGTTTAGAAATGGACAGTATTTCACTAACGTAATGTAATGAGTTTTGAAGTTGTCTCACCCCTAATGCAAAGTGTCCATCAACACTATTTATTAAGTTATTTTATAACTTACGACAGTCATTTTCAGTTCAAAGCTGATATTTAAACATATCTTTATGGACAGTATATCACAGAAGGAATGTGGTGTGTAATGAATTTGTCTCGACACAAATACAGCCTCCATCAACAACAGTTATTAAGTTACCTAGTAACTTAGATTTCCACGACACTCGCTCTAGCTTAAAGCTAGGATTTTCTCAGCATATCATAAACAGGATAGTTAAGTTAAAAAGTGCCTTGTCATTACAATTACTGATTTTCAATATCCTTACCTGATAAGATATTCCCCGATAGTTACCCAGCCAGAAAATAAACTGACATTTTACTTACCATTTAGATGTGGCTTAGCATTTAGATATCGTACAGTGTGGTCTTGACATTACTGTAAATACTAATTTATCAGATATACCTTGTTATTTAGTATGAATTTCACATGTACATATTCTTTATTATTCTGTCATTTCATTACTCAGGTGGGCTTTGATTAAAAGTATATCGTGACCTCAATATTAAGTATTCATTTATTAAGTTTAACTTGTTATTAAATATACATTTCACATGCACAGATTCTGTATTTCTTTATTAATCTATCATTTCGTTACTTAGATGGACTTCAGTATTAAGTGCGCATTTATTAAGCACACCCTGTTATTAAGTATAAATTTCACTGGATTCTTTATTATTTCATCACTTCATTACTCAAGTAGACCTGGCTCTTAAGTATAGTGGAGCCTGGATATTAAGTACTCATTTACTAAGCATGTCTTGTTATTACGTATGAATTTCACTGGATTCTTTACTTTTTTAATCACTTCATTACTCAGGTGTAAATGGTTATTAAGTATAGTGGAACCTGGATATTAAGTGCTCATTTACTAAGCATGTCTTGTTATTAGGTATGAATTTCACTGGATTCTTTATTATTCCATCACTTCATTACTCTGGTAGACCTAGCTATTAAGTATAGTTGAGCCTGGATTTAAGTGCTCATTCATTATTATACCTTGTTATTAAGTCATATGCACGGATTCTTTATTACTGTATCATTTCAGTACTCGGGTGGACTGTGATATTAAATACTTCTCAATATTATGTACACTTTTTCCATGTTTTATATCGAGATCCTGCTTTTAGTTTGACTGGCAACTTTGACAGGTCCAGTGATCTAAATTTCATGTGATTACAGAAGAGGCTGATCGAATATAAAATGAAACCACCAGTTTCTCTGGGTCCTGTTTCTTTCAGTAGCATTTAAATCAGTCAGATAATGAGTTATACTTATAGGATGAGGGAAGGGTCATCTCAAGATATTTTTTAATATTGTGGTTTAGTTCACTGGTCACTGCTCAGTCAGACAGTGAATTATAGAAAGAGGGAAGGGTCATCTCTAGATTATTGTACTTTGTGGTTTAGTTCACTAGTCACTGCTCCCTTTCACAGACGCACTCACCAAGTTTACCTGTCTGACGTTAGAAGTTAGCATGTTAACATCAGGTTTTCAGACCATAAGTATTTGGAGTTTTGCAATAGCAGTGGAACATAGAGATGCACAGTGCACAGTATACAATTAACGTTTTGGATAATCTTGTGTGAGCAGTTGGCAGATATTTAAGGGTGATTGAGAACTGTAGGAGCAGGAATTTTTCTGGTGTAAAGTATTTTTGTTGTGGGGGTGGGGGAGGTGGAAGTCTTTTTTATTGGAATTGATCTTTCACAGCAATTTGGTAAATTTCTTAGCGGCACACTTCCCAAGAGAATGTGTAGCAGCTATAATGGGCTCACAGTTATTGTCACTCTGGAAGCGTATCATTACAAGGTGTTTGTGACGTGTCAAGTGGCTTGTATTCTTCATGAGATTAGCTGCGCAGTTTTGTACACAGTTTGCCAAAGCTTGGTTTTCAAAAGATAGATCAGCCAGTGTCTTCACCAGGCTATATGAAAGAGGTTAAGCTGGGCAAAAGGGATTTTTAGGGAGAAGGGGGGGGTGGATGTTTATGTATTCTTCAATATTCAGGCTTTAAAAGTTGCCTAATTTTTTGGAAATTTTTACTACACGCCTGTGATGCTGACTTCTGTTGCAACTTATTTTTGATCTGATGTAGTTTCTATCCAAGTCTCCTCTCACTAATGACAGTAGCGTGTTTTGGAAGAGTCACATTGAATTCTATTAAATAAATCTTTAAAATTAAGCAATAATCTTTTTCTTTCAATTTTCATTGAATTCTGTCAGAAAACTTTGAATTTGCTCAACATTTTTGCCATCATTTTATTCTAATATTTTGTTATTATTATTGATGACATTATTCATGTCGACACCTTGGTATCAATCTCATGTTTTAGGTCAAAGTATTTCATAACATTACCATTTTTGCATCATGTTTCGAAATTCAGATCTCAGATCTTTAATACATAATACAAAATTCCTGGTAAGATTTATAATGATATATTTGATGCTGTTTTTTTGTCTTTTTTAGTTCTTTTTTTTTTTTCAATTAAACTTATGCAACGCTGCGTTACGACAGTGATATGTCGATTTGATGCATTGACTCTGGTTATCTGTTAAGACTTCTTCATTTCTTTGGGTTGCATCAAAAACATCAAAACAGCCGAACTTTAAGTAATAACAAGGTATTGATCCTTAAACCCTTGTCAAGCGAGCATAGAATCAATTCTCATTGATAGCCTGCTCGAGATAGTATTCCATAGTATTCAGACATGGCAATCCAGTCAAAGAATGGGTGCTGCTGCCAGTCGTTTAAAAGAAACAAAGTCTTGACCTCCGATGGTCTTTTCATTCCATCGAGTCTACCCGACAATGCCTTCATTACCTAGAACTCTCTGAAGTCATACAATACAAAGGCCCAATACAAAAGAATCGAGCCCTAGCACTTTCATGGTATCGAGTGAAGATAATGAATTTAACGCGATATCTAGCAAAACAAGTTCAATCAGAATAGTGTTGATAGTAGAGCCCAGCCTAAATTATTGGCAAAGTCCAGTCTTACAAGTTTTCTATATTAAGTGATATTTTTTCCTAGTCCGCCTTTTAGCGGTTCATTATTTTATCTCTAAAATGCATGAACACCTTCTGGTTTTGCCGTGGATAATGTGATAATACCACACTCTTTGCCTTGTTTCCTTTAGTGTAGGATGTCAGTATTTATTTCACACTTTCAGTAAAACCCTGGCTGTATTAATTTTCACGACCAGATTTGCTATCAGCTGTAATGCAGCTGTAAAAGAACCATTTTTCTTTCAATCTGACCCACTAACGATACTGTAACCACAAAATGAACTGTATTTTGATGTAATTTTCTATGACACATAATCTACCCTTTTTAAAATTTCGACGCTCCTGGTGAAAACAGTCCCATGTAGTTATGGTTGCCACTATGATTTCTTGCCATTTCGCTAACAAGCAAGGCCAACTTTTTCTAGGTTTTACTAATCCCTCTCAGACTCCACATGTGATTTAAATACTGTACAATTATTAGAGGAACAGATAAATTACTATGAAGTGTGAAATGAATAAACAATAAAAAAGAAGGACAAAAAAAAGGAGAGCTTATAAGCACTACACAGGGGCCACAAGAAATAGATCTACGTTTATATGAATGGAACTTTCATTTTTTTAAAAACCGTTTTCTGAATCTAACTTTAGAAATTGTATAAAATGTTCCGGTCTGTTTGTGCTTTGGATAATAATTTAGCTGAGTTTAGGTCGTTATTAAGTGGCTGATTGTAAACTTGTATTGTTGTTGTTGTTGTTGTTATTGTTGTTGTTGTTGTTGTTGTTGTTGTTGTTGTTGTTGTTGTTGTTTTCAGCTTTCTTTTAATTTACATAAATCAGTATACAATATCAGCATTTGCTTACCTGCCTAACAAAGCCGAAGTCCTAATAAATCACCATAAATATAAATAACAGTCAAACATTCCTTACAGCCACTGTGTAGGAAGATAACTGAACAAGTGCCTACATCTACAAAATCATAGGCTAAGTAAAACACGCTTTGAAGACAGTTCCATTTTTAAAGATATGGAGCAAAGACAGGATAGGATTGCATTAGCTATCATTTTTGAATTAATAAATCATCTGTTTATTTTTTAAAGTAACTTTGCGTCTTCGAAGGTGCTAAAGTGGTGACACTTACTAATCAATCAATCCGTGCCAGACAACGTGTGGTCGTGTAAAACTGCCAACCCACTAGGAAACCAGTGGTGATAATAATAATAATAATAATAATAATAATGTAGTTTATAATTATCATATCCAGGTTGATGCTCGTTCACGCAGCTTCACACTTTTACTATCCCAGCATGACAGGTCACTCTAGAACTTTCTCAACTCCCTGGGGAGTATACAGTGCTGCTGCCATATACAGGCGCTGTTCACTAGCATTCTGACAATATCTTTCACCATCTACAGTATACCAGGTACCCATTTTACAGACGGGTGATCTAAGGAAAATGTGAATGAAATGCTTTCCCGGGGCACAACATGATCGTTATCGGGAATCGAACTCAAGACGTTTAGATCTTGAGTCCAACACCGCATCCATCTGGCCATGCTGCTCCACAAAATGCAGATCAAGTTAGAAATAATGAAATTCCCAGGTCACCGGTCTTTTTCGCGGGGATTTAATGTTGATAGCCTATCTGGCCAGTACCTCCTAACAGGGATGTCTTGCCCTAGGAGAGCAAAAACTAAAACCGACAAATCGAGTCAGTCATCCGTTCAGTGGCCAGCAACACCGCCCCCCCTCCCCCCTCACTCCGATAAAATGCCCCAAAATTAATGAAATGAAACTTTTTTTTTTTTTCTGCTCGCAACTCTCACTACATTTTCCCAATTTTTGCAGTTCGTTCTCGAAGTCAAAAGTTACAAAAGAAAAAAAAAAAGAAATCAATTTCACCATTTCCGAGGGAAAAAAAAATCATCGGGAGTGGCCAAACCTTAAACCGAGACTAAAAGATGCCAGTTTTACCGAAGAAAGGAAGGGATGATTTTACAAGCATTGACAGCAGACGAGATAGTTCTGGCCTTGCTATCAGCCATGCTAGGCTAGACTAGAAAGTGATAGCCCTAAAATCCTGCCCAACGTAACTGCAAAAAGCTGTTGAAACTGAAACAACGGATTTCAAAAGGGATAAAACAGGGTGATCCAAATTTCTACGACTGGGTGAATCAGGGGACCGTTTTTTACCATGAAAGTGCATTCTTTCACTGTGTGGACACTGAAGAAAGTTTTGTGAAATCTGTTACAAGGTATCAGTGGTTATTATCTGCTAAGGAAATTAATCATAAGATTGAATGTTTGCATGCAGTACTTCCAAAATGGACAAGGTAGCAATCGGGAACATCGGCAAATCGTGGCTGTCTTTATCCATGCCGAATATCACCGCTAAGGGTATAGATCCGATTGTCTCTAACGATCACTAAATCATTCTAACAAAAGCATTGCTTAAACGAATCTCATCGTTATTCATTCTTACTATTTTAGTCTTCAGTAGTGTTCATTCGGGCAAGAAAAATGTTGTCTTCGAAGCGCAAATCGAATTTTTCACGATGTGGAAATACTCACATACAACCATTACAGAGATTTTTTAAAATTCCAAGGAAGGCAGTCTACCAATCAACCCAGAAGAAACCCGCTCAAGCATTTCGGAATTTTAATTTGACTTTGACTTCTAATGATTGACGTCATGATTTCTAAAAAGTATGGTTCCAAATGATGTGATTTTGCAAACAAAACCAAAAAGAAAAAGTACGATTAGAACTCATAGTCAGGCTCAAAGATCAGAAATCATGTGCGGACTCCAACGCTAAAAAAGAAACGATGCTCCAGAGAGAGGTCACTTCAAACTATGGAAATCATCGCAGACAATCCCGGTATGAAAAAAAAAAAGGAAGAAAAAAAACTGAAATACGACTTTTATCTACTCGTAGGGAAAACTTATCTACGCCTAGGGAATTTGATTATACAATGTTGTACATCTTATTCACTATACAAACAACATAGAACAATGCATACTATACAAATAAATACAAACTATTACAAACGAAACATAACAGAGTCATTGCTGGTCGCCACCGGTGCAGCGCCCTGCCTCCTTCCCCCCCTCGAGTCAAACACATAAACACAGTCTTCAGTTTCTGAACAGACTCACAAACCACCTGGCCACGCTCCCAAGTATTGGTATGGAAAAATTAATGCTTCAGCATGAACGACAAAAGCCTTTAATCAAAAAGTATAGATGATCGAAAATTATCTTTTTTTTTTTAATTCGAGTTTTTCATGATTTCTTGAAAATATTCGTTGTTTCAACCAATATTTTTTTTTTAAACTCGTTGCCTAAAATCATAATAAATTTTTCGATATTCCAAGAAGCACTACTATCAAATACCCGTAATCGATACCGCCAAGCCCCTTGACTGTAAACGTATTTTTTTTTATTTTCTTCTTTAAGATTTTGATCACCCTGACCCATATAGCTCCATGCCCTGACCGCATGCGCAACGAGAAAAAGCGAGAGGTGGGCAGACAATTCTGGAACGTACAAAACAACATGCGAAACCGGATTTTAAAAAAAACAAATCTTATTTACAGTAATGAAGTCGTGAGTTCACGTCCTCTAAGTCTATTGCACACGTTCAACGATTAACAATGTGCTATGACGTCATATTTCACCCACCCGGCTGAGTCCTATCAATGTTCTAAGACATCCCACGCATTCACTAAGCCAGTTCTAGCCTCTCATGTTTCATGCTGTAGTTTGTTCCTGGAGGAAACTATACAGCTTTAGAATAATAGTTTCCATGTCGACAAAACGTGATCACTTTGCAGTTAGTTAAAGCAAATTTAAGACTTGTCCACAGTTCATAATAATAGTCTATATTTGTAGGTGTGGATAGAATGCAGCAAACTATCCAGATTACTGTAATCATGCNGGACGTTACAGATATTATTTTTTGTCAACAGAATAATAACGGGTATCTAAATTCCCTTCTTTAATCTATATAAATTGAATCATTCTGGGTTATTTTTATGAATAAGGAGGTTTACAGTACAAAAATTAGACTTTAGAGGTTGAAAAATCGACCAGGGGCGTATCTGTAATCTACTAAAATGGAGATATCAAAATGATCAAATTTAACGTGACAAGGCTAACATACACACAAACAAAAAGGTGAAAATAATGCAATTATGTATTAGTACCCTCACTTTTAGGTGAAGTGGTGACTCACAGTGTCTTGTTAACTTTCCTCTTCCGAATCACTCGTAAACAATATCATATCATATCCCAGCGCATGTTGGACTCGCAGTGCGGGGTTCGAAATCTTGTGATACAGGTGACCACGCCTAGCCTGTTTACAAAATAGTTGTACAAATGTAGGGTGATCCGTTGCAATGTTAAAAATTTTACCTTCAAAGACATATTTATTTAGATCTACCAATGTGCAGACAAAACA
>JAWQUT010000430.1:316405-386245 GCA_033807755.1 Ellobium chinense | reverse complement strand
CCCCCCCCCCCCCCCCCTAAAAAACAAAACACACACACACATACACACACAAAAATCACCCTTGCTACGGCCCTGGATATCGTAAAGCTTAGAGGAGCATTACACCAGCGATCTGCAGTATAAAATATTTTACTCATTTAAATTTGGAAACAGCAGCGCTGCGATATGTGAATGTACATCTGAATGGGTCATATTCCTCAAATGTAAAGAACGGCAACTCTCGACTCACACCCTGGGCTCTCGAATTGGCTTAGTGGCAGTTTTCTGCTACCTTTTTTTTTTCCTTTCGGCCCTATTAACATTTTGTGTTATTCTACAAACACCACTGTGATTACGGGACATTTCTCTCATGTAGGTTAAAGTACTTCTTTTGCCCGATCTTTTAAGCGGAAGAAAAAGGGGGACAACGCCCAACATGTTTCGCCAATTTTTTTCAAAAAAGGTCACCTCAAATTCTGATTTGATCCCCAATTTTTCATTTGGCTGGGTTTGACCGCGTGCTAATACATAGACCTACACACTTTATTAAAATTTGTTTATCTAGAAGGCTCAAATTGTACCTGGATACTGGATGCTTTATTTAGATCACAGGTCATTTTACAAATTTCTAACACTCTAACACTGGCTGGCAGAACCCCCCAAAAAGAGGGGGGCGGGGGAATTGTATATATTAGAGTATTAATTAGGGTTGTATAGAATGGGTGATTTGCCCTTCTATAGGTGCCAAGAACCTTTGTAAATCTGAGAAGCAGTTGTGAACATACTATCAGCTACAGAGGCCTGTGAGTTCACAGGAATATTCTCTAGGATATCATAAACAATTTTCTACTACTTTCAAAGTAATGCTAATTAAACTGTAACTTGAAGTTAACAACGATGAAGAATAAAATATCCCATACGCAAGTTCCCGTCACCAGCTGGTAGTTGCATTTACTACTCTTCCCACATAATAACATGAATTTCAAAGAGTTGATTTGCATTTCTTTGCCAGATTTGGGGTGCTAAATTTCGCATGATCAAGCTTGGTATCTCTGGTAACCTTAGGGTTAAATTCTGTTCCATCAAATTGTGAAATACATATGCTATTGATAATATGTAAAGCTACAGTAGGTAGAGGATTAAGTGTGAAGTGTAATAATCATCTGGAGCCCCACCTAGCGGATTTAGGAGAGTTAATTGTTGGAAATAATCCAGTTACATGAGTGAAGTGTCTCATTATGTCTTTCCTTCCCTTTGATATCCAGGGCAAGCTTTTCAATTTTTGGGCTCGAAATTGGCTTCGGAAACAATCATCAAAACCGGTATAAAATCCTGAACAAAATGATGGTCTCATTTGTAATATATGGCTTTATAATTCTCCAGTATGAATTGAATTGTAAAAGGTGGAAATAAACAGCCTCCGTGTCTTTGTCCCTCTGTTCATGTAGGTCTTAAAACGAATTAAGGTTTATGATGAGTAACGGAACTCAGACTTTGACTACTGTATTTCAGTAAGGCTACTGTTTTGTTGATGAGATTAAAGCCTGTGTTGACCTGATTCTTCTATACTTTGCCATAAATAAATAAATAATGTTTCCCACAGGTTTTCTCAGAAGTGTGCAAAAAATTTCTGGCCATTTTCGTAGCGCAGTGTCCCTGTATATTCCTATTATGTTGATAAAATAAACTCACACGATATGCGTTCCTTTTATTTTGTCAATATTTAAATAACATTAATTTGGGATGACTTTGTTTTTTTACCTGCAACTGACTTAATAACAGCTTCCAAGGACAATTTATGCTTGGGATGTTTTTTCGGTTCTTGCACGTACACGTCTGGGCTGTTTTCTTTGATGTTGGCATCAGTTTGTTCCTTTGCCGCGTCAGGTCCATTCTTAGAATGACCTAAATTAAGAATACAAGCCGCCATCAATTAAATAATTGATGAAAGTGGAGACAATGCCAGGACTCTATCTCATTGTCTCATGATCAGTTGTTCTCTGTTGATGAGTTTCCCTCTGTTACGGGTTTTTGAACTCATAGATGAAAGCAATGTAACAAGATGTTTTCTCAGAGTTTTTTTTTTTTTTTAATTAGCCTATAGTTACAAAGTTCTCTCTCTCCCCTTCCAATCTTTTAGCTTGTAAAGGAAAACATCAAACATGAAGATCTAAGCAGACACCCGTCCGTCTAAGAAAAGTAGGCGCCAGTGACGTCTATGAATGACTTCTTTGTGATATCATTGAATGACTTGTTTGGTTTGACAGCAACATCAAGCAAGAGAGGCCAAAGAACGAAACAAAATGTGAATCGTGATGATGCAGCTGTGTGTTCTCGAGATTGTTTTATTGTTTTGTTGTTGTTGTTGTTGTTGCCGCTGCTGCAGTGATGTTGTTTATTGATCTTTGTGACATCGTTGAATAACTTAATTGTTTTGACAGCAACATCAAGCAAAAGAGGCCAAGACGCAAAAAAAAATGTAAAGCGTGATAGTGAAGCTCTGTGTTCTCGAGATTGTTTTATTGTTTTGTTGTTGTTGTTGCTGCTACTGCAGTGTTGTTGTTGATTTTGTTGTAGTTGTCCTTCTTCATACTGATTTGTTGTTGTGAGTAACCCTAGATACCTGAGATGGTTTAGACGAGTCCAGCACATTAGTTCTACTGCTTGTACTGGTCGAACTCAGTTATTTCACTATTGTCCGTCCCAAAATAACGACGGTCTTTGCATTTAACCGATCAGGCTGACTGTACGTCATATATAAACGTGGCCGGTTCTGTGCGAAGATCAACAATAAACAGAACATTTTTTTTTCTTCGATTTTCTCAAAATGCCCCAAACAGAAATTTGTCAAACTTTTTTTCCAACTGTCCCTAACTGGATCGTGTTTTCATTTTATTTACATTTTCCCTCCCAGTACATTAGTCTAAATCTCTGGCACATGTTTATATCAGAACAAGTTAACAAATAATGTTTGCTTCTTCACGGAAAACAAAATTTGTATTGCACAACAATGAAAGTGATCAGGGTTTGATACCACTGTCAGTTCCACATAAGAAAGAAACATCAGGTAATTGCAACATTTCTCATAAAAGTTCGCAGGAGGCCTTCTAGTTTTTCGTCTCTAGTCGGAAGGACTAGGACTAGATCTGAATACTTAAAGAACATGGCTCAGTGAAGGATAAAAGAAAACAACTGAAAAGATTTAAAAAAAAAAAAAAAAGAACGCAAAGGACAGAAATCAAAATTGTTTCACTTTTATTTACACATTTCTTCTGAGACTTCCATGTACACACAGACAATGTACACAGACATGTACACAGATATTGGTAACTACACGCTGGCATACTCTCTCGGGTTGACACAGCACACTACACATTAGAGGGGCAGGTGTGTACATACAGAACACGCACGAAGGATATTGACAACGGGGTAAAGGGTGAGGGAGACAGGGTAGACATACTGGAAGGGCGCTCTCAAACAACAGCTTGCAACTGCCGAGTGACATCATTATCTTGTAAACTTTACAGAAGTCTTCTCACCTATGCAATATTTTCAAAGATAACCGTCTAGCCGGCACCAAACTTAATGAGGACAGGAATGTCTAATGTTAAGTTTTTGCTGGAGAGAAACGTCCACTTTTGATTTTATTGCTAAATCGTGTAAAGAAATGGAAGCTCCATTGAAAACTGGCACCAGCAGATTTAGTTATTGAGTACAGTTAATATGTTCGGGTGGCTTCTAACTGATGAACAGTTTTGGCTTACAATATTCCCATTATACTTTAAGAAATACAGTGCAACCACACACACATTGGTCAAGTTCTTCGC
Source organism: Ellobium chinense (assembly GCA_033807755.1). NCBI lineage: Eukaryota > Metazoa > Mollusca > Gastropoda > Ellobiida > Ellobiidae > Ellobium > Ellobium chinense. The sequence continues at coordinate 382,439 of JAWQUT010000430.1, read as the reverse complement.
CCATTTGCCACGATATGACAAACACAAAGATACAGCCTGCATCGTGTGAAAATCAGTTTTTTGAAACAGATAATTTCAATGCATGAACTTTGAAAGCAAAAAAAAAAAAAAAAAGAAAAAAACTTCAGGAAGCTTGATCAAAAAATGGACATGTAAAATTTGGCATCTTTAAGCAAATCAATTCCAGTCTTGGGTTCATGTTACAGATATGTATGTCACTCAGCCCTGAAAGCCATCACATACAAACTGACATGTGCACATGGTAACTCAAAAATATCTTCTACAAAACAAAACTTTATATGAGAGCAAACACTGACTGTCGTATCACGAGAAAAGGTCCCTCTGGGTATGACACTCTATTCTTTGTTCACACTGAATTGATGAAGGAATTTATCTGATGTAATCACCATTTCTCAAATCTCAACGTTTGGTTGTGACCAAAACAGTAGTTATGAGGAAAGTTTCTTTTTTTTATTCTGATGTGATGCAATGATGCGTTGATTTGCACATCTTGGTGTGTTCTGTAAGTGTGTAAGTATTAGAAACTTTGCCATAAGAATTGCAAATCTACACTAGAAAAGAAGAGGAAGGAAACACTGCTTTCAAAAAGGCTAATTACCAGTAAGATTTTGGAAAATCCAAATCCATCTAACAAAGATTCCACATGTTCTAGATCTTCACTGGTACCAAACCAAAATACGAAAGGACAAACCTCCTATCACAAGTACCTTTCCAAATGAAAAACAAACGCAATATACAAAAACATATAAATAATGTGCAACTACACATTTTGCCATACACAAAGACTTATTACACATGAGTGAGGCATCACATGTTTACCTCCACACACGCACATACATATTGGGGTTCAAGTTAAACTTCGACATACAATAACACACAGACATATAGTCATGTTACACACATAATTATTATATATCCATATTTATATGTGAAATAAGATTCAAAACATGTAATAAACCATATCGAATGTATTATTTCACCTACAGCACTGCACACATACACGTACCAACAAACAAACAAACAAGGACATGCACATTCAAAATATAAATAGTTATATATATGTAATAAATCTATCAAGCTTCTACACACAGAGACATACAAACTTATCATTAACCTTGGCCTACTATGATTTTAAAAAAAACCTCTGTCTGACCCACACTTTCATAGAAAGATTGCAAAAATGCCACTTTAACAAGTAAAAATTCCTGAAGTCTCTTCACTTTTGGTATCCAGCTTGGTTTTGAAACAAAAGTCAGAGCTTTTTTTGAAAATGCAAGGATGTAGCCAGCTCATGAAAAAAATATCTGAAATTTTTGCTAGTTTCCAGATGTAGTGTTTTTGATAAATTCAGAGTTTGCAGCCAAATCCAGTTTATCTGGGGTCCTGATGTGTCCAACATTTGCCTTCACGTGTGTTTGAATGGATGACAAAGAAATAGACAGTTCTCAAATACATAAACTCCAATAAAAGCTCACTTCCGACTTTATCAAACTGTAAGTGTGAATTGAGATGAGATTCCGCCATTAAACCTCAGTCCTGAATGAAGAAGAGAATAAGTCAATAAAAGTCAGACCAATATCAGCCAATCATATTTCCCTGACAGTGGAAGCTAAAGTAATGATTGTTGGAGTTGTGTCTTGTGAAAGCTTGCATAATAACTGAGAGTGGTCTAGTATTCAATGACACAGCCCACTCCTCCAAACTGTCATGAATTTGTTTTCTTTCGTTCTTTCTTTGTTTACTGACTATTGCCTCTTGACTGAGTGACCTCTGCAAGCAGAACGGTGACAACAACCTTCTATAGCTGCTGCTTTCAGCAACATTTCCTCTAATAATAAAGAATTAGAAATGAAAACAGTGAACACATTGTGTAGTAATACAAAATCAAGTTGAGATCCTTGAATTAAAAAAAAAAAATAATCTAAGTCATGATGAAATGAGGTCATGATATTCCGGCATCGAAATGTCAGAAAACCCCTCAGAACATTTCAGGATTCATAAAACAGACAGACCTGAACTGCACCTGTCACTAGGAGCAACAAACATTCCTGTACGTCCTCCAGACCTGTCCGAAGTACCAGATCCTCCAACAGAAGATTTGATTAGAGCCACGTGACATCAGAACTTATCTGTGGGAGGAAACCTCTCCAAACAGTAGAATACCTCACCTTCATCAACAGAATAAATCTGAAGGCATGACCCCCAGAGGAAGAACACTACCTGAATGAACCAAGACGAAGAATGCCCGGGGACTGTAAAGACGGTCACATGGGGGACTCTATCCTAGTATATCAGCTGAATTTCTTGTGTTGCAAAGCCAAATATCTTTCTATGAACTCTCATTTCAGCTTTGACTGCAATCACTTGCTTGTAAGCCCAAATACAACCAGAAATTCAAAAATTCTTTAGAGATCAGGAACATTTCTGAAAGTGGCATTTCTGTGTTCAAGTAGTAACCTTGTGTTTAAACATTAACTACCTGATTTGTGCTTCAACTGCAAAAAATACGAACATTTCAAAAAAGAAAAGGATGGCAGTCTGAACAAGAAGAGAGTAATCCATACAAAGTTGAGTTGAATGGATGAGACTAATGATGTATAAAAGATGAGCTCAGAATACACAATCTTTAGTCACACATACCAACATCTGTGTTAAGTTTCAAACAAACAAAGCAATATAATGTCAACTGATTTCACCTCAACTGATTCCGCTCAATCGCAACTCATCATAAGCATGAAACATGTTGCAATTAAGAAGAGTTGTGATTATCCTGGAACTTTTAAACAGAAAGAACATGTATTCTTTTATCTGGAAATGACTGCAAATAAGCAAGAGTTGCAATTATGCAGAGTCAACTGTATTTCTCTGACTAGAGCAAAATGCTTACATGACAGAGAAAGAGTGACAGACAGTGACAACAGAAAAAAAACAACAGAAACAACAAACAACCAAGATTAGCAGAGAAAGACAAAATGACGGAATGAAAAAGAAAAATCCTCTGGCACATGGATACAAAACTTCCCTAGATCTAGTGAACAGACAAGTTATGTTTGTTTATTTGTCAGACAACAAATCCAATCTAAACCAAACATTTCCACACCATCCCACCGCAGACCATTTCACAAAAGGTCCTTGACTGATCACTTGAACAAGTTTTCTATCATCAGGTAATGCCACTTTATAACAAAGGCTGAAAGCGCCAAAACAGGTCGAAATTGAATTACTGAGCAAATATAACTGAAGCCAGTGTTTCAATGCACACATTTCGAACTGGGTCCTGTAAACTCTGGCAGTATGGCTGAGACAACAGAACAAACCTAGGAAAAACTTTTTGAGCTCGAGACAACCAACCCTTGTGCATTCATCACCAATTTTTATTCAAAACATCTGAAATCCCAAAGGATCACTGAAAATCTTTGATCTCTTTTAATTAAGATATCACCCAGCATTGTTTGTTATGTAAGGAGATAAAGATTGACTGGGATATTTCAGGATTTTAGATGTTGTAAACACAAATGAATATTTATAAAAGAAAAAGAGTATTTGCCTCCATCTAAGCTGAAGTTATCCATCCCCTCTTCCAAGAATTTTGCAGCATGGCTCATTCATTCCTTTGTCACAAAGGAACTGCATGCTATGGTCCAGGCTTTTTCCCTCAGAAAAATACATTTGCCAGTTATGTATAACTAGTGACCTACTTTACGAGCTTTTACTCCGGAGCCCATCTTTATAGAGTAACTCAGTTAACTAGATATTACACCAGACTCACAGGCAGGATACGAGAGACTGGCACCCACTTCTCATGACCCAACTCAATATTATCAAGCCTAGTTAAAGATGTAATTGACTTCCCTATAATCAGAAGGTATCACATCCAGCACTGCCAATCTCAAGCTGAGATGTAACTGTTCAGTTCTCATTCTATTTCATATTTCAAAAATTAGATTTCATAAATTTCTCCAATTCCAAGAGTGACAAATTAAGAGAAAAAGCTTTCTTACAGTCATGTACAGTATTCACATCAATTGTTGAAAGAGTGTAACTATTTCATTTTCGGCCGCATATCATATTTGAAAAAAAAACCAAAATCAATCTTTGAATATCAGAAAGCTCGTCTGAAACTCCTATAATGCAGATAGTGTTTGCTCCTCAAGAAGGAGAGTTGGAACTATGAAATTCTGATTCCCACTCATATTTAGCCTTTGTGAAGCAGGTGAACGTCAGAATGTTTTGTCATATTGGTGGTGACCAAAGAGGTGCTAGCATCAAACACATGCAGCTGTCTCACAGTTGGAGGAGCAGCAATTTTCAACAAAAAATAAGAAAACCGACAGTGTGTCATGTGCTAAAGATGTTGTGTGGACTGCAGGCGCTTATGGCCACTGATATTAGTGTGGAGCTCTTGATAATCTCTTTAATTTCTTTGGTCACCTGTAGGCTATTTGAACCCCAGGGGACTCTTAAGTCAAGTGTTCCATCTAAAGATTTTCAAAATTGCCACTGCAGCTGTCAACTGGTTTTGACGGTCGGCACAGACTATGAAAATTTTTTCTGTATCTAGGAAAGTTTAAAAAGTTTTCTGCTGCTGCAGTTTGCAGAACCTGCATGAATCTTATTCCTGAATACACCTATGTCAGAGTAAATGACCTTAATATGTTCGCTCTCTTTGACACTCTACTAACTCAGTTTGTGGTCAGTTGTTTTAAAAATGTCTTTTACCTTTACTTTCTGTGCATTCTAATGAAAAACTGGCATTATCCAAATTGTTTGTAAACCACCTACAAATTAGTTTTCAAATGAAGAAGAGGCAATCTAAGCTTTTTTCTGTGATAGTATAAAACTCTTGCACTTCAGTTACAAATCAAGTGAAATTTACCTACTATTCAGCAAGTGTGTTTTCCCTGGGTGACATACTGGAGAGTAGCTCCAAACAAAATAATGAACATCACCTATGATTTTAATTTTCCATGAGAGCTAGTTTGATCCAGGTCATTTTCAAATTGTCGAGGTCTGTGACAAGCCAGTTTATATGATCAGTGGTTCCTAGGATATTTTTTTTACAGTGTGGTTAGATGTGAGCTTAGCTCTAATGTGTTGCTCTCTGTCACTACCACTAACATGTAGGCTACTATTAGTATTGTTATCCTCTGTAGTTCACCCATGGCAATCCCATTCATAGCATGGAGAACTGATCTTCTTGGATGGCATGCAAACATCTATGCTCAATTTTGATCATAATATCAAACCAATTCTACTGACAGTATTGAAATTCATGTATTCGTTTACAAAAATTTCAAACATGGCTGTGATACCTCCACCAGCTTAAGAATGAGTTTCCTGCTAGCCCTTCCTACTCACCACCAAGTTCATGTGCTGTACAGTTGAAGTGCCAGAAATGCCTTAGTCAACAGTGATTATTATTAAAACACACCTTTTTTTGATTTCATTCCTGGTTTTCAGAACATTTTCAGTATTTCGTCATCTCTGTAATAAGCCAAAAGAAATTCACATTGCTACTTCTGTCACTACGCGAAAGTTTAACATATTGGGAGCCTAGAGTAAAATGTACAGTGCAGACTGTTTTGGGGAAATTTGTTCCCAGACATTTTGATGATTTTGCAAAGCTAGGCTTGGAGGGTGCGGTGGGGTGGGGTGGGTGGAAGAGGATATATCAAATGTCACTGCTTGCCTATGGGCAATACTATATTGCTTGCCAAGTTGTTACAACTGAGTGTTTTATTTTCCGGCTTCATATCCACTTCCAGGAACAAAATTTAAGGATATTATAATTTCTGAGAAAAACAAGTATGGACCTACACAGCTTCACTGATTTTGTACACAAAGATATTTTGGATAAAGACAAAATCATGTGGGGTTGTTAACACCGATGCCTCTGTAATCTTTAGTAATCTGATACCTAAACTGTAAACTTCAATGACATTTTAAGGCCTTATAGCCACCTGAGTAGTGTCTACAACTTTTAGGGACCTTCAGGGACCCATGAGAACCCTTTACTTTGTTAAGTGTCATGAAATTATGAAGAGCATGCACTTACTATGTAAAACAAGATGACCGAACAATTCTCCCCATACCCCTACCTCCTTTCTGGACATGGGGTGCTCTATGGGATTCATTGTTACGGAGGCAGGATGTGACAAATGACAGTTTCTTGTCACAATATGTGACACGATGAAGACATGCTTGTTTCAGATGAGTGAAGGTGACCATACCTATGGTCAGTGAAGCGAAAGCGCACGTAAACACACATGCTGGCTCACACACAGACACACAGGCAGACAAACACTGAAGACAGAACTGAAGGAAAGCCGTGATGAACAGTGAAGATTCTTACATTATGATCTATATAAAATATATACACATGCAAATAGCTACAAAACAGACTGTCATCTCAACTGAATGTCACATGAAACGGAACAAAATTCTCTGAAGTATTTTTGGTTGTTGTTGTTATCTGATACATCTTGAAACTAAAAGCCAACAACAAAATATTTGAAAATGATGTGTCATCATATGCAATCTGACTGAAAATGTAAACCAATATAAAATAGACAATTACTCAATGCTACTTCAAAAACAAACAAAAGGACATTCAGGTCGCCTCAAAAGCTCAACACAGTAAGAGAAAAATGAAAGAATGAGATGACCATTTTTTTTATAAAAAAAGAAAAAAAACAAACCACTTGATGCGAAACGCTCGTTCATTATTTTGAACCAAATAAATGGTGACACGGAATTTACTCTTGCAGTCTTTATGTGGCCCAATTAAAGAACAAAATGGGGAAGGACTGGTTGAAGCAAGAGAGAACTCTTCTCATTAAAAAGTGCAAGAAATTGGGCTGTCTTAAAATAAGTCTTTACCCCTGCATTATATAAAACACTGAACACCAAACCCATCCCACTTCTTATGGTCCTGATGTTTAAAAACTCTTACTAAAATCTTATCCTCTACAAGTTTTCCCAAGTCATAATAACAGCGCATTCAGTGGTGAAAGGGAGAATTTCTGGAAGCTTTGCCAAACGATAGCACTGGGATGCCTAAAAGCTGAAGTATCCCACATCATGATGTCTCAGAGCCAGTGAATATGAGGCTTTTGTCATTGGATTAGGAACCACTAATCACTTCTCTGCTCAAATGCTGATCAAGGTCTTTTGATATAAAAATTTTATTAGTCGCAGAGGCTCTAAGTACTATTGATGGAAATGTTTAAAGATTTTAAGTAGATCACATGTTCTTATGTTATAATGTAAAATTTCTCAAACCATAAATTTCTAAGAATTTTCCTTCCTGCACAAGCGTGACCCTTTGCCATATCTGATGATCGTATCAACAGCTTGACTCAAAACATTTTCCATGGGTCAGAGTACATATAATATGCTTTCACGGGATGTGAATACCTTGGATCTAGTCACAAAAAAAAAAGTGACTAAAAGCCTCATTCTGACGGATTGGGAGCCATTTTATTAACTTATGATATCATAATGGATTGATTACAACATGCCAATTCTATGAAATCAAAAGACATTTCGAGATATGCCCGCTCAAAGACCTTATATCTCTCCTAAAATTTATATAACAAAAGTCTTTACGCAGGCACCTCTTGATCTGCACTTGATTTCTCAGACTAAGCATGACCGCAACAGATTTCCCCTCAAGATACATGGTGCTCCTGTTTAATATTCGATGCTTTCTTTCTTATTGCTGAGGGAACTTTCACACCACCAAATAAAACATGTCGCAGAATTCTATCTTTCCACCATCTCAGAAGGTAGCCCAGGCAATGGTTAATGACAGATATATTCACACAGGATAATTAAGAAGAAAAGAAAGCAAGCAAAACATGACTTCCCCGTACACATATACACATATTATTCACATGACATCCAGGAGACAAAAATGATCTTTTTTTAACACATGTATGATTGAATGTTTACTCACACACACACAGCAGACTACTCACACACTAAAACAAAGCATATCCACTGCATTAAAAAAAAACAACTTTAGAGTGGAATAACTTTCATCCCTATTGCATTGTCACATCACTTAAGCTGACAGCAATAATTGTATGCTGGAAGTTAGACAAAGATTTCCTCAATACTTCAATACTTTATGTCAGATGATCGACACAGATAATCTCAAACTGAGCATAAAGGAATCAAGCTCAACCTTTACCATTTTCTCGTGCACAATTCCCTTATACAAGGCTAAGATTCCATTTCTCCCATTCACTTTGGTCAATTGTTACAAATATTACAGAAGACAAAGTGAGTGTCTGTATATGAAGTAAACGCCAAATTCATGGTATACCACAGAGTCAGTGAGTGCTTATATGTCCCTCTGCCATACTAGTGTGATATGAGACGGGCTGGGCACTGAGGACTGGTAAGGCAATGAAGTATTAACATGGGGCGCCTGATTTATTCACACTCACAGTGTTACTAACCTCATTTTATAGAGTTAGCTCCTAAGATTTTTCTTCTGTCGGTCTTTTCTGGCGTCCTGTTGGACACGCTAAACGTCCTATGAATCGCGTACTTGATCCCCCAAAAAACACTGACATCATTAAAATACTGTTGGTAAAGCTATGAAAGTCATTCTACTCTAAAATCCTTCTTTCTATACACACTTTCTTGCTATCTCTGTCACCAGCATACACAAGCCACAGACACAAGACTGTAGCCAGCCCACAACCACACAGGAACTAAGCAATCATTAAATACAATCTTGCCCTCTCTTCTCTGTTTCTCTCTCTCTCTCTCCTGCTGGTGCAATCAGAACAAATAGTTTACAGTACTTTACAGTATTCAATGTTTTACGGATTAAAGGATTAGCCATGGTGGACACAGCATGAATTTAAACAAAAACAAAACAAAATATCTCAAACAGTAATTTACTCAAATAACTTAGGCTAAAGAAAATATTAGCTATCAGGAAACTATTTTCACAGCACAATCCAGCGTAAACACTTTTTTTGGTAACGAATTGGAAGAATACATAATCATATCTTATACCGTATTTACACTTGCTAATGACAAAACAGACTTCAAAGTGAAATTTAAAAAACCTAAACGTGCAGCCAGTCAAAATGAGACCATAATCTCCCTGCGATGACATCCCAATTATTGCTATGATATGACAGCTGAACATATTTACTTGTATCCCATGGAATAAAAACTGACCCAGCATCACTGTGGCATGAGAAGTAGTTGTTTGAAGTAACAAGGGATCATCCTCACACAACAGATGAGAAAAGATGTGGGAAAACTGGAGACTCAGGGAAAATTTATGCTGTAAAAAAATGTTCCAATAGGTCTTCAGAGTCTGATATCTCAGTTCTAAGTCAAGCAACATAAACCTCATTTTGACTGACTGATAGTAGTGATCGACAAGTGGAAAAGCAGCATCCTTGCTTAAAGGATACCTAACATCACACTTATGAAATGTAAGCAACCACCACAACAACAACAACAACAACAACAACAACAGGACTTCTGCTGTGTCCACCATGTCTAATCCCGCAGACTGTATACCCCATGCTCTTCAAATTCTTAACCTGTTGGACTTTGCCATTAGTTGGAGAAACATCACAGGTTGGGAGTTACAGAATCATAAATGAGACCAGGGCCTCTATTTTGCAAACTTTCAAGTTTTCGACAACCAAACTCCAAATCATGCCAGCAAACACCGGAGCATGCTGTGAACTGAATCAAGGACTGATAAAACAGTCCAGATAACTCTTGCAATCACTTCTCTGTACTGGAGTTCTTGTTCTTATATCATTTTATGCTTAATGGAGAAAGTCATTCATACAAAAGCACAGAAAATGATGGGGTATACAGTATGTGGAAAAAGAAAAAAAAATAAAATTAGGGAGTTGATTGGTATAAACAGGAAAGATCTGAAGTGGAAGAAAAACGTTAAGTCGTGTTGCCTTAAGCAAAGGCTAAGGACTGGCTGCAAACTGTGAGGGAAATTTGTGCTCTTCGTCTTTTGAAATATTTGCTAGCTGAAAATATAATCTGCTAACAGTGGTCAAATTTTCTCAAACCCAATTTGACAGTACTGTTGTGTTCATATTCAGACTTCCTGAGCTGATACTAACGATTGTCATCTAATTCTAGTTTCATAAAGTTACATACAGAGGTAATCACCCGAACTCGTAAGAGGCAAAGATTTGAATGGAAGGTATCCTAAGCAAAGCGATAGGGACCACAGAACCTCTATTTCTTCATCTTGCCCTCAGAGCTGAGGCTGCATTCATCCCAAAGTGGCTCCTATCTAAATGTCAAATTTTCCATGCAAGACATTTTGTCTTGATGAGACCTGCATAGCAAGTGCACGTGAATCTCTGGCAGTCAGTGAATGTGAAATGGTAGCATGGTTTTAAGACAAAACATATTGTCAGAATAAATGATATAGAATAATTCTAACAAAATGCCATGTTAGTGACATCAATTTCCGAGAAACTCTCACTTTACAACAATTTGCTTTCGTTTTTCAAACTGGGTTTAATTTATTATTTAAATATACACTGAAACGGCATGCTGTAAACTTTGAACTTTTCAGAAGTTAGTGGAACTGGTGTGGCATTTTGCTGGAATTGCCCTTTATGCAGTTACAACTGTCATCAAAATTCCCTGATTTGTGCCCACATTCAGCCAGACCTATGTGCCAACCTGAATTGTATGTAAGAAAAGGCCTACATCCTCTGGCTCTAAATTCTTTACTTAATAAAAAAAAAAGGGTAACGAGATAAAGGCATGGAATAATTCCGCGATATCTGCGACAAGCAATATGCCATCTACTGAGATTGCAAACATCAAAGCACAACTCCTAGCTAAAACTAGCTACAAAATGGATTGGATGATCTCACAAAAAAAAATTTCAAAACTGGATGATAACCTGGCTAAAATTTACAAGTCTGACAGGTGTGGTGAACCTATCAGGGTGACTTTTATCTACAGCTTAATATGGGAATACTTTCACACCTTAATCTGGATAAAACATGACTTGTAAGAAACAAAACTGCAGCAAGTTTCAGTGTAGAATAATACCAAGAAAAAAATCCCTATAATGATTAGGGATGATTAGCGATCCCTCCCATCCCCCATGCTCTGCAGAAGTTTCAGCCTTACTGAAAACTCTGTGAGATCAGTGAGGACTCCAAGCTCATAGACCCACCTGCAACTCAGACTGGACTAGATTTCAAGCATAGTCAAAGATGCTGGGTGAAACATTTCTGTGCATTCTGCCTGTATAAATATCACTCAATAATCCAAACTTCTCTTCAATGCAAATTTTTCCATGCTTCAGAGGAAGTAAGCTTAGGTGAAGAAAACAATAATTCTAGGACCAGAACAAGGTGAGCTTTGTTTTGTTCTTGCAGGTCATGCTTTCATTCTGTCTTATCCCAACCTATTGATGGCCTATGATTAGTTCATCCACAATACTAGGCAGCCCCCTTGAAAATTTACTTAATTTGAAGACCAATAACTTCAATAGTTACAAAGAAACTATGATAAAATTTTAACTCCATTAATAAATAGATATGAGAAATATGAGCTTCAATTATTACAAGTTTCACTGATCCATTTGCCAAATTTTCATCACAATGAAAAATTTATCAACACATATCAAGATTGGCAGTGCTAATGCACGGGAACACTTCTGTCAGATGTGTTTTTAATTTTTCATCTGTGACAAAACTATAGCACTTAGATGTGTGAAATCTGCAGTCTTAGCAGAGAATATCCATTTCCTAATATATGCCAAATTTCAAGTGTATAAAATCTGAATTATTGAAGTTATTGAACTTTGAAATTAAGTAAACTTTTTTCTGGGCCATCCAATATATTGTATGGAATTCACGGGGATGGGTCAACATAATACTTGAAATTTCCAAGTGTAGCTATCTACCCTCATGGAGATTATGAGTGCGGTGTTCAAAGAGTTGTTGACAGAGAAGTGGTTCATTTCATATATATGGCAACACATAAGTCAAATGATCATAAGAACACATACAACAAATTAATACAACAAGACATATCGTTCCTGTCGCTGTAAAAGGGCTTATTCCACAAAGTAGCTCAAATGCAAATATTGGCACCATTTGCTTAGAATTTTATGTGGCTTTTGATGACATTAGCAGAATTCACAAAACATGCTCACAAACTTAACTCTCGTCACGCTACCTTTTCTTCGATGTAAGAGGGCATTGCTACATCAGTTGATTACTGTAACTGCCTCATGGTACAAGTGGTGCCTTACCACTTTGATATCAAGCAGACTCCTCTGTCATTCTTTTCTTAGTAGCATAGTCCGATTCCCTCATTATCCACTGATGTTTGTTACTTGGGAGCATACAAGTTAAGATCCCACACATTTCACAAAGAATTTGGTTTTGTTTCTCTGATTTAGGGTTTTACAGCACTTCAGAATAATTACTGCAATACTGCACCGCACTGGTTGTAAGACTAAGTTACTGGGTAGAATTTTCCTATCCATTTTATCTGCACAGCAGCCGTGAGGCCTAGTCAACACAAAGGTTGCATGTGGTCATGTGTTTCTCGGAATCTCATATTTTGTGGATTATGGCTTTATACATCAACAAGAACGATATTCAATGTCAAATTCAAGATGGACAGACTCTAATGTTGGAACTGTACAAAATGGTGACCCTGCCCTTGCTCTCCTCCTCTCATGGTCAAAATCAATGAAATAACAAACACACCAATGGCATGACATCATGATGAACAAACAAGATCAAAATCTAAATGCTCATGCCGCCTGTAACATGGACACTTTTGACTTCATTAAATAAAATGCAAACAAACAAACAAACAAACAATCAAGCAATCAAACCATCAGACACCAGCTGTAAAACTCAACAGCCAGTCTGAACTGTTAAAAATCTCATTCAGAATAATATGAGAGAACAAAACAAAAAAAAAAACAAAAACAAAAAGACAGAATGTCATTAATATTGTTTCACGCAAACCTCTAGATTTATTTACTTCCCGTGTCCTCACCGAATGTGCTTAACATCATCGACTGATTGTTCCTTGTCAACAACAAAACAGGAACACACCCCGGCTACTGGACACATGCATGATACACATGCATCAATAGTCATCAAACACTGAAAAAAGGTACGCTCTCAATGTCTCATCGTTGCCACTACCTTCATTTGTCATTAATGTAGAGGAAACAAAATGTTTCAAAATGTCAGTAAAACACCGCAGCCCCGCAGGGCTGGCTGATAGGATTGTTGTTTAGTAGCTTGGTAGCTGTTTGTTATTACTATTAACGAACGCGCGCTCTCCGCCAGAGTTAGAATTTCAGGGCTGGCACAGAAGGTTTTTTTTTTTTTTTAGATTTTTTTCAAAGGCTGAACATTTTTCCTCATGATAACATTGCTGTTAAAAGCATCCCACAATTTCCTATTGCATGGATTTGTCTTGTGATTGACCACTCCTTTCAAAGTATGTCAGAATAGTCATTGACAAATCATGAACCATTTTTTTAATAAAGTTCTCTATGATTTTTCCATGAGATTCCTGCTGATTCCAGGTTTTAGTGCCCATCTGGAAACATCGTTCACAATTTTCCAAATTTCTTTTCCAGATTTGTTAGGTCTGTGGCAACCCTGTAATTCAGAGGTTAAAAAAAAAACACAAAAAACAAGAAACCACCTGAAGTTAAGTCCTTACTAGTTTAACTAAATCTAAGTCTACCCTCATGCTGTGTCCCCACTAGTGGAAGCTCCCGGTGCCCCGTTGTTGCTGTCCAGGGCGTTGTTGTTGTTGGGGGCCACGCTACTCGAGTTGTTGGCTTGCTGGGCGGCTGCAGTTGCAGCGGCCACATCCGGGTTGGCGTTTCTGGCATGAGGTGGGATCAGGGTGGCGTTCAGGCCAGGGGCTATCGCCAGTTCTGTGGGAGAGCAGGAGTCAACTCTAGATAAAATTTTCAGTGATGATACAGACGAGGTCCACAAGAACAAGGTTATGAGTGCCGACCTGGTCAACCATGAGTAGAGTTTCCTGTGCTGACATCCCCCAATTTTATTTTCTATTGCTTCTCCTTACACACCAAATAGCTGGAAACTTGTCTCATGGTTACAAGGACGGCTTACCCCATACTCATACAAATCTGTGGGACAAACCTTGTGCAATTTGACAAATAATTACCTCATATCTTCTTTTGTTCCTTTAAGGATTGACTGTGGGAACACTGTATTTTTATAACTGTCCCACTTCCTGAAACATTTGCCAATATGGCGTGTTGTCAAAGCCAATCATAGTTTTTCCACTTCAAGCAGGACTGTCTGATTAATAAACTTATTTTGGATGTTGTAAACCTCAAGAATGCCATTCACCTTTCATTAAATTATCGATTTCGGGTTCTATGAGTCACAAGTTCCATGAATGCAATAGAAATAAAACTTTTAAGTGCTTAAATACATAATCATATAATCCAGAAGAGAATGTAAAAAGTAGGAAGTTGTATTTAAAAAAATATTAATAATTCATCCGGATTACAAAATTTTTATCCATGCCATTTCTTGCACGCAGTTATAAATAGCCTTCTGTAAAACTGTTGGGGATTTCTGGGGATTCTATGCAGGCTGGCATCCCTGACCCTGGCAAGGGCTTACCAGTAGGGGTGAAGTTGAACAACAGAGGAAGTTCTCTGCCATTGGGTAGTCTGGTGCCTGGATCCCGTAGTTCATCAAAGAACGCATGTGCGCAAGCCTCCAGTGGAGTGATGCGACCGGATGGAGTGTACTCCAACAGTCGGCTCACCAGGAGTATGGCCTCTGGTGGTGTGCGAGGACGGAACACCTGCGGATGGGGAAAAGGAAAAGGTGAAACTTTTGTTAGGGCATTGGAATTAATGTACTTAGCGGGTAATATTTCAAGTCAGTTGTGGATTACATTATCAGCTGGCTCACCAGAAGAATGGCTGCTGGTTGTGTGAGATGTCAGAACACCTTAGCAGAGGGGAAAAGGGAAAATCTATAAGACAGGGCATGGGATTTCATGTAGGTGGTGGGCAAGATTTAATGGGGAGTGCTGTAACAGCCTTTTGTCATGAACTAGGATGGATGGTGACTGGCTGAGCAGAAATATTCTCAGCATGGCAAACTTGCCCAAATACATCAGCCGATTATGCCATCTTATTGTCTTGCTGGGCCTGGTGCTGCTGACTACTTTGATAACACTAAACTAGTTTAAGTTCCTCTCAGTTGGGCCCAGAATGACAACTGCAACAGTCATCAACATCATTCACCGATAATAGTTTACACAGGTTAATATAAGCTGGTGAAAATTATCCCCACTCCAACCCCAGTCGACACTTACCTTTGACCAAGGGTGAGCTTTTATCTGTGGAAACTTGAACTCGGAATAGTTTGGATTCATTTCCCTGATCTGCTCACGGGTAGGCGTACCCAGGACCTTGATGATTTCCACCAGTTGGTCCACTCCACTGTCCCCTGGAAAGATGGGCTGTCCTAGCAACAACTCGGCTAGAACACAGCCGGCTGACCATACATCTGCAACACACATACCAGATAAAACATGTAACTGATCCACTCCGCTGTCCCGGGAAAGATGGGCTGGCTAAGCATTAACTGGGCTAGAACACAGTCCGCTGACTATGTATATCTGCAACACACATAACATATAAACTTTATAACTGATCCATTACACTTTCCCCTGGAAATATGGACTGAGCCAGCACCAAGTCAAAAAGAACACAGCCTGCTGATCAAACATATGAAAACAGGCATCTGATAAAACAGATGCAACTATGTTATAATTTATCAAAAAAGACAAGTAAACTCTGATCTGAACATTTCATTCCAGTATATTTTAAATTGTGTTTCTATGTCTTCACTCTTGCGCAGTTTCCTCATGTTCCTCCCAAAAAATATGAGATTTAAAGATATATTACAGCTTTATATATATTATCACTGTGCAGTAGTCTTAACTCAAAGATTATCAGAATAGGAAATACACAAGACTTTACCGAGAGCACAGTTTCAGTGTGCATGCCAGTCTTGTATGCTTCCTTTAGACACAACTTTTCTTCTTCTGCCACTTTTCTCGAACTCAATATAAAAGACAATTCATACTGTAGCTTACAGCAAACTAGCCAACATCTGTTCTCACAATGAGCAGAAAATTACTTTTCAATGCAAGAAAACAATCAAGAGTTTGTAGATGGCTGACACATATAAACAAGATGACAGCACATCTGCCATGGCAAAAAGAATATCGTTACACAGAAAAAGAATGTTTATAAACTGTTTAGAGCTATTCACTAATCATCCTAAAATACCAGATCACACAGCACATGCAGAAAACCCTTAGCCGCTAGCTAGGTGACTTTTTACCAAGGGGTCACGACTTCAGGCTTGCAGTTAACTACTTCAAAACTTTTAAGACTTCACAGAAATCCATTAGTTACATTCTTTTAATGACTTTTGATTAGAGGCTTGAGGTTAATGACTGTGTCTGTGTGACACCGTCCTAATCTGACAAGATGCTGTCTGACACAGCTGACACTCACCTATTTGACATGTGTAATCTGTGGCACCAAATATCAACTCTGGAGCTCTGTAGTAACGTGAACAAATGTATGACACATTTGGCTCCCCCCGCACTAATACTTTTGCACTGTGGACAAAACAAAAAAGGAGATCCATCATTTAATCATTCAGGGTTAATACACATTCTAAGACTTTCCAAGACTTTCCAAGACCTAAATTTTAAAATTCAAGACTCTTTGTCTCGTGGATGAGTGGGCGGAAGTAGAATCAAAATTGAACTGGATCAGCGCATGCGCTAGACACTGATGATAAACTTGTTTACAAAGAGTTCAGTCGGGGCACTGGATCAGCGCATGCGCTAGACACTGATGATAAACTTGATTACAAAGAGTTCAGTCGGGGCACGATTCCGTTTCCGGTAAAATTACTATCGATCTGCCGGTGTAGTCACAATTCCAGTTGGCCGCTCATACATCGCGCGTGAAATTCAAGACTTTTCAAGACAGAGAGGTCAAAAAGGTGCTATTTTCAAGACTTTTCAAGTCTTGATTTTTAATTTCAATATTCAAGACTTTTCAAGACTGTGTACGGACCCTGCATGTTGCAGGCATGTCAACAAAGCCAAAGGTGCTAGCTGACATTTGATCTCCCATCCATCATCACATGAAGAATATGGATAATTTAGGTAAATCGCGCATGCAGATCTGAAGATAGTAACAGAGTGCTGTTTTGCTCATGTGAATAAATTAAATGCTCATGAGAACAAAACAAATGATATCAGTGTTGCTAAGAAAAGGCGTGGAGAATACATAAGGTATCAATATTCCAAAATTCCATGCTCTAAAGCTATATTTAAATGAAAAACAGTATGAATAACAAGTACCATAAATGCCTGAAATAGATAATGTATATACGTGTTGTTATGCACATATGTGACCACTGACCTTCCAAAATCACAGAGTTTGAGCACCCCAGTCTCAGGGTCCAGCAGCAAGTTTTGAGGCTTGATGTCTCGGTGGCATACCCCTTGGGAGTGGATGTAGGCTAGACTGCGAAACAGCTGATACATATACAGCTGCAATATGCACACGAAGCAAGAAAAATATATAATATTAGTAAAGCTGGAAAGACATGCAACCAGCAAACAAAAAAAAAAAAAATTTTTTTTAAAATAGTAAAGACTTATTTTTCTGTTATCATGGTGCCTCTTAAAAATATCTGTGGATCTTGAAACTCAGAAAACACAATGTTATGTAAATGATTAAATTTGCTGCAAATACCTACTTACAGCCAGAAATTCTGGATCATCAATCAAATAGGGAACAAGAACTGAACAATGACATCTGTTTTATTACTGAGCATGTTTCTGGTACTCTGCTGTTAAAATGAAGAACCTAGTATCTACCATTTTCATGTTTTGCTACAAATGACAAAAAACAGTTTCTTTTAATAACTGTTCATAGAATAGTCGCATCGTTACCAATTTTACTATAGACGCCTTTAAAAATGAGGTAACGATGCCAAACTAAGATTATCAGACGCAAAATTTTCCAACGATTTTAACGATATAAAAATGTCCATTTGACCCAGATACGTAGATACTAGGTTCTTCATTTTAACGGCAGTTAACTAATGTTAAATGTTATTTTGACCACTAATATACCATCTAGTATGGTCTGGCATGGCTAATAAACTAGTATGTAGGAATAACAATGGTCAACAGCCAACTTTTCCGAAACCAAGATCACCATAAAGTTTGATAAAGATCTTTGTTCCATATGGAGATTGCTTTGTCATTTATGCTACTTCAATTTCTTTTAACAGGAATAATTTTTCAGATCCCCTCTTTTGGCATTCTGGCATCCCTGCAAATGATGTTGAAAGCTTCAAAAACATTTCAATGTGCCTTGATGGATGTAAGCCTTTTAAACTAAGAAGATATATGCCAGATAATGGCCAGATTTATGCTCCTATTCAATCAACTGTTTACTTCATCTTCCTGTTCCATCAAATCTTTTACTTCATTTCACTGCAGATTCAGCCAAGAGCTCACCTTAATGTACAATATAGGTATAGTCTGTTTGCCTTTACTGTAATGCCGTGCTACTCGGTACACAGTCTCTGGAACAAACTCTAAAACCAGGTTTAAAAATACTTCGTCTTTCTGTGGAAACAAAATACATCAACGGTCTATCAGAAGGAGTCACTGTTTGGAAATTTCATGTAGATGAATTTCTGTCAATTTCTGTCAAACTTAATCATGACTAATTAAAAAATTATCACTTAAGTTTATGATATATATCGCTGTTAAGGATTATTACGGTTATAAGTCCAATACTTAAAACAGTATTATTTCCAGGTAAGTTCACTTGGAATAATGTTGCACCCTCCCAAGGTGTACTTGGGTTAAAGAGAGACAGGGTTGGCGAAGAGTGAGCATTCCTGGCAGAGTCCTTGGATCACATTATCCCTGTCCTCCCTAATCTTAACCTTGCCTTTACCCTAGCCATGCCTTGGGAGCATCCCATGATTATATCAGATGGATTTGACAGTATTTGAAATCTTGGGTGATAAAATGCCCTTAATTGGACTTCTCCATTAGATGTGATCATCATTAAACAACAAGGCAGTCTAGGAAGATCACGCACCTCTACCACAGCAGCCTTACACACAGAGCTTGAGTCATGAAGTCCAAGAAAGAGAATGATGAAAATGCCAAAGTTCCTTAGTTATTTCCCTTGTGTTATTAAAACCTTGTTATTATGACACTGTTATGACACTTTTTCAATTTGTATCTTGACAAACCAACAAGCAAATCAACTTGGGTGAGGATGTTTTCAGACGCTTGGCTGAGGCAATAGGAGACCAAAAGACAAAGTCCTTGTTTTTCATGGTAACTGATGTAACTGCTACACATGTTCCGTGGATTGTTCCTATACAAGTAGTTTCCCCCTGACACCATACAACTTTGTTTAGAGCCAGTAACACTTGACAGGTAGTACCAACCAGCTACCTGTGCTTGAAGGGTACTGTCTATCAAGAACAATGCCAGACCACCACTCTCTGTTTACAGATTCTGGCAGCATTCCTGTAGTGGCATGAATGTTCCCCCCTCCCCTTTCCAAAAAACTTTTTTTTTTCATGGGTTAGCAAAGAATGGAAAGGTCTGATTAAAACAGGATTTGTCTTACAAAAAACACAGTTCTGAGACACAGTAGCAACAGTAAAACATACATCCAGTTTGTGAGATTTTCAAAATACTTTTGGGCCCAAAACCACTAAAAATACATTCAGTAGTGCTTCACCTATAAATTCATATTAAAAGCACCAGTAGTTGTCCCCTGGTTGCAAATTGACTTGGTTCTAAGATGTCATTTCTGCACCTTCACTGCACACACTGGATATTTTTTTTCAGCTGTGATGGCTTAAGACTTGAATTGAGATTACCCACAAATGAAGAGGCCGCTAGAAGCCAACAAAATAGCCAATGAATCAGGATGTCTGGATAAACATCAGCAAATGTAGTATACCGAGAACACTGAAAATGACATTTCTATTGGTATCCCATCTAGTATCATCACATCTGGTCTGTTTAAAAACAAAAGACCATAAAAACAGGCAGTGCTAGTTGGTCATTCAAGAATCCTTACCTTTTCACCAGATGAGTAAAAGAAATACTTAAGCTTGACTATATTTTGATGCTCCAACTTGCGCATAATCTGGAGCTCTCGATTCTGTTGAAGAGAACAAAAGATATTGTTAGTTCTTGGAATCATCAACCACTGTCTGAAAAAACTGGGATGTAGGTAGATGAAAAGTAATGAAAACAGCGGAAACTTGTCAACACTGGACTGATCTTCATTAGTTACTTTGGAATGAAACCATTAAATACACAATGAATAACAGTGTTTTCTGCAAGCCATATAAGATGGGGGCAATATTTCCTCCTCATCATAAATTTGGGAAAGGGGCTGGTTAATTCTGATGGGGATTTTAGATTTCTCTCATTAAGGGGGATCAGCACACATCCAATAAACTTTTGATGGGGACTTTAAAATTTAAAGAGGCGAACTGCATGACTGCGTAGTCTGCAGAAAATGCTGGCATACTATTACTAACAGTAACAGTAACAATAAGAATGCTAACCGTACTAAAAGCATGCTGGCAAATTAAAACAGCAGAAAATGCAGAATATACTCAGACTTTATATGACTGGACAGATTCACAGGTGTTATCCTTGGCCTTTTAAAAAAATATACTTCAAGCTGTGCATGTGTACACCCTGGGAAGCTGCTTACATAATGTCTGCATGAACTATTAACATATCTTATATAATACACTATTCCATGACTTTGTGGCACACCAGCACTGGGCACCCAGGCTTAGCTTGTGAGGTCTAGTAAGTAGGTCCGTCTTTTTTAAAAGCCACAAACGAAGAAAAAACAGGTCCATCATTTTACCTTTTTATCACAAAATATTTGCAACTGACAGATAACACCACAAAACTTTCATTTATTATATTTTTACTATTATGCTCTTTCTGGCTGTACATTTTACAAAAGTGTGCAAGATCACAGATGGCAGGTTCCACAGTCGTGGGCCCAAAAGCTGGCTTCAACTTTAACTTTCAATNGCTGACTACAAAGGTCTGCTGCTCATGAAATGGTCATATTTCATCTTCCCACTCAATACCCTTTCAGAAAATGTATGACACTCCACTATTCGCAATACTTTATTTTTGCTCAAATTTGGGAAATGGGTGTGACCACAGTTGTGGAACCTGCCACAAAGCAATTTTTTCCAAACTATTTTATTTGCTGCAAAAGCTTCCATAAAGAGCAGGGTATTGCTGTGCAGGTCAGACAGAGTGTATCAGTATTTTTACCGTTTGAATGGCTCCACCCTAACCCATCAATACAAAACATCACTGAAAACATGTCATCAACTGACACTCTGTCCAAGGCCTAGCATCATGCTATGATATCATCTTCCTTGCAGCATGTAAGAAGATGTCCAGTTAAATTTTCTCATCCTTTATATCAAAGAGTATTTTCAAAAATTATGTAGTTTTAATATGATAATTCCATGTAAGTCAGTGAGTTAAAAACAAGGGCAGACTAACACTGACCTTAAAGCGCTTGTCCTGTAAAACTTTCTTAATGGCCACCAGTTCACCCGTCTCTGTCAGCTTGGCCTGATACACCACACCGAATGACCCGTTCCCGATGACCTTAGCATCTGTGTAGCTGACCTCTTGGGGTCGATCTGACCCCTGTCCAGCGGTGGCCAGGACAGTTGTGACCTTGTTGCCATCTTTGCCTGGGGAAATAACAGGAAGAACTTTTTAGTTTAAAACATCAGACGCGTCACATAACTGAGTTAAAACAAAAGAAGTTAAGTGTGTAAATATTTTTAGACAGTGGAGTCTGCTTAGAGTGAATTCACTTAAATCTACAACCTGATTGTATTGCATATATTCTTTAGTCCCAATGGTAATCTAATCACTCTTTGCCATCAATAAATAGCTACACTAAACCCTTCTTAAATTAGCAGATTTTTCATTAAGGTTCAAGTTAAGTAGGAAGTCACTGTAAAACAGTAATTAATCCCTGTCCCAAATACCAAACTATTCTTTCAAAGAACAACACACATTTCACTGCCTAAATTTGTCTTGGTTCTACTATCCCAGATCCGGTATATAAAAGCTACATTAATTCTTCCATAATTTTTTATTTTTTTATACTAATTTAGAGCACTAATTTCATTTATCATATTAATAACACAGAAGAACTTCATTCAATTCCAGAACTTGATAATAGTAACAATGGTTTGAAAATTCAATAGATACATACTGAAAGTAGTGATTATCAAGCTTAATAATTTTTGTTTATTTGTATCACACTGCTCTTAGAAGCTGAATTTATACTGTAAATTTCTGTATATTCAAACTTATGAACAGGCAGATGCAACCAATAACAATACTATTATAAGTTGTTCTGAGATGTTGCATAGACTAAAGTCAACAGTGTTACAATAGTCAGTAGTCATGGAAGGAAAGGACGACAACGAGAGGACACTTGGAAGAGAAAAACACTTTGAATTACGAGATATATTGCAGTGTTGAGGTGGAGACTTTGCTATCAGATAAAACTAAAATTCAGGGTACGTTCAATCACAGAAAATGTAAATTTCACTGTTGGTCACAGAAAATTGAAAAAAAAACAAAAAACCAACAAAACTACAAAATAAACTTTTGACAATAAGTCTAAACTGACAGGAAACACATATCAAATTAAAAAAAAAAACCAACCAAAATAAACAGAATGGCTCAATCATAAGATTCCCTGCTACTACTACTAATGTCTTTTCTAACTCCTCAACTTCACCTGACCAATGGATCTCAGCTGAATCCTCAATTGCATTTCACTAAAACATACTAGTAAGTACTTTATTTTCTGAAAAAGTTCTTAGTCTTCAGTGGTAATTAATCACATCAATAATAAATCTACTACTAGGAAAAATACTTATATAAACTTTCCACAAAAGAGGAACTTTTAGGAAACTGGTTTCTCTAAACCAGGCTATAAAAAGGCTACTGAAAAAGTAAATGCCACCTAACCTGATAAGGAAGATCTTCCTTCAATAAATTTATGTTACAAATTCATAAATATATGCCCCTTTGTGAATGGGATCTTTCCTCACAACTGTATGTTGTATGTATATATGTGACCTATGTTTATAATTTTAATTCATGCACTTTGTTTTTAAATGTATTTTCTGCTATGCGCTTGTTCACGACACATTTCCAACTGATCAAAAAAGTTGATCTTGTCTATTCTAATCCTGTAACAAAAGATGGCTTTAATCACTACAGTTGCTAGTTAAGCCATTCAAGAAATATTTTTCATAACATTTTGACTTGAACTACTGATGTTCTCAGGAGGCCACATTGACATCTGATTTTTGGTCACACGTCACCCACAGCATTAAATTTTGACAACCAATAATTATAAAGTCAATGAGTACATTTTGCAGTATAATGCAATACTCAATAAAGGCCATGATAAATAACGAGTTAAAATTATATACAACACAAAATATAAATTTTTCCTTAAGAGTCCTTGTTAATGTTAGATGTAAAGCAAAAAAACTTAAAATGTAAATACAATAAAACAATGAATTCAAACCCATAACCAAGAAATAGAAGACTGTAAACCCCTAGTTCTTCCCAAGTGCTGTAATATATGTCAACTCATCTTGACATCTAAATCTACACTCCTAACTTCATGAATTTCAGACAAAGAAATGATTTAGTTCACAATTTAAAAATCTCTAGTTCCATTGGTCCACCAGTCAAAAGAGATGAAAAGCTGAAAATTGAAAGGAACATGGGGAGTTATTTGTTTGACAGCCTAACAAGTCTACCTTATATTTTCATTAACTTTTAAGCACCATATATTTTCCTTCTGCCTGACTGTTTCTGAGAAAGCATCACAGAAATATCGGGATTTCACCCCACATACGCTGCCATTACTCATACTATACTTGTGCTGCATGTTGTCAGAAAGTGAGAAAAGCTAGTTGCTGTCTGGTCCAGACAAATTGTGCATGTGTCTGCACCAATTGTCTGCTAGCTTTTCTTGCTTTATGACACATGGCATGAGTAATGGTGATGTACACAGGTTGAAAATCTCTACACTCCAGTTTTGCCTTCATAGAAATGCTCATGCAGAGGAAAAGTGCAGGCGATTAAAGTTTTTGAAAACATATTCTGGACTTCTTTAGACCGCGAAGCAAATATTTAACCTGTGTTCCTGTAAGAGTGTAAGGATAGAGATGCTACTTTAACAGGTGACAATTTCCCAAACTTGCCCAAAACAGATGGAAAGCTCATGGAAAACTCATTTTCAATTTCCGCCAAGGTCCCCAATTCCACAAACTTTTACATAATCCGTTCTTTATTAGGGATCAGTATCCACAAATTCTCCAGAATGGTGGCACCAAAAAGGGTCGGTACTTCATGTCATGTGTCAATAACTGACCAATGCAGAAGCCTGGTTTCCACAGTTCCAAACTGCTATAGCTGCTTGACATACGCCACTTAATTTCAGGCACTTTCAAGTTCAAGAACTAGAATGTCCAATGGCAGTTTTCCCAGATTTGTTTGTGGACTATCCAAGCATGCAGCCACCCTGAAGTAAAATACTAAACAACTAAATCCACCCTTCTGATTTAGATAATTTCTAAATCATCTAACTCATGGAAAAGGTTGACCAATAATTGAAGACAACATGGCCAGTGGCAGGACAAGAACATTCACAGAGCTGGTCAGTTTAACTCACTGAGGCCGAGTCAGACACATCTGTCCAAAGCTAGATGTGAAAGTGGTTTTGTTCGAAACTATCCATGCCCATTAAAAAATACTGGTTGTATTTGAAATTTGTTTCCTTCTGACATAATCACATCTCAAAATTTATTTAAAAGAAAAAAAAATTGATTCTCCATCATCATCATTGCTTAATAATGTATAGTTTTGAAAAGCTCTCAAAATAGACAATAGTGCAAGGGGGAGGGAGGCGGGGAAAGAAAAAAGAGAGGGAGAAATTCACAAATCTGACCCAATGGTCTCAATGACCAAGACCAAAAGACCATTAGGTTTAATGGGGCTTTACTCTGTTACCATCTTGCAGGCATGAAGCAAACAAAGTTCTTAGGATCTTGCACTTTCACTTGATCATCACAAAGCTCTTCCTAAAACTTGAGTTTTGAAGGAAAAAGGAACTGGCAGTTTGCAAATCACATGTTGTGAAAAACGTGGGGTTTACAGTTTGAAAAACAAAATTACTTATGACACTTGAAGCGGATGGTTTGTTGCTTTCAGTCATGCTCTACGTCAATTCCCAGAATTTTGCTCAAGGTCAAATCCAAGAATTTCGTTCTCCAGAATTCCTGAAAAGTAGCATCTCCGTGTAATAGAAATTTACTCAGATCAGTCTGAACTACTGGCCAAGTCAAAGTGTCCACAGTCAGCATCTCGTCCGTTTGGACTAAATGTGTGTTGTTTTTCAGGAACTCTGCACAGATACAAAGCTTTTGCACAAGTTTTGCTAGGTATAAGATCACAGTATAAAGTCAATTTTGTATTTTTACTTTTTAAGTGCACCTGACAGCAGTCTTTGCATCAGATTGTTTATCAGCCATCCATATCTTTTCAAGCTTTCCCTGCATAAGCGAAACACCAAACCTGAATTTGTAACATAGGAAGGATGACAATCACGCTCAAATATTAGAAAGTTACTGTTTTCAAGTGAATCAATCCACTTGTAAATGGTTTTTACTTCTTCAAAGTATGACAATCTTGCACTCATCAACGTATTATAACTGTTTGAAAATGCCTTTGGTGAACAAAGTAAAAATATGTAAAAGTACATATTTTTCCTGGGTGAGTGTTAAGACTGATACAAATGTATCCTTAATGCAGCTCCTGAGTTAAGAGCCATTCAGAACCGTGTATCAATATTAGTTCTTTTTTAAAATTTTTTAAAAAATATCTCTAAGTTAAGGATTACAATCAAAGGGGTCACAAAGGAATGTTGAAAGAGAAAGAGGGCTCTAGGCACATTAAATATAATGCCTCTTTCCTTGTTTCGTGATTTATCTATTAACTTGATATATAATAATTAATAATAATGCGGTTTATGAGTCTTGTTTGTAGCCAGGCTAATGTCCGCTCAGATGACTTCACATTAAATTTCATCAGATCTAACTTCAGATCATCATAATGACATTCATTATATTAAGATTCTTATCAGCAGAATATTGCCCAGAGAACACTACTATTTCTGCGTTCCTTTCACTTCCCAGTAAACAATAACAGTCAATATCTATGAAGTTGGGCAGATTTATAGAACAGAAGTGGAAAAAAGAAAACAAAACAAATTGGCTAACAGTACTAACACATATTATACTCCTGCAAATTTGCATGGGATTGGCAAATCTTACAAGAATGCTTCCTAAATACTAGCCTTATTCTGAAGAACATTTCTATTCCATAAGAATAGAAAACATTGCAATTGAAAGAAGTTACAATTCTACAGTATAATGATCATTACAAAAAGATGATTTTGATATGCAAAATGTTTGCAATCAAGTGTAAGTACTAAGTTGTTATTATCTGGATTGCAATCAAGATGATCTGATTGTATAACAGTAAGCTAAAACATGATGGGGTTAAAACTGTAGATTCTAGAAATCTGCAAAATAACCAAAAAAAAATTGTCCCCTCTAGTGTGACAATAGCTATTTACAACACTGACTAACAGCTAAACAACAGCATAACACTTCCTACTGGCACTAACTATCTGACTGTGGAAACACTAAGAAACTAATGGAGATGAGAAAATCAGTAGCAGAACTTGCTGAGATGCTTGCACACCTAAGTCATGATGGTCCAGTATTTTCTCCAGATCATGCAGTCACTCAATTCGCCCCTTTAACTTTAATTCCAAAATGCCAGTTATAAATGTATTTGAATGCGCTCTGATCTCACCATCATTCCTATACTCCAAACTTTACATGACTTGAGGAAAACCTAAAATCCCTCTCAAAATTTACCCCCTCCCTGGCAACTCAAATTTATGACGAGGGATGCATGTCTCCCCCAATTCATAGGCCCTGGAGAAATTACCAATGGTCTCTGTATTTGGTGCTTTAATTTTTCAGACAGTCATAACCACTTGCAATCTACAATGATTATTTTGAACGAATCTTGGACTTTTATTGGACTTTATAATCTTTATGTGTTCTATAATGATGCACAAAAGGTGAAAAAGCTTGTGTCCACAGCAAGCAAAACTCAGATAATAATTTCAATGAAAAAAATAACAGTAGGTGAATGATTAAAAAGCATTCTGCTGCTAAACTGCTGCAATCATTGTTTTACTGACGAGAATGGATCTCTTCATGAAAGAAGGGTGCACAGTGCTAGTCAAAGGTTTATTAAGTCCAGGGATGACGTAGATATAAGTCAGCACTTTTTTTGTTAATCACTATCAGTTCTCACTTGTCAAAATTTCCTCTGACAGATTTGTTAATACTAATTTATTATAATAATAATACAAATATTCAGATTGATAAAGAGATGCTTAAGATTAATGAACGTATTTTTGTCTTTTTTCTCTCCTCTCCCAAGTGAATTGTTTAAAAAAAAAAATTTAGAAAAGGAAATGGTTTCTGGGCTCTCTGAATATACTGGAATGTAATTAAAGGGTTACAACTTAATAGATGTTATCATACAATATAAGCATATGCTTTCTCACTTAAAAATACCTGTAATTAAAGTGAAACACAGCAAGCATCAAGTTTATTTCTAAAAGGTTTTCACAATCACATCCTAGAGATTTTTAATCTCTTAAAATCAAAATTGGTTCAACAGAAATATCTCATTTCTCAAACTGCTCTCCTCTGTCCTGGCACTTGCACAAATAAATCCTTTAAAATTTTTAAACTACATTAAACATATCCTCCTTGATTTCATTAGTGTCATCATGTCATGCCAGCATCACAGTAAATCTAACATTGAATTTGATACATCTGGATGTATTTTACAGCAAGATATGAAACTATGCTACTAAGGATGACATACTTGGGAAAGGGTGAGGGCGGGGAGAGGTGGTGGGTGGAGGGAACCGGAAGGGAGGGGAAGAGATAAAATCACGGACACAGACATGAAGAGAAACTGAAAATGAACTTCACAGATGAAGAACTAGCTTTGACCACCACTCATTACATGTACACAGGAAAACTACAAAAATGTGTGTTAGACTTGTAAAATGCTATGCTGTCTACATGTTACAAAAAATTAGAAGCTGAAAATCCTAACACCAAACTTTCAACACAGAATTTGAAACAGAAAAAAAGGGTGTTTAAATTTCAAATGTACACTATGTACTGAAATGAAACAGGAAAGTAAAAAGAAAAACAGCCAACACTTAAGATCAAAGCGTTAATAAAGGCAGAAAAAAGATAAAATGGTTGAAAAATGAGAACCTTCTTTGAGACAATCCAAGCGGTGAATTTTTACTTTTGGACTGAGAAAACTCATTATTATAATATATTTAATAATACGAATGCCATTATCACATGAAATGCCACAGGATCAAAATATTTCACTGAAATCAAAGGGACTGCACAAATTAAGTCTTTGCAAAACATTCTGAATTCAAGAAGTGGATTCTCCAAATGATCTGAACAAAATTTTAGCACCTCAAGGTACTAATGTTTGCAGAAAATAACAATGCCACAAATCATCACTACCAAAGTGTCTGAAGCCAGTTGCTAAGAAAATTAAATTGGAAAAAAAAATCCTCTTTAAAAATTCGCCACAAAAAATTCCACCAATTAGCCAAATTCTGCCCATCAAGTCAACTTTGTTACTTCCAAAATGTAGGTCACTTGTGGTCAAGTCATAAATTTCGTATTATCATCATAACATAAGGTGTGCTGTTAGTGTTAGCACTAAGAATTTTTGTCAAAATAACTTCAAGACAAAAAAAAAAAAATCCTCCTTAAAAATTCGCCACAAAAAATTCCATCAAGTAGCCAAATTCCGCCCATCAAGTTTCGAGTCAACTTTGTTACTTCCATTACTTTCAAAATGTGGGTCACTTGTGGTCAAGTCATAAATTTCGTACTATCATAGCATAAGGTGTGCTGTTAGTGTTAGCACTAAGAATTTTTGTCATAGTAACTTCAAGGCCCAAAAAAAAATTCAGGAGATCCAAAATTCCAGGTCAAATAGAGACAACCACCACTCTGACTCCAGCTATTCTACTTCACCATGTGGGCCCCCTCCACCTTGTACTGTAGTGTAACCCCTGTCCACCAGTTACGCAACTTCGTTCAATCACCAAGCAAGGCAGTGTACTGCTCACTACCACAAACCTGTGGACTGTAACTGACCTCAACATGCAAGTGAGTTGAAGGTCATGTATTGTCTGACTCGTTTTCAATTTGTATTGTCATTGCAAATTATAATAATCTCGTGATGATGAGACAATGGCTGGTAATGATGATGCATTTTTAATGATATGCAATGTAAAACTGATAGTGATAGCAAAACTAAAAGAGAATCCCTGCTTTTCAACCTCTTGCTCAAATTCAATGCAATATCTTTGGCCATTAAGAGGAGCTACCACCCTTGCCCACAAGTTGTAGCAGGGATAACACAGTGCTCAACTTATCACCATCAGTCCACTAGAGTTTCTGTGCAAAATTACATGCCAAAGTTCCGAATAATGCATTTTTGCTCCCTTACTGGTGATGATTTTAAAAACACTCGTGCAATGGAACCACTGTTTGATACTCCAATTAAATCTAAGTCTTTGTGAATGGACTTTTCTGGAATTAATGTCTTGATACAGAAATTTGTGGAACTAACAACATCTTTCGATGAAAAGTGAAGTAAAATTTATACTGCTGAAAATCTGGACACGCCCACAGAGGAGGAGCATGCATAAAGGTATCCAAGACATATGGGCACATTAGGACATACAAGTGAAGCTATTGCAAATGACAGTGATTCTAAAATTGTAACATGGGAGAAAAATGCACCATTCAGCAATTTGGAGTACAATTTTGCATCGAAACTTCAATGTGCTTTAAGGTGATAAATTATCCATTATGTTATCTGCATTATATTTATATAACCTCTGGGAAAGTGACTTCACCCTTCATCTTATCTGGCACAATGGGTATCTATCACTCTTGTGGATGAAGCTTAATGCCAAATCCAAATTAGGTGTCTGTGGTAATAGTTTGCAACATACCCATACTGCAGTTTTATGAACTTGATGTAAAAAAAAAATACAATATCTGAAGTTTGATAACATGCCTCTTGTAATTTGTTACACCAACTTGTGGTATTACCACCTTTGCATGCCTCACTGAAGATAGTAGCAAGATCAAGGAAATGCAGATTTCTAAAACTTCTTTTTGTACAAAAATGCTCATAATGCTTCTTATTATTCCCTCCCAGTCAATGAGAGAGAACTTGGACTTGGTTGAAAAAGTTACTGAATTTCATCCCAAAGCATCTGTCCAATCAGACAACTCTGAGGGCAGAATTTGGCACTTGATAAGACAAATAAATCTGACTCCTTGATTGCTTTGAAAGTTTTAGAATGTAAGGAAATTATGGCAGTCACAAACATACAACTAGCAATATGAAGTATGTCATAATACCGGGAAACCAATCATGACGAATGCTTCAAAGTTCAGTTACTATGACTGGTACTCACTAGATCATGTCTTTTCATCTTTTCGACTCCTTACTGTACTCTATAGTCTAGATATCTATACTATAAGTATTGTTCACACAATTTAAACCCACTGCACTGGGGCACTGAAGTAACTGGGGATCGGATCCAGAGAGGGACAAAGTATTTCTCAAGTAAACATCGTTAGGGTGGTATTAAACTACAGCAACTCTAGAATAAATCAAGGACTGACATTTATGTTAACAAAATTTTGTCATCACTTTCTGCTCACTTCTTTTGGATCTGATCATCTGTCATGGATCTCTCTTCCTTTTTCAATCACAATCAATTCAATGTCATCATTATCATACTAACTGCGTTCCAGGTGACCAAAGAGGGACCTGCCCCTTGGTGAAACTGCAACTTACATTTTATTTGTATTTTAATCTAGTCTATATAAAATCCTAGACTAGACTAGTTCCTGACAGACAACAATTGAGAGGGGGGTGTCTGCCACTGGAGACTCATTTCTTATTCTATCCTAACTACTCATCTAGACCTCTACACACAAGGAGTCTGAGTTGGCAGATGCTTTTACAAGACTACAGATTACATGCCTAAATGCCAAACTGATGGAATAAAGAACTAACCTATCATATGAGCATAACTGTGAATAGTTTGAGACTATCATGTATCCTAGCAAAGCAAATGAACAAATAGAGGCATGAATTGATGAAAGATGAGCCGCCATTTTGATTGTCTCAACAGCATGGCTGACATAAAAAGTCAGCACTTACTGATGGTTCTCATCCCTCCAAATGGTGCGTTTTGGCCCGATTTTCCACCTTCAGCAAATGATGTTGTCCTAGGTCGACCACTCATAGTACAGTATGGTCCAACACGAAGCGTAGTCTGTTCTCTCTGCTCTCGAAAGTCAACGGGTATTCTCACATTTCATTCATGAGCAGAACACAGGTTGGCGAACAAGACGGCTGAAAATCTCTAAAACGTGACTTCGTTATGACATTGCAGTTCACTGTACACCTTTCAATCAATGTTGGAGCTTCGCCAACGTCGGGAAAAATTAATAAAAGATAAAACAAGCACTAAAACAGCCAATTTTCCAGTTTTGTTTGCCATTCAGAACTGTTTCCAATGGCCGAAAAAGCAGTTCCGTTCAGAGCTGTGATGCGGATGAATACAGTAAAAGTCCTGAAATTTCTCTCATTTGAAATACGTCTAATAATGTAAGTCTCATTTCTCATACATAAAGTCTACAAATAAGTTCGTCTATAATTTGCATTACATCAGTTAAGTCACTTCTGACAAATAAAAACTACAGTATCATTTAATATAAGAACCTTTAGTTACTGACATTTTTCTTGTTACTTCATTATGTTAGTGTTGACTTCCATGGGACAATGACAACGTAGCCGTCGGGGAAGTATAGCGTTAGGCCTAACATTGAGATTACCAATAAAATATGTTGCAGCATACACAATTAACGTTTATTCAAATATTTTATTTTACAGAAAAAAAAAGTACGGGGATACTATTCCAAATCCAATGAATAATGGGCATATTGCACCATGCATGATCTTTACGCGTCATTACGGTAATAGGAAATGTCCTTTCGGAAAGATTCGGCAACCAATGGCTGATCGCTGTTTTCTCGATTGAAGAAACGGAAACGCGCGATCGTCACCGCAGTTACGGAGTACACAAATTCTGAGTACGTCATCAAGCGGGGATAATCGATATCGATCAGTATTGATCATTGGTTGATCTACCGTCATCGTAATGTTAGAAAGTTTGAGACAAGATTATTAAATAAAAAGAATTTCTTTCCTTTGCAAGCTACCTGAACATCTCTCCATAGTCCTGAAACCGCCTGTTTCGCGCCCCTCTCAACATTTTTTTGTTTTGTTTGTGTCTAATTGGGCCAAGATCTACATTCACGCTCTCCACCCTACATACACCACCCATAAGACTTGCCTTGCAAGTCTGCTTCATGGGAATAGGGTCTATCAATATAATACAGTCTTGTCGGAGATGTTCAGCAGTCCCATAATAATTTCTCAACCCTCCGTTCGATTCCATGTATAAACTACCGACTAATGTGGAAGAATTGTCTAAACTCCAAACTCAAACATAAATAAGGTACATTGATGAAACACTATAGAGATCTGTTTTAGAACTCATTGTAAGATGCCATGGAGCAGCTTTTTGATGTTTTTTTCTTTCTGAAAGTTACACAGTTTAGAATAAGATTTCAAATTGATAATCCTGATTATGGTAACAATCTTTTGGGTTAGCACAGTGAACAACAGGTTCTTTATCTATCTGTCTGTCTGTCTGTCGGTCTGTCTGTCTGTCTGTCTGTCTGTCTGTCTGTCTGCCTGTCTGTCTATCTCTATCTCTTACTGTCTCTCGTCCCCCTCTATCTTTTACTCTCATCTCTACTTCTCTCTTCATAAGCCAGAAATCCTTATAAAATATTGAAAAATCAATTTGTATAAAGAGAAAAGAGGATAAATGGAGAGAAAAGAATGTTCTGGAACAAGAGATAGACGTCATATAGGCCTGCTCTTGTTGGTTCCACTGGCTGGTCTGCTTAAAAAAAAATCTATCAGGTGATAGAATGACAGTTAAACCTGGGGATATTTATTTGTTTTTTTTTNGGGGGGGGGGGGGATCACATACCGAGAAGGCAGGGTTTCAGGGATGACTGCTCATACATGTTATAGACACACAGCAACTTCATCTGACCTTTCTCATGCCCCAGTCTTTTAATCCGAAATGGATAGTCTAGATCTTTGTGTAACC
Source organism: Ellobium chinense (assembly GCA_033807755.1). Lineage (NCBI taxonomy): Eukaryota > Metazoa > Mollusca > Gastropoda > Ellobiida > Ellobiidae > Ellobium > Ellobium chinense. Next base: position 348,763 of record JAWQUT010000430.1, on the reverse strand, counting down.
TTGTAAGCAAGGAAGGCAGTTCTTAAATTCTTTTTGGAAGGAGTTACACGGAATAAAAGTCGTGTTTATGAAAATGTTTAAAAAAAAATACAACAGCGCAGGCCTTAAAATCTACAGAGACTTTACAAAGTTTCAGATTTTTTTTAAATTTAGGAATGGGGTGGGGACAGAGGGGATTTTTAGTATTCTATTAATCAAGTAATTAATTTTTTTCCCTTCAAAATACTTGTTATTAAATAATTTTACGTCATTCATGGTAGGTTTTCAATTTTTCTGTGACCCTCCAAGGTTCAATATACTGTAGTTATATTATTTCTTATAAGAACTCCTGACTTCTGGAAAGCATAATTAGAGGATAGCCTAGTGCCTTATCCAAAAGATCTCAGGTTACAAATTATCTGGACAGTCTGGCATTGCAGTTTTTATCTAAACCACTGTAAAACATATTTTTGAGACGAAAGCAGAAAGGCAACTATTGCTTCAGACAGAAGTCTATTATTTAGACAAACATCAGATGGCCCCAAAAGTTTTATTTTGTTAGCATAATTTTCCGGTAACGGTCGTAGTTTATCTCTATTTGACATCCTAGTTCCATGTTTTATTGCCCGCTGAAGCCCTTTCGCGTTTTAAGGGCTATGCCATAATCTCCATGCCTTTATCTAAGTGTATTGCCTTTAACAAAAATACTGAACATTTTTTTTTCTGTTATTTTTTTTTAATGCAAAAAGAAAATTATGATATGAAATTTAACTTACCTGTAACGATCGATCGATGATACTCAACAAAAGCTGTGGATTTATGTGATCAGTTAATTTTTGTCTCTATTTTTGACATAGGCGCCTTTTTTATGCCATAGCCTTTTCACCAAGATAAACATACTATTCTATAAGGAAAAATAGTTTATCATTTGATAACAATTATAGTCTTCTGAATGTGACTCATCTGTGCTCGTATTACTTTCTGTTAGTTTCTAACCATGCTAGTTTAGATTAACGTAATAATATGAAACTCTTCAACTTATAGAGTTCAAAACATATCATGGGCAACTCTCGCGAGATGTTCTGGGTCATGGCATACGGCATCATTCCAATGACCAGTGACTTTACGAACTAACCTTGTTGCAAGGCGAAACCGCTTATTTAACAGTTATCGGTGTTCTTTGAAGTTTATCACAACACAGCGAGGCCTCTGAAGAATGCTAGCGTGAATTTAAAGCGTATGAAATAGTTTTGTCTTGTTCTAAACTTTGACCTAAATCTGTCATGATTTTGTTGTCATAATTACCATGGAAATGGATAATTTGTTCTCGGAAAGAACTTGTGAAGCCTCACTTGTATCCGTTACTTTCTGATTCTCACTTGTCGCTCGCCCTTCTCCTCACTCTCTCTTCAGCCTCCATCTCCATTAAACTTTTCATCCCGTAACCGGAGCTGCTTCGTTGTTAGTCAGAGAAACGACTCTTGTACCCGATTCTAGACTATCTACTGACTATCTAGTCTAGTGTACTGTAAGTCTCTAACTCTAGTAGTCTAGTGATAGTCAGTTAGACTAGTATGAATAATGAATTACAGACTGAAAGATATCTTCATTGATACTGATAGTTTGATAGTATTAAGACCAGCCTAAATCTAGCTGGCAATCTCTAACGACAGCACCGATGATACAGTTCCTTTAGTCGTAGACAAGTTATGGAATCGGTGCTATCGTTAGAGAAGGCCAATAAAAGTCATGTAGAATGTAGCTCTCTAGACCAGATTTATTAAATTTAAATAAAAATAAATTTTCCAGTGTAGGCAATAGTTACAAACAGAGTGGCATATACGTGCCAGTACAGGTGATTTCACAAATTCAGATTCATGGAGCCAGTTCATAAGATTGAATTTGTGAGCATTATTGAAAACATTGAATAAGGGCTCTGGACCAATGCAACAAACTGGCAGGTTTTCCACAGCAGGCCCACATGGGGTTTGAAGCCATTCATCAGGATTTTTTTATTCCTTGGCATGATTCTGCTTTGTTCCTCGAGAATTTACTTTAATTTCCACCTGAAGTTGTCACAGTTTCTTACCACCTTTTGTCTCCACTTGTGGCAAAAGATGTGAATTGTGTCATTCAGATTAATTTGTTTAGCATTGTAACATATCATTATAAAGATTTCATTTTGTGTTTATTGCAGCCATGCCAATTTCCATACTGATAATACAGCTACTTCTAATCTTATCTTATTTTATCTCATTCATATTTTACAGTGACGTTGCCATAATGGACAACAGTGATAATGGTAGTGATACAGAGACTGGGGCCACTGGTCACAGCAGCTATACCTTCTGGCACCAGAATACTGATCTGGAAAACTTGCCATCAACCACCAACATTCTCAAGCCACAGATTGACAAAATATTTGCTGAGGTCCAGAAAAGTTTACCAACCATCGACTTTGATGCATCAGATGTAAGTAATGGTCGGCTTTAAATCCTTCCCTGCCAGGAATCACACATTCAGTCTTCATGTTAAACATACATGATTGTATGGTCTAAGGGATGCTTTCAAGTTACTATAAAGACATTAGAGTTAAATTATTAGGATAGCTTTCCCCATTGGGTGGAGGTTTTGTGCTTCCTAGTCAAAAGATTAGAACAAAACAGCCATGCATCGCATAACACAGGGATAAATCTGGTGAACACTAGAATGTTTTACATTACATCTATTGAATATGCATACAACAGAACATGCTTGTTTAAGCCCTTCTGCTGAGTTTGAACATTTTTTTTTCAGTGCCCAGAATCAAAAAAAATTCTGTGTTGTAGGGATAAGCTATGGAGCTGCATGTAATATGATGTGATTAGTTCTTTACTCCTCATTTCCATTTTTATCCCCCTACAGATTTCCTCGGACAATGATGAGCCTATCTTCTTCCATCAGAATCTGAAACTCAGTGAACTGAACTCTGCCTTTGATGATGATAAAGATTTAGACACCTCCCTTAGTCAAGGGGATTTCCCACAACTTGCTGAAAGTGATGGGGGAATCCCCACAGACCATACTAATTCCAAGAATACAAATGTCTCAGCACATGTTGAGACCAATGACCTTGGTGATAGTGATGATTTGTCCCTTTATGATAATGACTTAGCAGCCCTTTTGGTGCGGTCCTCTTTTCCAACAGAGGAGGAAATTCAGAGTTGGCGTTCGCTTGCCAAGAAATTAGAGGATGCAGAAGAGGAGGAGGAAAGGAGAAATGAGGCAGATCTTGAGAGATCTCGTCAGCTGGGGCACTTCTCTAATGTGTCAACCACAACAGAAAGCACAATGACTGAGTCAGATTATACCCCCTTTGATAGGCAGGATAGTGAGATATATAACAATCAGACTAGTAGCTCCATACAGGTAGATCTGGATACAAGTGACATTGAACTTGAAATTGATACGGACAGCAACACGGGAAACAGAGGCAAGCTCAGTTCTCATCATACGGCAAAAACTTTCCAAGAACGGATGGAGAGTGGCATGAAAATTTTGGACCCCTCTGAAAGACGACGAGTTTACACAGAGCAAGCTCGCAGCAAAGATGAGGAGATTGTGTCAAAATACACCTCCCAGGAACCGACTACTCTTAACTTTCGCCTCTTTGAGGAACTTGATCTTGGTGGGTATTAGGGATGAAGAGAAGTTTGCTAGGGACTGGGATGGTACAAAGGTATCATGTGCCCAGTTTGGCACTCTCATTTCTTTTAGCTCCTGAAATCAGATTCTTCTCCCTCCACCAATTCAGTAATACCTCAACACTCACTTTCAGTCTTTTTTATACTTTCTTTTTTCCTAATTTTTCCCTGTTGCCCCATATTCTAGTGTACCCCCCCCCCNATCCCCCCCTCTTCATTTTGTCTATCTCTTCTCTTTCTTGCTTTGCCTCCAAATTTGTGTTGCCCAGGGCTGCCCTCTTCTTTCTCCTGGAGTTCATTATATTATTCAGATGTCAAACATCATCAGCACTTTAGATAAGCTCCTCGTTAGATGAGTAAAATACAGATGATCCTCCATCTAGAAGACAACTAAAGAACCATTTTTTTAACTCATCAGTGATCTCAGCTTTGACAGTAATGGTTGGTGTCTGCCTATGCTAACTGTTCAAATTCCACATTCCATAATTTTAATATATTCTGTGCAGATTCAGTGCTAAATGCTGCAAATGATGAGAATATTCCGGTAACAAGCCTGCGAGTGGTGGGGCGACCCACAGCCAACCAGATACCCAAGACTCACACAGGAGGAGGGGACAGCAAAGAAGGTATGCTTTGTCTCAGTACTGGTATCTACTGAGGTAAACAGATTATTAACCGTATACAGTACTTCATTATGTGATTGTAAGGTCAATCTCATCACGGTCTGCAATAGTCCATTGTTGCTCTGTCATCAGCATGAACATGTGGGCCAGGATTCTTACAGTGCCTTTTAGCATTTGATTATGTTAGGCTCTCTTTTGCCCACTTGTCTCCTCCTTAGCTCCAGCTTCTTGTCTGACCCTAAGGGTGTGCAACCTCCCAACTATATTCTTTTTGTCAGTTGTAGTTTCCTTAAGACCTGTTAAGATCTCTTTTTCTCCTATGTGCATTGCTCCTTGTATTTTAGTGTCTCCAACCAGTTTATACATTCTTTAGTTGCTTGCAGTTCCAGCATGACCAAGAGTAATTAATATCCAGACAAGAACATCTAATGTGCGTCTGCAAGGATGCTATATTCACTTAGGCTTCGAGAGGCTGTGTTCAATTTTCTGGAGCATGCGCTGAGAGTCAGTAACAATAGCTACTCTGTACTCTTTTGTGTAAGCAGGATAATTCAGGAAGTCACCAGCCTGTGATGGCAGGATGGGTGAGGGGTAGAGCACTTGTGTCTTGGTGCGAAGGGTCCCTGGTTCCAATCCATACAGCTATAGATTTCTCCATGGATGTTATTGTTTCTTTTAAAATGCATTCTTTTGTCAGCAGCCTGAGCAGGGCCCAGACCTTGTCTCTGATAGCCACAGATGCGGATGCTAAACTTAACCCACACATTTGCTTAGTGATTTTCCTGTGGTTCTGTCCTTGCTACGATTTGAGACCAAAGGGAGAGTTACTTTGTGTTTGATCATAGTGTCTTCTTAGTTCCTTGTAAGTTTGTCTTGACAGAAAATCTAGACAAGCCCATGTATGAACAAGCATAAAGACATCTATCAGACATGTTTAAAATCTGATGTCAAGCACTAACAGATATTCCAAGGTCACCCTTAACAAATAAAAATACTCCAGTCAGCACTTTGATGTGCAAGTTTTCATGGAAAGAAAAAAAAAAAATCTTAGTCTACACAAGCATGGATTTAGGGTTCAAGCACGGATTTAGGGTTTGTAGAAAAGTGTAGGGCTTCCCTCTTCATTTTTAGTATGATTGATACTCATAATTATGCAGCCAGTAGGAAGACTCTGCTCAGTGCCCTGCAAATATTATAAGACAGCCAGATATGGGACACACTCTATGTAGCAAGAGATCTAAAAGTGACGAAAACAAAACGAATATTCATCTTACCTCCTTTCCTTCTTGATCTCCCTTCATAAACATGTTCTCATCATCTAGGCGATGTCTAAATCTGCCAATTATTCTACAGATGCCAGCGAAGAGCTGACCCTCATACAGAAGTTGGCCCAGCTGTCCTTGGTACAGAGTGGTGTGGACAAGAAATCAGTCAAGACTGTGGACCCTCGCACTGGCGCCACCCTCCTGGCTACAGACAGTCGACTCATCGAAAACCAGAGTCCAGCTGTTTCACCAACAACAGCTGAGAAGAAGACACCTTCTGCCAAGTGCTCAAGTACAGGAACAGATTCAGAGTCCCAGACACAAGGTAAATGCTCTGCCTAATAACAGTCTGCATAACTGCATCTTCCAACAGTATTTTCATTTTATGTGAATTTGGATGGTGATGATGATTATGATGATGTTTGAAATTAAAAATGATTCTGCCGAGAAAATTTAACACTTAGCATTTAACACACAACTTTTGAAATATATATAATGACATGATGATGATATAGTCCCTTCAGCTGTGAGCAATACTATATTGACATCCTGTTGCCTCCCAGACTTGCCATTGGATAATAGCAACCTCTTTTAACTGCAAATATTTCCACGGTAGTCAGGAGTTGCGCTTAAAGGGATTTGACGGTACTGAGTCTTGTCATTAAGATTGGTAAAATTCCAAATCCCTTGACCTTGATGGTCTGTTCAGAGGCTGTTGTGCCTCACTGTGCCCTTGTTTAAGCTGTCTGTAATGTACAAAGTCACAAATGTGCTGCAGATGCTGTTATGAGGAATTCTCGAGATTATAAGAGCTGAGAACTTAAGAAGTGTAGTCTACAGTTAAGATTGAGGATGAAGTCTTTGCACACAAATGAAATCATAATGTCTAGATGAATACGGCAGCAGAGTGTTAATGGTGTGTATATTTCAGGCATCAGCACATCCAGTATGGGCACCAACACTGCAGCTGGGGTAGGGAAGGCCAAGATATTGTACGGACGTCTTAGTCATGGTAAGTCAGAACATCTTTGAATAGAAAAAAACCTACTCTAAACAAATTTTAGCATTGTCAGTACAAACTTGGTAATGAACTCATCAAGCATTTGTTAATGGCTACTTTTAGAAGACTTTCTGGGAAAAGTTTACATCTCTTATAAAATTTGTGATTTTAGCTTATAAATATAGTCTTTTTTTAAAAATAAAACTGCAAAAAATATTACATGGACAAGTATGTGGGGTTATTTAGAATATAATAAATTGTGAAGTTCTTATATTGCTATTTATAGAACCTGACACCAAAATTTTTAGCAGTATTATATTTTATCTAAAAGTCATGATAATTCTGCAATCTAATGTCTGTACTTAATTTACAGTAAATTCTCTATGTCGTTGTCTTAAAACATGCAGAGAAGAAAGAAAGAGAACCACCGACAGTGTTCATTGACCTGCGAGGATTTGAGAAGCAGAAACAGGAAGAACGGCAAGGTCTGGAGAGCGTCCAGCGTGTCCTGGGGATTGATGGGGGACAAGGGTAAGCAACCTGGCTATATTCTATGATAAGCGGGGAAATAAAAAATCAGGAGCAGTAAATGTAAGTGAATAAGTCAAACTGTCAGTCAGATTTCTCCATATGGTAGAATTCTGTTAACATGAAATTGAAGAGACCAGCTTAATCATGGCAAATTAAGTCAGTTTTTTATTATCTATTCATAGTATAATGTTAGAAGAAATAATAGTCATTCACAACAGTTGTGAGAGTCAACTTCAGTATGTTGTTGCTGTTAAGCTCTGTGTTGTTTGGGATCGTCTACATTGTCATTACCTTAGATTATACACACTGTTCATTGTAATCTCATCATGTCTAACTGAGAGTGGGCAAGGGCAAGGAGAATTGTGGTGATGATGGCTTATATTTGTTTCTCTCTCAATTACTGCTTTCCCTCTTGGCAAGGCAGAAGTATCCTGAAACACATTATTTGGTTACCGAAAGTATTTTACTATGAATAGAAAGGACTTCCAGATTGGGATTTTCTTTTTGTCAGGGTTAATCGGTGTCAAGCAGTGCGTCGGAACTACTTTTCATTGTGTTAGAGTGTTGCTTTTCCATGTTGCAAACTGTATTTTGGAATAATAGTTACGATGCTCATGTATTGTCATAGAGGTAGTGAAAGGACATGTATTGATGGACTTGCACTTGGAAGAGTTGGGCATATCATTGTTTTTATTTTTTCAAGTCAATAAAACAATGTGTGTGAGACGCACAGCTTGACTTAAGTCTTTCGTGACTGAGATTTCAGGTAAAGTGCTGTCATGTTAAGTGTATGCGACTGTCTGATGTTGTGATTTGAGAGTGATTACCATCTATGAGTTGTGCCTCTAATCAGTTCCTGGTAGGGGCAGAAATATATGTAGTGTTAGTTTAATTGATCTTTCATGGTGACTGTGGAAAAAAAAATAGTGGCAGCATCATTTCTAGGTAATTTGTAACTGTTTTGTTTTCCTTTTGGAATTACATTTCCTCCTCCTTGGAGGACATGGAGGACAGAGTGGGTTAAAATGTTTACATGAAATGGGATAAAATGTTTACTGTCACTTTCTCAGGGATGAAGAGAGCTCTAGTGATGATGAAGAAATGGTGGAACGGTGTAACTGGCGTCAGACAAGGCAGAAAATAAAAGAAGATCTGATGACCCAAGGCGCGGCAGCAACCATCAAACCCACCCAGAGAGACACCGACAGTGGCGCCACCTCTAAGCCAAAGTACAAGCCACCGCCAAGGGTTATCAATTTACAGGTGGGATCCTGGGAAGGGTTGAAGAAAGGAATTTCTATGGTCTGTGCCTAAGAAATAAGCTATTCAGAGACAGAAGTACCCATTTCTTACTACCTTTAACATAATTCGGGTATATACAATCAAATAGACAGCTCCTTGAAATGCAAAGCCCTTTCAAATAAAGCCACTCTTGCTATGATGAATAACTCGAAGCCTGGAGAGGTGTGACAACTCAAAGCTGCACCATCTGATCATTACTGTTGGAGGCTGTGGCTATTGCCTCATCTCAAATGGATTTGCTATTCATATAATTATGTCAATTTCCTTTCCCCTGCTGTTTAGAAGGACAGTAAGCTGGCAAGTTTCTATGCTGTATGAAATGTTTCACTCTTGACAAAACCCCTGGTAATCCTTTTCTGGCTCTAAGAGTCGTGAGCCGAATGTGGCCCTGCAGCTTTCGAGTTTTAGGAAGTTAAAGGGCTGATACACTTGCTAATCTGGATTATTTTCATCTGCAGATCTTGTGTTACCTCACTCATTGAGTAAAAGACTTTTCCATCTATCTAAATTGCAAACATTTGATTTTATGACCTGTGCCATCAGTTATTTCCCTCAAGCAAGCTAAAGCAGATCTGTTGTATAATTAACTCATGGCNATCATAAATCATGAAAATATCTTTCTACTCCTCTGTTTTGTTACTCACAGGAGCATGCAGTGAGCAAGAAGTGGACCAGACCCTCCACAGCTGGACAAACGGGAGAAGGAGAAAGTGAAGAAGACAGACAGGCGCAACAGGAGGAGGAGGACAACAAGGCCAGGATGGAGAGATTGGAGGAGCAGAGAAAGAAAGAGAGACAGATGGAGGAAGCCAGGTAAGTACGTAAGATTGACGGGAGGTAATAAAATTACTGTTTTAACCCTAGATTGTTCCCTATACGCTTTGTGTAATGCCTACACTGCTCTATGCTTAGACATTTTAGCAGTTTGTTTCAAAACTCTCATCACTGGCATTGCGGGCTTGTGTACCCGACTGTTTCATGGAAGATGACTGTATACTAAACCATAACATGAATATTTTTTTCTTGTGTATCCTGGAAATGTGACTTAAAACAAATACTGAAAGTATTGAAATTCCTACCTGGTTTGAAGTATCAGAATCAAAATAGTGAACGCAAAAGATGAGCACCCAAGTTCTTAAAATTCAAGTATCAGTCCATCACTAACTGGTCTTATCTCTTCCCATCTTGGCATGGGATAAGTGGGTTCCCTCTTTGGATTTTTTCCTAATGGTTGATGGGTTGATAGCTTGCAGATTTAGTTGGTAACTGTCCTGTGTCATTTTCTAGGAAATTAAGAGAAGAAAGAGAGAAGGAAAGAGAGAGACGTCTGAGGATGTGCAAGCACATAGAGGCTGCCCGGTCACAGGCATCCACCCAAGGGAGGCAGTCAGCAGCAGAGAGTACACCAATAGTCTTTGATATTGTGAGTTGTCTTTTCCTTCCTTATATTGGATCCCCTATTTGATCCTCATAGTCTGTGAGTGACATAACAGCAAGTTATAAACACTTAAATTTCTTAGGAATTTTTGTTTTTTTGTATGTGCACAGCTGTTCAGAACTAAGATTTCTACCCTTTTTTAAATTTCAAGACAAAATATATGATGAAAATAATCAAAATGAAATTTTGGAGACATAAAATTTAAAGGGTGATTTTGAAGTGTAAAACCTTCCAGAAAAAAACAAAAAAAAAATCATAAAAACTCCCAAAAGTTCAAGAAAAGAGCAGGCAAAATTTCAGGTCAATCAGTGCATGAGTAGCAGAATAATGGCTGTCACAAATTTCAGGGAATTTTTTTTGTTCTTTTCAAATTATACAACTTTTACTGACTTGCATGTGCCTTGCAGGAAGTCTCATATGAACCAGCTCCCACCACCCTCCCGTCCAACCTGTCTGCGGAGAGAGAGACTCTCTTGTTGACAGTTCATTTGTCCAGCAATGGGGAGATTGTCCAACACAGAAACAGGTCAAACCGCAGTGTGGACACAGGTGAGAGGATATGGAGAATCCTTGTCAATGTCTTTGTTTGAGGGACTGATACTAGCTGGGGTTTAGACTGAAGCACTCATTGCAAGGCTCCACTGAGCAATGAATGCTTCCGTCTTTACCTTTACTCCTTCTGATTTAGTATTATATAAAGAAAACACTCTTTATTGTTATAGATGTAGATTTTGTCGGCTCCTCACTTTTTAAAATTTTTGAGCCAGCTTTGTTATCCATGAATACTACGGTGCCCATTGACTCTCTGTGTTAAAGTGTGTGCATTTAGACCAATCAGCACCTTGAATGTATGAAAATCAGGTATTCACAGTGACTTGGAACTGTTTCAGCACCTTACGACATACAGTACCCCTGCCATTTAACAGGTGCTCAGCACTAGCATTTGACAGCACCTCTCTTGCTTTATAGCCAGCCACACATTTCACAGGCCAGATGCACTGATGAAAATACGAGTGAATGCTGAGCACATCTTTAGAGTTCAATACGTTTGAGAAGAGAACATCTAAGTCTCACCATTTCAATATTTCAGGTGAAGGGTTATCTGCCACATATACAGCCCTACTGTCCTGGCTTCTCTCCCTTGTGCCTCAGGACTTCACCCAACTGGGTTCACGGCCTTCAACCTCTGACCTGACCCCAGGCCCTGGCCCGACCTTCTATGTGGTGGGCCTACAGCAAATGTGGATGGAAGAGGAACTGAAGCTGTGTGTGGTGGTGACACCCTCAGAAACATTTTACGCTGAGGCTGGCAGACGCTCACGGTCCAAGAAGGGAAAGGTGGGTGATTTGTGACTGGTAGTCATGAGCTTATATTTGCCTGTATTAATTTGGAACAGTGTAAATCATGACAGCTCAATTTCATAGAAAGCTGTCCTGTCAGTTGCTCCATTAGTCAGCTGTGCCATGATGAATGCCATATTCTTCATATAACCTGGCAGAGTGGTTACAGCACTGGACTCAGATGTAAAGGTTATGGGTTTGATTCCTGACTGTGGTTGTGCTTTGAGTGTCTAGAGAATACTTTTCATTCACAGTGATGTATTTTATATATTTTCATTATTATAAAATATGGAAATCAGAGATCCTAACGGGGCCATGTTTCTGTTCTCTTCCAGCAAAGAGATGAGATGAAAGGTAGCTCCAAATTTGCCCAGCATGTGACCAAACTTCTATCAGTCAATACGCTGTACACGGTGTGTCCGTGGCTCAGCACATTGGTCTCAGTGGAGGTGTGTAGCGAGCGACCTGAAGACAAGAATGCACCTCCATACTCGTACTCACCTCCACTACCCAAGATTTCCACGAAGCCTTTATCAACTTTTGTGCAGGTGAGTCAAAATTAATTTGTTTTGCAACCAGTCAAAATAAGGGTTAACCCCTTCGTGATGTATGACATATATGTATGTCCTCATGCTTTGATCAGACGATGCTTGGACGTACAAGTGTTTGGAGGCACATGTATGTCCTGGAAGTAACGTTTTCTTTTCATATCCAACATTACCCTTTCATCGTTTAATTACGATGTGAACAAATAGGTAAGCATTTGTAGGAAACTTCTGAGTGATTTTGAGGTAAGTATGACTTATAAATGTTGAGGTTAAACAAAAGTTACGTTTAAGAAGATTATAATGCAATGAACAAGGGGAAGGACGGAGAAAAAGAATGGATTGAATATCTCTCCTTAATCCTTAATCTAAATTGTTTGAAATTAGGGGCAATGAAGAGAGCATAAAAGTTGCAAGTCTGCAGAAAGAGCAAGAAGGATTCACAATCAGACAAGAACAGGAACTAGTAGTAGAGTGATGCTTTGCTGGGTTGTGAACTGGAGAAGAATTGTTCAGAGAGCAGAGATGTTGCTTCTGGAAACAATTTACAATTTACTCACAGATTGGATCATATTTTGACAACAGTATCCATATATTTTGACATTATCCATCATATTTTGACAACAGTATCCATCATATTTTGACAACAGTATCCATCATATTTTGACAACATTATCCATCATATTTTGACAATAGTATCCATCATATTTTGACAACAGTATCCATCATATTTTGACAACAGTATCCATCATATTTTGACAGCAGTATCCATCATATTTTGACAATAGTATCCATCATATTTTGACAACAGTATCCATCATATTTTGACAACAGTATCCATCATATTTTGACAACTGTATCCATCATATTTTGACAACTGTATCCATCATATTTTGACAACAGTATCCATCATATTTTGACAACAGTATCCATCATATTTTGACAACATTATCCATCATATTTTGACAATAGTATCCATCATATTTTTTGACAACAGTATCCATCATATTTTGACAATAGTATCCATCATATTTTGACAGCAGTATCCATCATTTTCAGGTGAATCCAGATCCACAGGCAGCCAGAAAAATCTTCAATATCCCCGTAGGATTTTACTGGCAGACTGTGGATAATGACGAGGGCTGGTTTGACATGGAATGTCATGACGATGAGGTCAACTACGAGACGCAAAATACGATGTCACTCATTTACAAAAAGATCTTTCATAATCCTCTCTCTCTTATGGCCATACTCAACAGGGTCTCCCAGGTGAGTTTTTGTGTCTTCTGTATGAGTGAGTAAGGAGGGGAGGAAGAGAGTGAGCAAGTGCCTCTGTGTATGCTTATGTGTGTGCGTGCGTGCGAGCGGGTCCATGCTTGCATACATATGTGAAAAAGAGAGAGAGAGAGAGACTGAGAGAGAGAGCGTGAGAAAGAGAGAGAGAGAGAGAGAGAGAGAGAGACAGACAGACAGACAGACAGACAGACAGACAGACAGACAGACAGACAGACACACATATATGAAATCTAATGATGAAGTAACTGTAGTTTAAGAAAAGATATTTTCAAGATTACTGCCCACGATGGGAAAAAAAAAAAGGCTGTACTTTGCTGTTCAGTTTTGCCATTAAAATGCACTGCATTAGAAAATGGCAGTATGCACCACTGAAAATCACCATAATCTGCAAAAATGGGTAGTCTGTTGCCTTAAAATATGCTTCATCTCCAATTTGCATTAAAAGTTACGGTTTCATTTCCCAGGAGGGTCTTGATCTGGCAGGAGTGAGACTTCTCTACCCATGCCCAGAACTGATGAAGACGCAAAACTCTGACATCCCACCCTCATCTGACCTTGAAATCCTGAACAATATTGGTCCAGTTCTGGCCCTTGCCCTACGCGGGACATTCGCAAGGACAATATGGCTTGACTCTGTTGGCCCTGCAGACCCACAACTGGCCCGACGAACTGACCCCAACTCTCTGTGTGCCCAGTTCGGTGGGGAATCAAGGGATAATGCTCTTCTTTTCTGTCCTAGGAACCCATCACGAGTTCAGGTGAGGAATTGGTTATGGTTAGTCAATGTAATGAATTGGTCTTTAAAACCTTTTTCTACAGTAAAGCCTTTTTTTTTTTAACCTTTTTCTAAAGCTAACTGAGTTATAGGATACAGTAGTGTTGTAAACACTAATATTTTACAAACCTGAAGGGGAGAAACAGCTCACTTCTTGAGGTTGTTATGCAGATAGCAGGCGCACGAGTTCTCACCAGGCGTTCATCGGAGTTTGCATGTAAAATTGCACACCTAAATACAGAATGGTGCGTTTTTCTCCTTTAAGGGTGATGATCTTAGGATAACATTCATTTGCGACAGCACTACTTGTTTGACACTAGATTTCATCCCTGTCTGCTAGATAAATTTATGTCTGATTGTATGTGTATATCTAGGCACAAAGTTACTTCATTTTACATCAAAGTGAGTTGTCAGTTGAAATTCTTAATCTGTAAAGTATAACCCAGTGACTATAGATACAGAATGATTTCCAACCATGAATCACAAGATTTAGTTGAGCTGAGATGTGGAATTTTCAAGAATAGTTTAAGAATACTAGTTTAAAAGAGGATATTTCATATTTGTGTGGATGAGAAATGCAGCTATATGAAGATCCTCATTATCGTCCACAGAGCGAGTTGACCAGATGGTTTGGAGGTCGTATCCCCAAGGGTGTCTCGTCGGTTGATGTTGGGGTGCCATATATGAAGAAAGATGAAACGAGAGGAAAGAAAGGAAAGAAGGTAGGACTGACATTTTCTGTTAATCCTCCTTACATACCGTCCATATCGGCACTTTGCTGTGGGTTAATTTGCTGTTATTTCATTGACTATTCCATCAGTATGCACATCATTGTTCCTTACTCTGCTCCAAAATGTCTTGTATTTTGACTTGTGGAAGGCAGCATGGCTGTGTGTGTGGCTTGTGAATTGTACCCATGCCGAGGATGGTGGATTGGAGTGAGTGTGGGACAGTTTACATTATCGTTTTCTGGGGAAAGACACTTCACTTCCAGTCCTCACTCCACGAAGGTGTAAATGGCTACCTGGCTTTAGATTTGGAGAGCCAAGATGCTGTACAACAGGAACAAGCAATGACTTTGTTATGGATTTCATTTGTATTATTATGTATTTTTAAGTATTACATGTTGCTCTAGATGTATGTATTATGATTGAGATGAATACCAGCTTAAAGCATGTGAAACAAGTGACATGCAAGGTAAATAAATATCCTGTTTTTTGTTTAATGGACTTAGTAGTCTTGCTCATGCATCAAGTTCTCTCTCTCTCTCTCTCTCTCTCTCTCTCAAACATTGCCACTCTCTGTCCTCCACAGAGTTCCAACACAGCCCATGACCCAAAGTATGGTCCACTGACTACACATCGTCCACCTGCCTCCCTGACCGCCACAAGCAAAGCCGACATCTTCCTGGTGTTGTCTCCTCTGGTTCCCGCCAGTTACTTTGGTGTTCTGATGGCCACTGGTCAGAGACGAGGCTATCAGATCCGAGGGGTCAGACGATTACGAATGACTGCCAAGATGGCAGGAAATTTGGGTAAGCATTTTTGTGCTACCATTTTGTGCTACCATTTTGTGCTACAATGAACGTGGAGTCTCGGCAATACCCCAGTAACTGACATTCAGTTCAAAATCGACTTGTCAGTGTTTTATAACACTTGTTAAAATTTCAGACCTCTACATTCAAACAAGGAAAAATAGCAGCAGTGCTACACTCCTATTAAAGTTTGAAAACAGTTTGTTTGATATAATATGGCAATATATTTTTTTTTGTTCTTTCTTGTTGCAGAAGTGTGTTCATAGCTTTTTTCTTCTTTCTATCCTCTAGGTATAGCATCCAGTATGCAGATGTACTTCTGTCCTGGGGCACAGCTGGACGAGATGTGTGAGGATAAACCCCTGGAAGCCATCGCACCTTGTACTGTGTTCATGCTGCGCAAGGAGAACGCAGCTCACAACACACACAGCCTCATTGAGGCATTCATGGTTCAGTTAACCCTTGCAGGCTTGCTAGGTAGGAAGCAGTTGCATTTATAGAGCTTTAATCCCAAACAGGCTCTGAACATTTGAAACCAGCAGAACAAAAATACCAAACAGAAACATAAAACCCTTATAATTCTTTTATGCCTAGTTTCCTGAGACACATCCATTTTGACATATCACACATTCACTCCACATTTGCCTTAGTCATTTTTTGAGGTTTTGAGAAAATGAGTGTTCTAGGCCCATTGCTCAAAGCAAAACAGTGAGGCAGATATAGTTTAGCTAGTAAAATTGGCATATAATAACAAGTCAAAGCTCTACATAGTTTTAATAGGGAAAAGAAGATACATGGAAGATCATAGTAATATCAGCAGTTTAAATCAACCCCCCAAAAAATAACTTAGGCAATTGTGGCACGAGTGTGAGAATATGCCTTCCTGCCAGTCAAAAAGAGGGTGAAGTCACTAATCTAGGAACTAAGATAGCAGGTTCTGGCGGTGAAAAGAGCCATCTAATATTAAATTTTTTTTTTCAACAGAAATCAAGAGTAAAATCATATCTCTACACAAAATTACTGATTTTTATGGGTGAATGGTTAGTAATTGAAGAGTGTTTTTCCAAAAGTCGGTATATGGTCTCTAAATATTTTTGAAATAAACGGACATAACATTACAGTGATTGCTCTTCACACATGTATTTTTATTTACTGTTAAATGTTGCAAAATTTGAAGGAGTGCAGATTGTGAGCTCGATTAAGTTTTGAATGAATTAACACAGAAATGCATCATTGAATACACCGCCAACTCAATTTTCAACGAAAATGCATTTACTGAGTTTTGGAAAAATGCTCTTCAATTGTAGAGATAACGTTTAGTTTTGTTAGAAGACTGTTTACAGTTCATCCTCACAATTTTGTAAGAAGTTTTGCCATTTCTTGAAGGTATCCCCTGCCACTTGAAACATTTAAGGCTCAGGCCAGAATCATGCTGGGTCAGTATGTTTTTCACCTAATAAGAGTGGCTTGCGTATCATATTGATAATTTGACGTAGTCAAAAAAGTGACTTAAACCGTATCATGTCCTGTTAGGTCAAGTGAAACAGCTATAGATGAACCAATCTGCATGAAAGCGGAAACTTATAGAGGGAAGCAGGAACAAGGCATAGTCAACCGATATAGTGAAACTGTATTATGCTGATGAATGTAAAGAGATGCTGAAGTTCTGTTCGAACTACACATAAAATGTGTTTTCTTCTCTGTGTCCGCAGGATGTGTCCGGATGAGGATAGATGATAACCTCACATCCAAACATCTCTTCCATGCGGCCACATACACGGATGGCCTGTTGGCGGTTCTGGGAGGCAACTTTGCAAGGGTAAAATGAAAACTTTGATCTCACAGATCATTTTATCCGTGTATCCAGATACTAGGGCTGTTTAGCCTGAACGTTCTTCAGATATATAAAAGACTCTATAACCTTTTGTGTTATTGTATCTTAGATATTATATTTGTGAAAGCGGGTGATAAATTAATGGTTGAAATTTGAGATATGGTTTTCATAAGATCACCACCCACAACAGAGAAAAGGTTTTTCCAAAACTGGGTATGTGGTCTCTGACTATTTTTTAAATAAAGGGAAATAACATAAAGGTAATTGCTCTTCACACATATATTTTTATTTACTGTTAAAAGATGTGAGCTCAGTTAGGGTTTGAATGAATTATCACAGATATGCATATTTGAATGCACCACCAACTCATTTTTCAACAAAAGTGCATTTACCGAGGTTTGGAAAACCACTGTTCAGTTATAAGAATAAAGCAGAAAATGCCTGGGCTGGTAATTAAAGGATAAAACTTGCTGCACATGAGGCCTTTTCTTTTTGGGTAGTCAAAGAGTGGTGAACCTACCTTAACATTTCCATGTACCAGTCATATCCAAACTTCTTTTTTCTCACAGACCCCAGGGTTTGATCTGTCACACTTGCGCCTAAGTTCTTCCATCAGTGCGTCAGTCAACAAAGAACTGGAACAGATGGCCATTATCATCTTGCTGGGTCATGACATGCTGAAGAAGTGTGGAGTTTTTGTGGGTAAGTACAGTCTAACTCTGTCTCAAATCGTCAAGTTGGGTACCTTTATATATTTGTTTATTGACTATCCCTTATAATCTGGGGCAGAGAGATCGGAGTTCCCTGTCAACATCTATTCACAAATATCTATATTTAAATGCTCAAATTTGTGACATCAAAGAAGACATTGAATGCAGTCAAAACTTCACAAAAGTTATTATGTTATTTGTAGTTAGAAAATTTCTACAATCTAGTGACTGACTGATGGAGTTCTAAATGATGTAGACTTAGAGCAGCAGGGTTCTAAGTCCTGAATTTTTATATATTTTTTTTTTTTTTTGTGCTGAACTGAGTAACAAATAGTAAATCATTCCTACATAGTTATTCTGTGTTGCATGTTAGTTTCAGGCTGTTTTGTTGTTTATTGTTGAAGTTACTCTGAAATGTAAAAAAGTTTGAAAAGGACAGAAGTGGTGAAAGTGCACCTGCATACTGAATTTTCAAAAATAGAGTAGACAGAATAAGAAATTTGTTGTGCTTGGGTCATGATACAGTTTTAAAATATTACTTTGTCCAGTAGTTTAGTGTATGAATGATAGTAGAACTACATTTTACTTGGGCGCAACAGCATTTACATGAACTATGCCTGCCACAAAGTGGTAATGGTAGTAAGAGCATTGGTTATATTTACTGTGCCCTTGAGCTTATTTTGAAAAGTCCTTTAATAGCCCCTATGCATGCCCTCCACCCCACCCATCTGCAGAAACACTCTAACTCAGAGAAGAAGGAAACAAGATCCTTGCAGAGGAAGATTCTCCTGTCAAGTGTTTTCCTGAGTCTGACACTCTAAAGCAGCTGCACTATACTTGGATCATGACTCCCAACTCTTCCAAGTGCCCTGTTGACTTTTTTCTTATACTCTACTGGAATAATCAGGGAGTCGAGAAAGTCCTAGAGTGATCAGGCTTGCTGGGGTAATAATAGTGTGAAGTCGCATGAGCGGGCATTAGCCTGGACATGAGACTTATAAACCGCATTATTATTATTATAATTATTAATGTATATGATATGTAAAAGGGATGATATTTGCTTCATTGTATTTGTCTTCAAGTATTGAATTTTCTCTCTTCCTTCCTCATATCCACACCAGGGAAGATCTTGAATGTCCTGCCATACAGTAAAACTCCTGTCCAACCAGTCCTGATTGAAAGATTTGAACTGTTGGGTCTGAAGTGGACACCTTCTCTCAGCATGCACCAGGCCAAAGAACTCACCCCATATGAAGTCGGGGACAAGAGGTGGAGGCAGAGTGTGCGTTTGCTGGCATCTGGTGAGTTATTTGGGTAGTGAGTAGTGTGTGCTTCACAAATTCACTGTAGATGGTCATCTTTTTGATCAGCAGCAGTGTACCTCTTGTCTCTAAATTTATAGAAAATGAATGTTCCTACACCTGAATAATCTGTTCCATATTTTTGAATTGGCATTTTTATGCAAGATGTCACTACCTATTGTGCAGA
Source organism: Ellobium chinense (assembly GCA_033807755.1). Taxonomy (NCBI): domain Eukaryota; kingdom Metazoa; phylum Mollusca; class Gastropoda; order Ellobiida; family Ellobiidae; genus Ellobium; species Ellobium chinense. The sequence goes on along the minus strand of JAWQUT010000430.1, from coordinate 329,419 downwards.
TTGAGGTCAGGTCAACTGACAACTGATCAACAAAGATGAAAAATGCAGGATCAAAAGACCGTCAGTAGAAAGCAAGAATATTCCAAATAGTTTGATACATCATCCCCAAGTGTTTGGAAATAAGGACATCTTTTTCATCTCGTGTTGTTGTAACCCATGCGTGCACCCACAGCCATATTTCATGTGTGAGCAAAATTTCATTTGTTATGTTGTGTTAGTTGTCACTGGCTATAGTGACCATCAGCTTATAACAACTGTCATGTGCCCAGTCCCTTGTGTGTTTATCATAATAAATAATATTATTTATTATAATAAGCTGTGGTCTGGGCTTATTCCCAATAAACTTGTTAAACTTGTTATAAACATGTTTAACTGTATAAATATGATAACGTCATCTACTCCTCAGAGCCTGCGTTGATTCTGGCCCTCAGAGGGGTGAACATATTTAACCGTCTGAAGCCTGTGATAGACCAGCAGCAGCAGCAGAATCAGGATGGGTCAGGTCGGAGTTCACAGACCTGGGGGAGCACATCGGCCTCAGCACAGAATGTAAGTTGATAACTTCACTTGTGTGCAAAATCCAGTGAACAGCCACATCCAAAAGAACAACAATAACATCTCAGATTCAGTCTCCTCATTGTTATAATTTGCTTAAGTTCAAGATTTGAAAGCAAACATATGCACCAACAAATAACTTGTACAACTTTATTGGACCTCTGTTTTGATTTTGTGTGAGCAATTCCGCATGCTATGCGTATTCTGTTCACTTCAGATAGAATGATGTTTGTCACAGTTTTGGCATTACATCCTCAATAGCTACAGTCAAGCAGATGATTGTTAGCTTGAGTCAGCTTGAGTCAAGTACATTAGGAATTCATCTGCTTTCAGAAAGAGAAAAGGATTGAATGCATGATGTCCCACAATCCAAGTGAGTCTGACGTCTTTGCTCGACTGTTCTTCCACCAACATGAACTGTATCCTGACCCTCTTGCTCGGACTCTGCTGCCATTTTTACCTGAGTCCAGGATGTATTTCAACATTGTGGAGAGAGAGGGAGAGGGGTGGGTATAAATTATCTTTGTCATGTGACTGACATATATCTTTGAGTTAGAATTAGGGCCGTTGTTGTTGTTGTTCTTCTTCTTCTTGTTGTTGTGAACCGATGCTGTGATAAATTCATTGTTGTTAGCCTGTGCCAGTATTAAATATTTGGAGATTTTCCTAATATTGTCCAGTGACCTTTATAGGGTATTTTGGATAACCGTTCACTTGGGCAGCAGAGTTAGGTTTAAAGTTTTAGAGGTTCTCTTTTTTTTGTACCCATTATACTATCTGATGTGAATGTATATAAAAAGAAGAATAATTTGCTACCTATAAATAAACTGAAAGAGTTATGTGAATACGGAAATCCTTCCCTAACATGTTAATTATTTCATTTGAAGATTGGGGTGGTTTGGTGAGGAACGGAAGTGGTGTGGGGTGGAGAGGGAGGGAGTGGGAGGGGGAAGGAACATAACTGTGGATCATTGTCACAAACCAAGAACAAATCTGAGGCTTTGGGTTCTGATATCAGATAGGATAGTGACGACTTTGGAAACAATACTCCACCTCCAATCCTGACTTGAGTCAGGTGTCAGTGAGTACCTCGATTTACAGCTGGATGAACCTGGCTGCTGCACAGTGCTGACCCACAATGACTTTGTTATACGGTCGACTCCACTTAACCACAACTCCTCGGGATTAGGGAATAAGTTGCGATTAAGCAGAGTTGAGATTATGCGCAGCTGGTATTTTCTGCCATTTATTGCCATTTTATTATTAGTGACAGAATGGTTTGGGGGGGGGGAGGAATGGGGGTATGGTGGGGCAGAGTGGGCCCTACCACGTGCAGTGGCTCAAGCGTTTTCAGGGATAGCTAAGGCCAAAGAGATGAGGGAAGTGGAGAGGAAGGGCTTATGACACTTGTCATGGCATGGCAGATGTCACTCAGTCAACCAGTTTACCCTCCGTCACGCAGTTTCAGTCATCAGTGTAAATATTTAATTCTCAGTTGTAGTCCTTTTACCACTGATCTTTGACTTTTACAGCCGCTGAGGAGTTGCGATTATTCGGATCGAGATGCGATTATCCACTGACTTTTATATAGGAAAAATTTGGTTCCCTGGGGAAAAGTTGCGATTAAGCGGAAGTGGCGATTAAACGGAAGGGGATTAAGTGGACTCGATTGTATATGTATTTTCAGTTAATATTGTGCATTTAATGTGTATGATATCTATTGTGTTATGACATAGTAAAACAGGTTTCCTGCAGGATGAATACATGTAAAAGTCCTGTCTTCATTTTCATTCTCATTTTTGTTTCAACTGGCAGGATGCGGATTTTCTCACTGAAACCTTTGGAAGAGTTGGACCTCACCCAGGAGTGCGTCATGGAGGAGATGGTTGCCGGGCAACAGTTAGTCACAACAGTGATGCTCATCAAGCCCGGGGCTGTTCAGAAATACTTGCAGAGGATCTTGAAGAAGGTCGTGCAGGAACAGTTTCAGATTGTTGGCCTCAGACTTTTTGTACTCAACCCTGACATGGCTGATGTATTCATTCCTTCATCCCAGAAAAAGGTGAGCAACAGTTGCCTCAGTTCTGCTGTTTACTTTTATACTTCTCTTCTGTACCACCATGAAATGAACTCTATGTAATGCATTTATACAGCGAAATCTGTGTTTGGCTTATTTATTAAGAACCTAATGTTGAAAACAAATATCCTCAGCTTGCTACAGCCCATATCTTGGCTGTTTGAGCACATATTGACCTAAATTTCGAGAGGAGGTCTTTCTGAGTTGAAGGTGTTCCCTTTGTGGTTTTCAGGGTTGAAAATGACTTTTAAGTATTTCCTTTTTAGACTGGTTTATTTCACCAACACCCTTCCATCAGTAGCCTCAGGTCATGCCAAAATGAGCGTGACAAGTTGGTGTACATTTATTGCTGTATTTCTTGTCAATATTCCATGCACTGTAGATGTTTAGATGTGTTTTGACAAATATTGTGACAGACAATAGTTAGACTGAGATCTCTTATGATCAGACTGAGAACAAAATAGATAATTGGAAGATATAGACATTCGCAAACCTTCTCATGATGGGCTCTACCAGTAGTCCAGAAGTTGGTTAAATTTTTAAGAAATCCTCTCTCATATAGAGGTCTTGTATGTTGTTAATACTAGCATCAGTGTTCTTATCATGTGACTTTTGGCATCCTTGCTGAGACACCTTTGTTTTGTAGGGCAAGAGAGAGAGAGGGAAACAGCACCCGACATAATAGGCATTTTTTGGTAGTGTTATCAGCTGATCCGACAGAAAAAAAGAGGAAGTCTGTTTTGCTTGCTTTCTGTTGAAAAGAGCACATGTGGTGATTTATGTTCACTCGTTCTTTCTCCCCCTTGCTCTGCAGAACATTAGCACTTTTTATCTACCTGTCACCACATAGGTAATGGTAACTAACTGTCCTTTTCATCCAAAAGTCTTATCAGAGTTGGCATCACATAGCAAGACCTCAAATTCCTAACTTCAATCTTTTAAGAATGTGAAAGTTTTTTGTTTTTTTTTAATGTGCACCATGTCGATGAAAGGTGTGAATAGCTCGATGAAATGTTTTTTTTCACTCTGACAAAACCGTGCACTCTCACTTGTAAAATCTTCAGGACAACACAGAGTACCAGAAACACATGGAGGCCTTGACCTGTGGGCCAACCTTGGCATTGGCCCTCCAGCACCAGAATGCCGTCAAGAGACTCTGCGATTTGATTGGTCCGGAGGAGCCAATGAGTGCCAGGCGGCAGAGTCAGTTCCTTTGGCGGGGAGAATTTGGCAGGGATATCTACAACAACGGACTGTATTGTGAGGGCTCTTATACATTTATTATAATTATACTTTGTCAAGCATGTTACTCTACCATTCTATCTCAGAATGGTTCACTTCATCAGTCAAGGGAGCTTGGTGGGACAAAATAAGAATATTCCTGTGTCTGTTTTAGGCAGGTCAAATCGGCACAATACCACCACTCTTATTTGAAGTATTTTTAACTATTTCAGGGTGAGGTGAATCCACCTGTCCACCATGATCACATTTTTTCTTGGCATCTTAGATGTGTATATAACGTAAGATATTCTCTGACTCCCTTGTCTTGCTGATGAGACCTATAGTCCAAGATTAGTAATGATGTCCTGTGAATTCACCTTTTAGCCATACTGACCCCATGTGTAGGTAGAGGAGTATAGTATTTAATAATGATAATAAAACTCAACATCTTTGCCTTCTCAGGTTCTGGAACATATGTTGATGCAGTCCGAGATGTGAAGTTGCTGTTTCCTGATGGGGTGTGCTGTGGGGACTCGGACTTGCTGGCTGCGGAGGAGGTAAGTCAACTCAGCTGTAGATGAGATGTGCCCTATTTGCTGGCCTGTTGACCAAAATATGGCTTGCCATTGGTATTAAACATGGCTTGTAAACTGATAAGAGACTTTGAGAAAGAAAGTAAATAATGATAATGAGGTATACGAGTCTCGTATCCAGGCTTTGCTCGTTCATGAACTTCACATTATTATTATGATGGCAAGCCAGATCATTCAAGGATGTTTTCAGCTCCCTGGGCATATACAGTGTCACTGCCATTTACAGGTGCTGATTAGTAGCATTCTAAAAATGTCTTTCACTGCCTAAAGCTAGGTACCCATTACACAGGCCGGTGAACTGAAAGAAAATCTGAATGAAATTGTTTTCGAAGGCACTCACAGTAGTGGGAATCAGACCCATGATCTGTAGATCTGTCCAGTGCTAAAACTGTCAGGCCATGCTGCTGTAAGCAAATGAAATTATTCAGCCTTTAATTTCCCTGTGGCTCACTTTTGTTATAGACCTCGCAACCCCACAGCTGAAAATATACCTAAACTGTTACATGTTTCATCACAATTCATGATCGAAAACCATATCATTGGTGGAATTCTTTATCTGCCTACCTACAAGCCTAGGTTAATACTGTTTTTTTTGTGGTCTAAAATGAAAAAAAAAACTTTGTCAGTGCTTGTTCTATTAGTAGCAGACATCAAATGGACCAAGGGAAACTATCCCCAATCCTGTCTGCTCATTGTAAACTGAATCACTTGTGCAATCCTGACCGTATTAGCACCACATAGGAAGGGAAATAATCATGGAATCTTGATGACATAACATTATAAAGGGTTGTTTTCCTTGAGACATGCATAATATTGGTCTTTGACAGCTATTGCTTTTTCTTCTTTTGGCCCTGTTAACATTTTGTGTTATGCTACATATACCACTGTGATTTCGGGAAGTTTCTTCCCCGGAGGTTAAAGTACTTCTTTTTCCCAGTGTTTTAACGAGAAGAGAAAGGAGGGTCAACGCCCAAAATTTTTCACAAATGTCTTTCAAAAATGGTCACCTCAGATTCTGATTTGGTCTCCAATTTTTCATTTGGCTGGTTTTGACCGCGTGCGAATACGTAGGCCTACACATTTTATTCTTTTATGTAGAGGGCTCAAATTGTACCTGAAACTTTAAAATTGGATGCTTTATTTAGATCACAGGTTATTTTACACATTTCTACACCCTAACACTGGCTGGCAGGGCCCCCAAAAAAGGGGGATTTTATATATTAGCGGATTAATTAGGTTGTACACAATGAGTGATTTGCCCCTCTAATAGGTGTCACAAACCTGTAGGAATATTGCTAGAAAGTAATAAACTATGGAACCTTTTACATATTACAACCATTCACTGTTTGTTCCACAGACTGGTGGTGGCTTTTTGGTGATTCAGATAACTCTAGATTTCTGAACCTCATACATACACGAGAAAACCATCATCTGGTGCCCATGAAACTTATACCATGTAATTGTGGCAAAGAAATTAGGCAACCAGTCAGGATCTGATTTTTGAGATAAGATGGGGGTGGCTTTGTGCCATGATTTTAAGATATGGGAAATAAGTGTATTTTTAACACATAGTTAACTTTGGTACTGCGAGACTCCTTAGCTCCAGCCTACCGCTGGCTTCGCGACCATTGTTACGGATAATGATTGTTGCATATGTTGTTTGCTGACCCATTAGCTGATCCTGACCTGCAAAAATTCAGCTCCAGCGCTCAACAAGGAGATACATATATATTATATTGACACGTTCAAGTGTCACGAGGGGACGATAGAATAAATTCTATCACAGTATCACAAGGGTTAATTCGCTTCTCTGGGTAGGGCACAGCACAGTGAGTGAAGTCGGTCTTCACATCATGTTTAGAGAATAGTCAAAATGATTAAGTCTGGCTCTTGCTTAAAGGTTAAATTGCCAAAATGGGATTCTGTGTCCTGTTCAAATCCTTAACAAAATATTTTCCTTTCAGATCGTTGCACCTGTCGATGATAGAATTATTGACGTCAGTTCCAACCTGTCACGAGAGGTGATGCTGAGAAGCCAACCACACATGGATGATGACACTCCACATGAGATGACAGTTGAAGGTGAGGAGACATTATGAGTGGTGTTAGCCTTTTTGCATGTTTTTCTATTTCTGATGTCACGTAGTCACCATAATCTCATCAGTCTATACAGTTTACACAGGAAGAGTTTATTATATAGAAATATGTCTTGCAGCCAGTCAAAATGAGGTTGATGTTGCTATACTAGAAACTGAGATACCAGCCTTTGAAGGGGAATAAGGCCATCCGGTAGCAATTTGTTGTTCTTTATGGAAATCAAGATTAGTTTAATTTCCAGAAGCAAATACAGAGTTAGTTTTGGATAACCCCAGTCATCTTTAGAGCTTGATATTTCCGTTTCAAGTAGAGTGACATAAGGCTCACTTTGACTGGCTGCAAGACATCTTGACTTCACACCATCAAGAGACGTTTTTATTGGATTGTTTAGAAGTTTAACAAGCTTATCACTCATGCCCAGACATACTGGATGGTATATGGATGATCAATATAACACTTAACAAATATTGGGACAGAACACGATAGATTAGACTGTAAATCATCATAGCCAATAACCATACAACAAAATAAATACTTAGTGTAATTCACAGTTTCAAGAAATTCAAGCGTAAAACTAGAACATTTGCATTGGGCTTTGTGGCACTACAACAGTTAAACACCTTGGCTAATGCTCCACAAGATTTTTTATTCATCCCTTGCTCTCCATCTGTGTTCCAGATGCCCATAACCTGTTGTTACAAACTACCTGCCTGGTGTTGACACCTTCTTTGATGAAGATGAACTCGCGCACTAAAGATGTCATCGGTGTGGATCTTCTGGCCATGTTGCTAAACAATGGGTAAGATCTTACCCTGTGATTGATTTACAACAACAACCTCATATTAGATTCAATACGCAGTAAGCTCTGAAGTCGTTGATAAATATATATAAGATGGCATTTGTTTATTTTATTTATTCATGTATTTATTATCTTATTTACAGATATAGATTAATCTAACTTATTTTGTTAATTATGGGGCACTTCTGAAGTATTTCTTATAGTGTTTAACTAGCTGTTATACCTACTGGTTAAGTTGTCATGTGTTTGCTGGTTGGCTTAAATTACCTTTTTGGCTAAATCAAGTTATTGGCAAGACATAAAGGCTTAATGTGTGTACTTTCATGAGATGAACTAAATTTTGACCTAACTTTGTTCTGGTCTGAGATGTTGTTGTTTGTAGTGGCAAGGTTATACTATATAGGTCATGTAAGAATTCTAACATTCCTCACAAAATCTCAGATTTATCTATAGTTGTATGTAACTTTGACATGCAGCAAGACAAAATGATTTTGGCAAAGATAAGCCATTTTGTTGCAAGATGTAAGAGATCATAGTAGTTGGAATCATGTCATTGTAAATGTTGTTTTCCTTTTCTGGTGTCAGGTTTGAGTTGGTGGCCAGTCGACAGGTATGGCTGACTCAGAAACAAGCTGAGTGTCTTCTCTGTGTGATGGGTGGAGGAAGTTTTCAGCAGGTGAGTACTGATGGTGGTGGTGAAGATGGGGACAGTGGAACTAGTGGTAGGGGTGGTTGTGATGCTGAAAACAAACATTTCCACTATGCACTGAATTATGACCTTTTTGTAAGAGCAGCCTTTCATATTCAGCAGGATTTTACTATGAACACTTACCATGTGTACCAAAATAAAGTATACATTGTTAGTCGATTACCTAATTATCATTACAGAAATTACTTCCCTTTTGCCAGAAACAGTTTTAGGCTAAAGACATGTTGGGGTTCGTCCTGTTCCTGGGTGGTTAAGGCTGAATGATTCCACACAATGATGTGTGACGCGCTGAGGGAGAACATTTATGGGTCATACACTACTGCGTGAATTGGATTGAAAGTGTTAAAGTAATGTAAGCATGCAGCCAGCTTATCGCATGCAGTCAAAAAGTGTGAAAGGTTTATGGATGAAAGCTAAGTTCACACTTGAGGGTTGGAAAAGAATTTAGTGAGAATTTCTAGAATTTAGGAACCTGTTGTTCACCTTCTCTGGGCAAAGTGATCTTATGCTTGTGTCATCCATGGATATTCGTTTGGCTGAACAGATCTTGCTGCTTCCTTGACATAAAGGTTAATGTTAACTCTTTACTCTTGTTCATTCCCTGTTCCAGGTATCATTCCTGTGTTCCGGACCATGTCTAGTGTTGGCCTTGCAGAGAGATAATGCTGTGTTGGCTTTTGAATCCATACTTTGCCAGTAAGTTGCTGATAGTGTTGATGGTGCTGGTTGTGAAGATGATAATCTCAATGATCATTGATATGACATGTGATTCTGCGAGACTCTACACAAAACTTTTTAAAACATATATCATGAATTTTAAGAAAAAAATCATCATAGTGATGATAATAGCAATGAAGATGAGAATAATGAGAGTTATGATAATAATCATTATTATAAAAACAATGATCCCACTTAATCGATCAATAACTGACTTTTAGCTCACTCTTCCATGCTTGTTTTTTCTTTTTCTTCTTAATGAAGTTGCTTTTATTGCGAAAGTTATAATTCTTGTTTCATTCTATTGATAAAGGCCTTAGAGCCGAAACATATAGAAGTAATTTTCGTTCTTATTTCGTAACTAGATTTTTAATAAATTCCTTGAATTGAGGTTGAGCTTTTAATTTTTCTCAGTTTTAAATGATGAAAACGATGATCATAATGATGAAGATTATGACAATAATGACAACAATGGCAATGATGATGATTATGATGAAAATAATGATGATAATAATTATGATAGTAATGATGATGTTGATAATGAAGAATTTAGTTCCCTTTACAGTCATAATATAAAGACATAGTATTGTCTCAAAAATATAACTTCCATAATATTTCCTCTTCATCAGTTTAGACATGGAAACAGCATCTTGTTTATTAGTAAGGTGAACTTTTTTTTCAGCATTTAATTTTTCCAATGTTTGAACCATATTTAAAATCAATCCAGCCTCTGTACTGGAAAGAATAAAAGTCATTTCTGACTGGCTGGCTGGCTGGCTAGCTGGCTACTGGCTGGCTAGCTGGTTGGTTGGCTGGCTGGCTGGCTAATTCATTGGATTTATTTACCATCCACTAGGGCAAGGTGAACCCAGTTGAAGAACCAAGCTATATCCTCTTTGAACTTTGATTTAGACTTCACAAACTCATAAATTCCAGTTTGTGAGGTAGATCTATTGCACTTGAGTTTGTGATTAAAATTAGAAATAAAATAGAACTCAGAGGCAAAGCATTACAAAAAGCTCATATAGGTGATGTTTGAAAAGATGATGTCCAACAAGGTGGACAAATGTCTTTTCAAATTTGCTGATGTATTTCTTTTCTTCTGTCCTCTGCCATTTTTTTTTAGTCAAGGGGAAAGCATCCGTTTACTTCGAGAGTATGGGGACTTGATTCTACGGCCTCATAAGATCAAACAGGTAGGGCTAATGTTGTAGTCTTTGTCCTTATTAGCCTGCTTTGACTCCTCTCCCTACACCCCTTCTTTTATCTGCCTTTCTTCCACTTTTTCTTCCATTCTCCCACGGTAGTGATGTGGTTCAGTTTCTCCTAAAACTGACCACTTAGAGTGTGCTTCGTTTTCCTTCCCACCTTCTGGTCAATTTGTCTTTCTGGTCTAGTTCTCTGTTATTGTTTCTCCCATTCTTTTTCTCACTTTTCACTTTTTCACTGTGTCACTGTCTTTATTCTTGGCTTGGTTGGTTGGTTGGTTGGTTGGTTGGTTGGTTGGATGGTTGGTTGGTTGGTTCCTTGGTTGGTTGGCTGGCTGGCTTGTTGGTTGGTTGGTTGGTTAGTTGGTTGGTTGGTTCGTTGGTTCGTTGGTTGGTTGGTTGGTTGGTTCGTTCGTTGGTTGGTTGGTTGGTTGGTTCGTTGGTTGGTTGGTTGGTTGCGTGAGTGGGTGGGTTGGCTGGCAGGCCAGCTAGCGGGAGGGAAGCGGGAGGGCTGACTGGTTGGCTGGTTGGGTTGGGTTGAGTTTGTCGGTCGGTCGGTCATATGTTAACTCTTTGGCTAGTCGATGGGATCATTGATATATATCAATATATAGTCATGTGTTTGTTCATAATAATATATTCTTTCATCTGTTGGCTGACTTGCCGGTTGATTCGCCGACCTGCAAAAGAAACAAAACCGAGATTTGACGTTAACAACAACAAATAAAATTGTATCCCCTGTAACCATGTCAACCATTCTGATTATGGCAGCAGCACCTGTCGACAGTCCAGTGAGATGTCCAGCGAAAGAAGATTATTCAGTATTAGAATTAAGAAATCTGTCCTGCTAAAGAACATACTTCTTTATGATTTGAAACAGCTCCCAAAAAACGCACGGAATGTAGACTGGTATAAAAATCGCCAAACTGGCAACCACAATACACAGAACTTCCCAAGGTTAAAAGAAGAAGAAGAAGAAGAAGAAGAAGAAGAAGAAGAAGAAGAAGAAGAAGAAGAAGAAGAACAACAACAACAACAGCAACAACAACAACAACAACAACAACAACAACAACAACAACAACATTAACTCGTGTTTATTAGGTACATAAAGTTCGAGGTGGCACGGCCTTCCCGTATAATATGTTCATCATCATGATTTCCCTACTTGTTATAAAAATGCTCTGTGTTTTCTTGCGTGAGTGCCATCTCATTGACTTGCATGCAACATCCCGATAAACGCTACCCTGACCGAAATTCGGGCATTGATGACCATAATTTATATGTCAAAATCCCAGGCCTCTAAAAAAAAAGTCTTTTTATTTTACTTTGACAGGAATATGTTCCATAATGCCATACAATGCAATATATTCCATTCATAATAACACAGTGCACATAATACACGATACTACAACTTAATCACAAACCAAATGTATGAACCCAGATTTAACATAAAACTTTTGAAAAATGTATATTGAATTTATTACGGTCGACGTTTTGTATCTAAACATTTTTTGCACGACCAAGTGTAGATACGGTGTTGTGGTACGGTGACAAATTTTGGCTTACTGCAAATTATCAACAAGCAAACTGCCGTTAATGAAAACTTATGTAATGTATTGATAATGGCACACACCGGAATATTGCACGCATTGTTTTATTGACGGGCACATAATGTCGCTTCTGAGATAGAGAAAGTCAGATCTGTTAAACCAACATGAGCAGATATCGGACTTCAGCACTAAGCACCGACAAAAACCGACAAAACTTTATTTTGTGACTGCATGTCAATAAATTAGGACTCAACAAACTGAACTCTTGTTAAAAACCCCTCCCTATATTACATGGCATTCACCCTCAGAGCTTTTCTTGAATCGATCACTTTGTTCAGTGCAGTTTTACGAAAATGAGGCAGCTTTTTGTTTCTCCGGTAGAAATTTGGACTTTGGCGTTTATCGAGGTGTTGCGCCTAAGCGACGATCTTACCTCATTTTTGTATCGCAAAAAGTCTGCGCTACAATTTGTCTATTCGGAATGAACTTTGAATCTATACAGGCTTCCCCAGGGTGCACTGCAATAGACTGTCTGCCTTCTTCTTTTGTACGTTTTTTTTTTCCTCCTTGAAACGGGTTGGTTGCTATTAAGCGGATGTTATAGTAAAACGGGTTGCTCGGAGGCGACTTTGCTGTATTGGTATTTAAAATGTTGCAGTTAGGCAGAAACTGCGGGTAAGCGGAATGCAAATAAGCAAAGTCGATTAGTTATATACTGTTATTCGGAAAAATTGATATTAAGCGGAAGTTGCGGTATGGGAGATTGCAGTTAAGCTGCTCCCACTGCCCTGCCATCATCAATCGCACTACGGCCCTGATTTTAACTGATCTTGACTGGACTCGCTAAGCGTCTCTCAGAACCCAACATCTTTCCATCTTCTCTCACTCCATCACTGCAGGGAGAATTTGAGATGATGACGTCTTTCTTTCTTTCTTTCTTTCTTTCTTTCTTTCTTTCTTTCTTTCTTTCTTTCTTTCTGTCTTTCTTTCTTTCTTTCTTTCTCTGTTGTGTTGAGCGACCTTGACTTTTTTTCTTGCGTTGCTTGGTTATGTTTTGCTTTTGTTTATCTTGTATCGAGCTGGCTTGGAATGGAGAAGTGATCTATTAAGAGCGGTCCTCCGGCATTCCACGTCCGTGAATGTTTTCAGACAACACTTTAACATGTCCAAGTATGACAAATAGATCTACTTCAGTTGCGGTTCCATTTAATTGCAGCTCCATTAATGTGAACAGTGTTCAGAGAAAAAAATTATTTTATCTTATCTTACCGTACCTAACCTTACCATACCTTATCTATTCTTTTCTTTTCTTATCTTTTCTGTCTCCCTCCTGTTTGTCTGTCTGCCTGGCGGCCTGCCAGTCTGCCTGCCTGCCTACACATCTATATTTCCCACCACAGTCAAATATTTTAATGGTTTCTAAATGACGGTGTCTTCGGTGGCTGGTTGCCCTTCTCTCTCTCTCTCTCTCTCTCTCTCTCTCTCTCT